>VXAV01004262.1:30090-46150 GCA_013399715.1 Alectura lathami
TAAAAATAAAAAAATTTTTTGGTATGGATGTGGTTATTGGGGAAAAAAAAAAAAAAAAAAAAACAATGTATGAGAGAGTCTGCAAAACAGCATACTAATGTCTGACAATGTTTTAGTATTATTAATAATGTGTGTGCTTTTTTTCAGGAAAGATGTTGGTTTAAGACGATTTTTTCCGAAGAGTTTACTAGATTCAGTGAAGGTACTTATGGTTCTGATCAACTGTATGCTACTAAAAAAAAAAAAAAAATCTGCTTCAGAAAGCTTCCAATCAAATTGTTAAGACATAAATCCCTGTTAAAGTACAGGCATGTGACTGGAGGAACTGAGCTAGTGATTGACATGGCCTTGCTGAGCTGATGCGAGAGACAGATGCCTCTGCCTTTTCAGCCTTATTGGCAGAAGTTTGAAACAAGCTCTAGGATCCTCCGCTATCAAATAACTTACTTTCTTTTCTGAAAGAGAAATGAGATGTATGGAGAAGGAGGGTGGGGACACAGAAGAAAAACAGCATATTTTTAGTGTCAGCTTGATGAACCAAATTCTGCCTTCCATGCTCAAGACTGTAGCCGACTCATTCAGGGAACATTTCCAGCAATTTCCATTTATGTTAATCCTGCTTGGGACTATAAATGTTAGTCAGATCTCACCTCCATTGAAGTCCATATGTTCCCAGACTTAAAAAATGCAAATTTCTCCCAGCATGTTCTGAAAAGGAGAGGGTTAAGAATGGTCACCAAGTAGTGTTACAGCTGTAGCAGTCTTGATATGAATATTGTGGTAAAATATATCTGCAGTTCATATATGCAGATATAAATTGTAAGTTGTTACTTTAGACCTGGTTGTGGTAAGCCGTGGTGGTTTTATAGAGGAGTTGCTAATAGAATTTAACTTCAGATTTAGAAAGATTATTCATTGTTATGTAGATGGAAGGATAAACAGCAAAGGTCTGTTGTGAAGGGGTTTTGTTTCAAAAGACTTCTGAAAATCAGAAGCTAATGAAGTCAAGTGGATTTAAGTAATCCCTCCGCATTTTAATTTAAGCAATTATCTGGAACTGTATTCTCTGCTAAAGGGGGGAATTGTGGTGAAAGGCTCCAGACATAAATGACTCAATAACTGCTTCGAAAAATAGTACTAGGGAGCCAGAAAACTGACCAACAAAGAAAATTGCTCTTTAGAATTTATGAAATGGAGAGAATAGCTGAAAGAAGCAACAGGAATTGCCGAAAGGAGAAGCTGTGTAGAAACTTGCAAAGATGTGAAAAAAATGTTGGATGTCTGAAGAGAAAAACAAGGGAAGGAAAAATGGTTAATGATAATGAAATGCCTATTAAAAATGCCTACGTTAGAACTGGATCAGATAAGGAAATCACTCCGTTCAAAGACATCTGAATGGTGCCTGAACATGGAGCATAACGATGCTGTGGGAGAAAGCATGTGCAGGCCCGGGAGTGCTGAGGGAGGCTGCTCCTGGATGAAGCACGAGCCTCACTGTGCGCTGCGCTGCATCTCATGCATCCTGCTAATAGTACTGGCTGTCCATGGTCAAGAAGGAATCAGTCAGCCTAAGTCTAGCACAGAGCAAAAGTTACTGAGTCACCTCGCCTTCTGGAGAAGAACAATGAACCTTCCTGTGTTTACTGCAGTAAATTGTGCCTCTGAGAGGCCATGGTTCTGAGCCACGCTGGCTGTATCTGTGTGGATATATCCTGTATGTGAACGCCATGGGGGAAAAAATGTACTTACAGTAAACCAACAGTGGGTGATAGAAACCTGTTTCTTTTTAGTTTGCAAATCATTTTCCTCTGTCACTCTAGAGCATGCCTTGAGAAATAGCAAAAAAAAAAAAAAAAAAATAAAGTTCTTAGGAAATATTTAAATGTATTTCTCTTTAAATGAAGTCATTGGCAGATATTTCCCATAAAAGTCTCTTCTGTTATGGAATAGGTTGTTTATTAACCATCTGAAGCTAAGGTCAAGATTGCATGCAAATAGTAACTCTTCTTCATTGACTTAAAAGAGCCAGATAGTCATAGAATCATAGAATGGCTTGGGTTGGAAGGGACCTCAGAGATCACCTAGTTCCAACCCCCCTGCCGCGGACAGGGCTGCCAGCCACTAGCTCACTAGATCAAACTGCCCAGGAACCCATCCAGCCTGGCCTTGAACACAGCCAGGGATGGGGCAGCCACAGCTTCTCTGGGCAGCCTGTGCCAGCGCCTCACCACTCTCTCAGGGAAGGATTTCTTCCTCATGTCCAACCTCAACCTCCCCTCTTTTGGTTTTAGCCCATTCCCCCTTGTCCTACCATTATCCACCTGTTCAAAAAGTCAGTCCCCCTCCTGCCTGTAAGCTCCTTTGAAGTATTGGAAGGCTGCAATGAGGTCTCCCTGGAGCCTTAAATAAGATGTATCCCTTCACGCAAGAAGTCAAGCTGATGCTGCAGTAGGCCAGCAAAGCAGATCAGAGGCAGAATACAGTATCTTTCAACAACTGCATTGCTGAAATACTTAGAACAACTTCAATGTAGCAGATTTTTTTTTCTCATTATAGTGTTTTGCTCCTGGTATTTGCCAGGTGAGGCTGAGGTCTTAACTTCCCTTAACTTCATTTTTCTCTGTAAGAGAGGGAGATAAGCTCCATTAGCTAGGACAGGATATTGAGGCACAGAAGGGTTCGGTGTGCCTGGGTGCTAGCAACTATGGGTGCTGTATGGAGACATCCTGACTGCCCAAGAGCTGGTAGAAGGTTCTGCTAAACTGACAGAGTAATTTGAAATCACAACAAAACAGCAGATTTCTTTTTTCATGTTTAACCTAAAGCTGATGTGCTGAGCTGAGAGTTTCTTCAGCCCACATATGTGTTGTTCCAAAGCTGATCATTGTTTTGTGTGGAAATATGCAGCACCGCTGGATCGCGGCTGTTGCACTCTTTTCTTAATACTAGTTCTTAAAAAAAAAAAAAAAAAAAAAAAAAAGAAGTCTACTTAGAGTTCTGAATGTTCTTTAAAGGCTTCCTGAAAACAAATGCCTAATCTGTCTGGAAGTGCTCATGCCAAAAGGAAGTTTATATTTGTGTAGTGCCCGGAGCCATTTTAGGCAGCATGGAAGAATGAAGAGCTTTAGTGCTCTTACAATAGGACAGTCAGGTATGTTTTGGTAGAGGAACAGTGGTAATTCCCGTCTTAACCTTGACGTATTGCAAAAATAAACATGGTGTTACCTTTTATTGTTAGTTGGAAGATGGATTAGAAATAAGTCTTAGCAAAGGTAATTTTTTTAATACATCCCATTCAATCACCTCAGACACAGTTCAAGCTTTGGCTAGGGAAAAAAAGCAATATCTGTGTTTGTTTTTGACATTGGGGCACTGTGTGATGAAACCCTGAGTCACTTGCCTCTACACTACTTAACCAGCATCCTGATGCTCTTACGATTAGGACAGATGAGAGAAGCTGCTGGATTTCTGTTGGCAGTGTCGGGGTGAATTCCGGTACCTGGAGTCAGGAGGTTTCTATGTGGGATTTGTGATTGCTTGTTCTGTTTTGGGGCAAGTTAAAGAGACTGCATCTCAGGTTCTGTTTTTATTGTGTATGGGTGGCAGCCTTCCCAGGACTGTATGTTATATACAGGCAGATATTTTGCTTTTTATAAGTCTTTAGTTACCCATTTTTTAAAAATGCTTGAAAGCCTGCTTGGATCCTCTGTGACTTTATGTCAGGATATGAAATCAGGTGTCTTGCTCCATCTTGTTGTCCCACATGTTGTGGCATCTTCCCAGACTTCAGCTATCCCATATGTTATCAATAGGCTGAGATACTTGCATGCAGAGATTAAGATACAGCCATGGCTGAGTTCCTTGTGCCATATAGGAGAATGATGATGTAAACTGAGGACAGTGGTAAGGTGTAGGGTCCTGATGGCAGTGCTTTTCTATTGGCAGACAGCTAGGATGTTGGGAGAAGTGGGGAATGCAGAAAAAATAGTTCCTGCAAAGGTTAATGTGTTGTCTTCTGTTGTAATTTGTTCAAGATCTTACTCGCTAGAGATTCTTTCTATGAAGTATAGCAGAAATAATTTTATTCCCAAGAAGAACTTCCAAGGCAGAACTGTTACTTATATTTTGAAGGTCCTTTTTTATCTTGAGAACTTGGAGTCTCATTGATAAAGAATTGTTAGTGATACTAAGTGACTGTAACTCTTAGAATGCACCATCGCTGATCAGGTTTGAAATAATTTGTTTTTAAACATTTTCATGCACAGGCCAAAACACTACGAAAATTAATCCAACAAACATTTCGACAATTTGCCAACCTTAATAGAGAAGAAAGTATTTTGAAATTCTTTGAGATCCTCTCTCCAGTGTACAGATTTGACAAGGAATGCTTCAAGTGTGCTCTTGGTGTAAGTAGAAGAATATGACACTAGGATTCATGTTGTAGTGAAAAGCTATTTGATTTTGTGTAGTTCTACAATTAATTGCTTGCTTAGTTAATATGTTGATGTAGAGAAAAGTCCTCGGATTTCATTAATGACAAAAATTATTGATTTTATTTGGGATTTTCTCGGCTGACTGTTAAAAAGCACCATTTGTTAGTAGGGATAAGAACTAGATTAAATATTATTGGTGCTTCATTTGTGATAGCTGAGCAGTTAGTAAGTTAGTAACCTGGTTTCATGAGGAAATGAAACTTCTCAGCCATTTGTAAATTTCAAATAAATTTTGAGAAAGGGCCTTAAGTCTGTAAGCTTTGTGGGAAAAAAAAAAAAAAAGTTACTCAAATAGAAATTATAACATGAACATCAGTGTCCATGAGGAGAGAAGAGGAAATAAAGGAAACATAGTTTTCATGTAAACCTAAGATAAAGACATGGAAGCTCACTCTGCACAGAACAGATCTCCAGGAAACCCATCATCAGGAGTTCTGCTACTTCTAGAATTACTTGATTTCAATACATCTTAAAATGTTTACGGAGTTGAGAAGCTGCTAGAGATGAATGACTGAAAGCTGTTATGATAGCATGGGAGGACAGCATTCCACTGAACGCACTGAAATTTTGCCTTTTTCCTTCTATTCTGAAGTCAAGCTGGATTATTTCGGTGGAGCTGGCAATTGGCCCAGAAGAAGGAATCAGCTACCTGACAGACAAGGGTGCAAATGTGAGTCTGCTTCTGTTTTCTTCTCTCAGCTGCTGACTTAACAGCCGTGGCCTGTTGTGAATTGAACTTCACACAGAGGAGTGACAAGTCTAATCTTTGAGTTAAACTCAGAAGAGCTGGGAAATGCACCACACGAAGCTGTTCTTCAGATATTATTAGCTCATGATTTGGGATGGAGAAAACAGTCAGGTTATGCAGAGAGACTGTCATTCTTAGCACGAAATTATTGGCTTTTGTACTCAGTGATGTGCTCACTTGGAGTCTGAAGCATTAGAGGTGACTTTTTAACAGTGAAATGTGTAAATTATTCTACATTGGTCCCCCTTTTCTTAGGGAGAATGTTTAAGTAAAGAACTTGTTTAATCAATGTTCAGCATCTGTGCAGTCGTTGCTGGTTTATTGTCTTACTTTGTGCTCTTTGACCGTGTTACAGTATTTCTGGTGCAAGGAAGCCTGTTTAGACAGGTTCTTCAGCAAAATGTTTGAGACCTGTACAGTCATGATACAAGTTGAGTCCGTAGCCAGCTAAAAATTTGCCTTTGACAGCAGTCTGATGATAAGTAACAATGCTCTGAGTGCAGATACCATGTGGGTATAACCTGTTAAGTTCACAGTTTTGACCTCAGAGGTTATTTCTGCTGTATGCTTTAGTGTGTTCATAGAGTTACTCAACAGTGACCTCTGTAGGCAAACTCGGTGCTTGGTTTCATTTTGTAAATACAAAATTGCAAAGCCACATTGTAGAAAAATGGTAGAAAGAGGAACAGACTTCTAAAAGTATAATTTGGAGATGAAAATTTACATATGTTTCAGGTGTAAAGCCAAAATATTTTGCTTTTATTTTGATTTTTTATTCCATTGCCTTTCTGCAGCCAACGCACCTGGCAGATTTTAATCAAGTGCAAACTATTCAGTATTCAAACAGTGAAGACAAGGACAGAAAAGGGATGTTGCAACTCAAGATAGCTGGTGCACCTGAGGTATGATTTTTGGCAATTGTGATAAAACCTGCTTGCTTTGGTTTTCCTTAAATAAAAAAGTGAAATCAGTATACTCTTAATTAAAGTACTCTGTATATTGTACTTTTGCTCTGCTCTACAACTTCATTCTGAATTTTTCTGCTGTCAGCCTAATTGACAAATGTACCATGCTAAAAGTGCTCCTCATGCTTGCACATGCATGATTAAGCTGAGGGCAGCCTAGCTACATGTGCATACCAAGGCTTCAGTTACTGTTAAACCCTCTCTCTGCTGTTGCAGCCAATGCATTATATTTTAGACTTTGCATTCAGACATTCAGTACAGTTGTTCAATTTTTCTTGTTCTTTAGGGGGGAGGGGAGGCTGAGTGCGAGCATTCATTATATTCATAAATCTCATTATGTGCTTTAGGTTTTACATCTGGTGCTTGTATACTCTGATATTTGTCTGAGAAGTGTAGTTTGACAATCCTAGCTCCAAAGTGCATCCTAACAGCAGCCTGCATATGTATATGGTGCTATACACTGCAGTGGAAACTCAGCAGTTTCACGTTTGTGAAAAGGAGAAATATGAAAGAGAAAATATTTTTCCCTCATGTAACATGGGGAAAGAGCTGGAAGTGAAATCAGATCATTTCTTTGGTCCTGTACTCTGGAAAACAGTCACTGTGGTAGAGGAGGCTTGAGGGCAAGCTGGCAAATCTGTGCAGAGGGTGAATATTGGTGTTACTAAGATTAACAGCTTGCCTGTATGTCTCATCTCCTCCACTTCTCCACTGCCTCGTCTTAATTTTAATTTATTTTGAAGTTGAGGGGGTTACTTTTTAGGGTAACTAATAAATTGCTGTGAAAGGGTGGGAAAAAAGATACCAACCTTTAAGAGTTTCTAAGGCATAAGCAGCTTCCACAGAATTGTCATGATTATAGTCTTGAAAGTCATAGCAGTTGTAATGAACAAGGGTTGACTGAAATTTGGCCTAGCAAGTCACTTAATAGTGCCAGAATAATCTCGCAGTTGGGTGGAAAGTTTTGTTAGCTTTGCTTTTCTAAACCTTGCATTTTCTGTTTGCTGCATAGGAGGTAAAGCAACAAGCTGATAGTTCCTTGCTCACCCACATTTTTCTGTTTACTGTTTGCAAGTGTATGTAAAGCTCTGACGCAGTGACACAGCTGTTCTGCTCAGTGTTTGCAGCTACAATAATACTTCTTTGTTGGTGCCTTGTTTTTTCCTCCTTCAGCCTCTGACAGTGACAGCACCATCCTTAACCATTGCAGAGAACATGGCTGACCTGATAGACGGATATTGCCGCCTGGTGAATGGAGCCACGCAATCTTTTATTATCAGGACACAGAAAGGTGAGGGGGGAGGGGGGGTGTTCATTCTGGTAGGGGCTATACCCTTATCTACTGATAGATTATACTGCACTCGAATAGAAAACACAAGGTGGCTTCAAAATCATCAGACTTTCTGGAAGGAAACTTGGTGGTTTTGACGGTCGGTGTGATTCCACTGAAAATTGTCTGGGTGATAATTTAGATCGTCTTACAGTAGTTCCTGCTTTACAGTATTCTGAACTTAATGAACAGAATTAAATAACCTGTATTTAAAGGCACTCCTAACAAGGACCTGTTACCTTGAAATGATACCCTAATATCTAAGTGGAAATTCAGAGAGATTGGTTAGAATTAGTGTTCTCTTCCCAGATACTCAACATCTCTCTCTTTTTATTTAAACTTTGAGAGAAGTCCCGTGAGCCTTCCTTATGAAATAGAACTAAAGCAAAGCATGGATTTTGTAGTGCTGATGGGTTGTTGTTTTTATAGCAAACTGCAAGCTGGAAGCAGTGAGAGCAGGGTGCAGGTACAGCTAGATGTAAAGAGAGAATTTAATTAAATTCCAGTAGAATTTTTTCTACTTACAGCTAGCTTTAATTATTGAAATACATGAATCAAAGATCCTTAAAATGGAAACTTCTGTCTTTCTGTAATAATCCTTTCTTATGGAAATTCATCCAGCATTCTAAAACAATGAATAAACTATTTCTTTCTTCCCTATTTGTCATACAAAAAAGTGGATGAGCCATTCCAGAAGCTCTGTGATCTGAACTTGAATCCCTTAATAGCCACATTTTTGATTTTTGTTTGTGCCATGCTTTTTTTGCCTGCTCTGTAGTTGTTGGGTGGTTTGGATGAGGTGACATTATTGACATAGCTCAGGTCTTTTTAGGACCATGTTTAGCACCCTGCCTTGCCTGGTTCTGCAGTTTGCCTGTAATCTTTTGTTGTCAAACAAGCGGGGGGAAAAAAAAAAAACTTGGTCATTCAGTAATGAAAAAATGTGATTGTAGGGTGTTAGACGTTGTGATAGCTCTTGGTGATTGTTCAAGTCATTCTTAAATTTGGGCTTGTTACTTCTGACCCTTAAAGTGTATGAGTAAGTTGTAGCTCCAGCGCATGCAGCTTTGCTGGAATTTGCATTAGTCATGCAACTTTATCTCCATACAAAGGAAGATCTTCCCTTTCAACACAAATTCCCCTCTTCTAGCCAGCATAGCATGCAGTTGAGTGGTGATGAACCATTAGCACCCAAACTGAACACCAAAAGGATAAGCTGGAACCAATAATAATGGCAGTTTATTGTTCTTTTAAAAATAAAATTGGCATCATTTCTCTAGTCTAGTTAGTACCTGTGAGCAATTGTCTTTTGTGACTATTCTGATCTGAAAATTATTCACAATTTCTTACCTTTTCTGATAAATTGTGGTTTGGGGTTTCTTACAGCCCTCATTATTCACTCCCCAAATTTTTTTTTTCAGTACCCCCAGTGGACTGGCCATTTCTCAGCTTTAACTATGGTAGCTAACGTTGAGCTTTTAAATTTTCACATCTTAACGCATTACCTCTCCTCACCTCTCTGTCATCCTAAGGTAATGGATTGCCCTTTCTAAGTAAATGGAAGGCCCAGCTTTCTCTTTAGAGGCACACATGTAGGCTATGTCCAGTTCTTGCCACTTCTTGCATTGGTGATACTCCAGAAATTTGGTCCATTTAGTCTCTGCTGCCAGTGCAATTACCAGCTTGCTCCTCTGCAGCTGGAGTAGCTTCCTTTTCTTTCCTAGACGTAAATGCTCTTAACTCCACAAAATACTGCTGCTTGCTGATTTCTGCAGGCAATTATGGTCTTCCTCAAGTCTTAGCTTGGTTCATCCAGTGCACAGTCTTTCAGTGCTGTTCGTGGTGGCATTGATTGTGCTCCAGTCAGGTGTATTACCGTTTCTCTGCCAAACCTTGTTCAGTTTTCCTCTGTGATATTCTTGCTGAAGTAAGGGAGCAGCTTCCAGCCAAGATTTCTGCAGGATTTACCACATCCTTGTTAACATAACCTGTTCCATAATGCATAGAAGCAACTGCTGTGTAAGACTAACAGGGCTAATGGGTCCTAGCTTGTTGCTGCCATAAATGGCAATAAAAATTGACCCATTTTATTTTCACCTCTTTCTAATTCCTTTCTTCCTCTGACCTGACTTGCTTGTCATTCAGCTGTTATGTCTTCTAGACTCACTAAGCTCTTTTAAAGGCAAGACTTCTGATTTTTCTGTGTGTTACACAGTACTAGGCACAGCTATGTCCTGCCTGTAGGCACTAATGCACAGTAAAGCAATGCATGTCATGGAGGTAGTGTGTTAATTTGCATTATATTCATACTAGAGTATATTAACACAGAGCAAACAAACAGTGATTCACTTACAGGAACATTGTATAGCACTTGGGGAACATTCCTCCTTATGCAAATGTTAACAGGATCCCTCCAGTAAATTTTTATAAAAAAAAAAAAAAATTCCTGAGGTTTCTTCTTTTTGAATATCATAGCAATACTCAACATATTAAATAAATGCATTGTAGGACACCCGTCCCCACTGTGATCTGCATTCCCAGATCCCTCCCACAGTGTGCTTTGAACCATATCAGGAACAAATTGTGTAGCAGCTCTGGATCCAACAGATGTGGTTTTTCCCTTCCATGAGCTTTCCCATTCCCTGTTTATTCTAAATGTATGTGTTTAATGCAAGTCTCTTTATAAATTATCTTTCTTGCTTACCGCAGGAAACCTGTGTTTTTGTAATACTGTCTGTCCTGCTGTCTATTAATAATCCAGTTTCTCTTAATTGGTGAGATCACTTAGTAATGTTTGAGACCTGGACAGTATATGGCATGTTTCCATTCAGTTTGTTTTATTTTTCATAAATATTTTATTACATAGGTCAGGTTAGACCATAATAGAAACTCTAATGTTTCTGTTTGCATTGTCAACTTAACTCTTAGAGAGCACAAATGGATGACTGATAAAAACTGAGCTGATTGAACTATGCACTGAGTAGCTTTCCTGCAATTTAAGTCTAGTGACTGAATTTTGAATGTGTTAATAAATTCGTTTAAACAAGCGTGTTAGGTAATGCAAAATTGTCAAAACTCTTATAAAAGTCTCTTATAAAAAGCCTCTTATAAAAGGCTAAAAATGTTCTGGAGAAAACATCTGGGTAACTGAAACAGGGAACTTGTTGTCATTTCTTTAGACCAGAACTTGCCTTTACAGTTAAACGTTCCCTTTGCATATAAAAGGATTACAGCTAAATAAAAACTTGAAAGTTTGAGTTTCAAAGTACCAAAATTAAATAATCCATGAAATTCTCCAAATAAGTGTTTACTTATAATTCAGACACAAAAACCAAAAACATTTTACCACAATGGCAACATGTGCTCTAATTAAAATACTGTCACTGCTTTGGCTTAATTTGAGTGCTGTGCCCTGTGGTGGGGCTGTTGAAACTGACTGTGTCCAGCGTGGGGCAGTCCCCACTGCTGATACTGGCTCCCCACTGGCGGGGGCGTTCTGATACAATCACGCAGAGATATTTATTTATTTTTGTTAGTGAAGAATTCGGCAAAATGTTGTAGGTTTCAACTTGTGAAAAACAATGTATGCTTATACTGGGTTGCTGTTAGTAATGAATTTTGATTTCAGACCTGCAGAGGTACTAATGAAGGTTGCTGATTTTATTTGGGATGTAAGCTGTAAATAGATGAGTGCCAACTTGGGGAATACTGCAAGTGGTTAGTCTGTATCCCAACAGCATGTAGGCATCTGTACCATCAACTTCACTGTGCCCTTTCACCAGTGGTTCCCTACAGATGGATTTCTCCTAAATTTTCTCTGGTGAAAGAGGGGGTGTCTCTAATACTACTTGATAGTAGGGTTGTATTTCTGGCTTGGATTTTTTGGTGTCTTTCTACAAGGTTGCTGCACTTGGATCACAATCTTATGCAGTGATACAGGCTTGGGGCACGGTGGCTGGAACGCTGGCCATCAGTAAAGGGCCTGGGGGTGCTGGTTAGCAGCCGGCTGACCATGAGCCAGCAGTGTGCCCAGGAGGCCAAGAAGGCCAATGGCATCCTGACCTGCATCAGAAGTAGTGTGGCAGCAGGACTGGGGAAGGGATTGGCCCCCTTGTATGTAGCACCAATGAGGCTGCACCTCCAGTAATGTGTTCAGATTTGGGCCCTCACTACAAGAAAGATACCGAGTTACTGGCATGTGTGCAGAGAAGAGCAATGAAGCTGGTGAAGAGACTGAAAAGCAAGACACATGAGGATGGGCTGAGGGAAGTGGGACTGTTTAGTCTGGAGGAGGCTCATGGGAGACCACATCACTCTCTACAACTGCCTGCAAGGAGATTGCAGGGAGGAGGTATCAGTCTCTTTTCTCAGGCGACAGGTGATAGGACATGAGGCAACAGCTTGAGACTGCTCCAAGGGAGGTTTAGATTGGGTATCAGGAAGAATTTCTTCACAGGGGAAGTGGTCAGGTGTTGGAACAGGCTGGTCAGGGAAGTGAAGGAGTTTCTGTCACTGGAGGTATTTAAGAGACGTGTGGATGTGGTGGTAAGGAATGTGTTCTAGTGGTGGACTGGTTAGTGTCAGGTGAATGGTTGGGCTTGGTGATCTTAAAGGTCTTTTCCAACCTAAATGATTCTATGGTTTGCTTATTCTTCCCATTCTCCCTGTCTCTATCTGACTGTCCATTTGGGGCACATCTCCAGCAGCCTAAATGGAGATGTTGTCCCTTGTGGCTGTCAGTGCTAAGTCTGCATACATCAGATGTTGCTCAAGAGCAGCTCTGTGAGCTCCTTCCTTCTCTCCAGGGCTGCCACGTTGTCTGTTTCTCCCACATCTACCCAGAGGGTAAAGGCCCAGATCTGTTCAGGGCACGGCAGTGCATTGCTCTGCTACTAATGAGAATAAAATCAGTCACGCTTCCTGAGCGCAGAGGACAACAAAAGGGAGGATGATCAGAAACAATGAGGTTTCAGTTGCATAGGAACCATGTGTGGTGCCTGTTTGTTTTTTGTTGCTTTGTTTTGTCTTTTAAAAGAAAACAAATGGCAACAAACTTTCATTTAACTTGGCGTGGAGTCTCTGCTTTGCTCCATCCCTCCCAGCCATTTCCTTACACCAGTTTGCAGCTGTCTCTGGTTGCTTCCACCTTTATCACACTGAACAAATCTCATTGAATGCTTTGGGCTGGAAGGGCCCTTAAAGATCATCCAGTTCCAGTCCCCCTGCTGTGGGCAGGAGCACCTCCCTGTAGTTCAGTTTGGCCAAAGCCCCATCCAGTTTGGCCTGGAACACCTCCAGGGATGGGGCATCCACAGCTTCTCTGGGCAGCCTGTGCCGGTGCCTCATCACCCTCTGAGTAAAGAATTTTTTCCTAACATCTAACTTAAATCTGCCCTCTTTTAGTTTAAAACCATTGCCTCTTTCCCTATGACTATCGTTCCTCATAAAGAGACCTTCTTGTAGTTTCCTACTCCCTCTTGTAGTTTTCTTGTAGGACCCCTCTAGGTAGTGGAAGGCCACAGTGAGGTCTTCCTGGAACCTTCTCTTTCCAGGTTTTTTGGAGGAGAGGTGCTCCAGGCCTCTGATCATCCTTGTGGCCTCCTCTGCAGCCATTCCAACAGCTCCATGTCCTTATGCTGGGGGCCCCAGAGCTGAACACACTCCTCCAGATGTCTCATGCATGCTTCCTTCTTCCAGTTTTCCATCACAGTCCTTCATTCCACATCAGAAATCTTTTCAAGTGTGGAGCTGTTGGGCTGTCACTTACTGCTTGCACAGCTGCTAATTATTCCTGCTGTCTGCTGTTCTCTGCTTTTTAATGTCCCTTCTTTCTACGGCTGAAGTTGAAAGTAAGACAGCTTTCCTAAATGCACATCAACACAAAAACATACGCAGACAAAGAGAATGCTAATCGAATCTCAGACTCCAAAATCTTAGGTAATGCTTGTTTAATCTCAGATCAATCCTGTTTCCCTTCGCATTACTACTTGTTTACTGTGTTCATATTTTCCTTATCTCATAAAATCCATAGAATATGTTTTTGCCTAGTTCCATCCAGTGTGAATCCTCAGGTCTCTCTTTTTTGGATATCACCTCTCCAGTCTTTTTAATGCCAGGATCTCCCCTTCAGCCTTCTGGTCTCATATTCCACACTACTTGTCAGGATCTTCTCCTCCTGTTTCTGTTTCCTAAAGGTATGGTTCCCTCTAAGATTTTGCAATACCTGTATGTCCCCACTTCATGCTTCTCATATAATCTTGCTGTCCTCCCTCCACCCTCTGGTTCCAAGGTCCTTGCTCAGACACTTTGCCGAGCTACTCTGTCATGTCCAGAAATCACAGCTTTTGTAGCCCTTCTTTCCTGTATCTTCCTTTCCAACACCCCCATCTGACCCTGGAAGATGCTCGCCAGCTCCATGGGGACAGTGCTGGAGTCAACCCACGGAGGAAGGATTTTACCTCTGAGGCTGTGCAGGACCTCTGCTGAGCATGCCTGTATTGCATTGGGTTCAGGGGGGGTTTTGGGTAGCAAAAGTATTGTAACAAAATAACGTTTGACGTGTTGGAGCATGACATTTGGATATTGGACATTTCTCTGCTCAGTCCTATAGTACACGAAGGTGGGACTGGAGTTTTCTTTTTTAATGCCTGGAAATATCAGAAATTTTAACATAGGATAGAAACAAAGTAGAAATTACGGTGTAAACAGGATACATCACCATTTTCTAAAAGCAAGGCTCTTCAATTTTTTCTCAGATCACTTTATCAGTGCTCTGCTTATTTGGAGAAAGATACCCGTTTTAGTTACCCACTTTTTCTCCTTCCCTGCGTACTTCAGTCCAGTGCAAACTGATGTTTTACAAGAGGCTTAGTAACTTTTCCCCATCATCCTTCTACACATGAACACTGAGTGTCTCATCAAAGGAATAAGAGGCAAAACACTTGACTGTTTACATCCAAGCTTTTATACACAATGCCATAATGAAAGGAAAGACTGGCAGAGGACTGGAAGATAGTTTATAGCAAGATAACTTCATCTCTGGCTAGTAAGCATTGCTAATGTATAATCTCAACCAAATATGAAATTAACATTATATGCAACATGCGTTGATGATTTATATCAGTAGTCTTGTTTGGAAGTCCAAGTTGATTCCCAGAGTTGTATTTATATCTGTATATAGTATATTAATAAGTATATATTTCTATACTGTATTTATATATGTATTGTGTATATACTTAGAACATCTTGGAAAGGAGAGAAGCATTTCTCAGTAGAGAGATGAGATAGTGTCATACCTTTTGCAGGTGATTTGTCAGAGTTACTTGTTATGAATAAAAAGTATAAAATACTTTAATAATAATAAAAGTCTCCTATTCTGTATGTGTTGTTCTTCTCAGATAAGACTTTGCCAGAAGGTGTACATCATTGGTTAGGAGGAGTGGTGTTGATGTGCTGCTGTTAATAGAAGTATAGAATGGTGTTGTGAGTCAACACGGTTTCCCTGGGAGATTGTGATGATTGCTGTTCATGCTTGTATATGTTGCACATTGAGAGATGTTATCTGGAAACTGAAATAAAATCTTAATTCCATTTTCTTCTTCTTTACGCAGAAGGTGAAAGAGCTTTACCATCAATACCAAAGTAAGTTGTTTACTTTCTTTATAAGTATATATATTTAAAAAAAAAAAAAAGTGTGGAAAAATAATTTTCCTCAAGTGACACCTTGGGATGTTTTATACATGCGTAATTTGTATTGTTGCTTTTGGATTCTAGGGCAGATAGCAGGCAGTTATTTGTTACTTGGAACCATGGGGCATAAGTGACTGACAGCAGCGTTAAACCGTCAAGATACCACAAATAGAATCTGAGGGAAAAAAGTGCATAATGCATCAATAATACTTGACAATAACAGAAGTAGGATGTTTTGGAAAAGACTTGACTGGGATTCAGGCTATTTATTCAAGTCCATGCGTACATTGAATTATAGGAGTGATGCTAAACAGTCTGTGTATTGTCACTTCGGCCTCTCTGTGAGTCAGTCTACAATGTTGTTTTTCCTATTTGTCTGCTTTACTGCTTATGCAAAATACAAAAAGTATTTCCTTTTTTCTTCCTGTCATAAATCTTTTGTCTCCTTTTTTAAGTTAAATTTCCATAACGGGGTCAATCGGAGTTGGAATCTCTAGGTTCAACTGTAATGAAGAATAACATTTATAGAGCAAAGAATCTTGAATCTATTTTTTAAAAATACAGTAATGTATCAAAGTTCTTCTCCAGCAATAATTATAAACATATAGAAAATCGTAATCTATGTCTGGCAAATAGATCTGATTTATTTTTCTCTAGATAGTTTTATGATGATACTCCATCCAACTGCATGATGATACTGCATCTAATAGCTCTTACTTAAAGTGTGCTAGTACGCCTCTGCATATTTCTCTGTCCAGAGGTTAAGACAAATGAGAAAAGACTTCTAATGTAACTCTGTGTGAACTACGGGTACTCCTTATCTTGTTGGAGTTTG
>VXAV01004262.1:47077-64616 GCA_013399715.1 Alectura lathami
AAAGGTTTGAAGGAGAAACTTCTTCCCGTTTTGGGAACAGTTTACCAAAACTGGATTTGTACTCTGGAGTCTGTTTAGACAGGAACACCACATATGCTCTTAGACTGACAGCAGGGGAATGGTCTTTTGTCAAATGGATGAAAGCACTAGCCAACGCCATCTGGAAAGATTTGCCTTTTCGCAGATGAAATTTCAGATTTCTCAGAGCATAAAGTGCAGTACTCTATTTCTGTCTTACTGTTAAAATTATGTTTATATATGCATATGTACATGAGAAGAATTCTTTGGAATTTGTTAGTGATTAACGTTTATAGCTAAAACATGTACATTACATGTAAATCAAGTTAAAATTGCTAGATGGGGTAAATCATCTTAGAGACAAAAACTCAATTCATAATTTCTATTTTCAGTATTTAATGCTAAAGGTTGAAAGACCATCAAGTTATCACATCAGTGACAATGTTTACACATGCAGTNCCACTCCTAGTCCCCCAGCTGGGTCTGAAATGGTAGATTCCTTTCTGACTTCTCTCCCCCTCAAAATCTGCCACTGTGGAAAATGGATTGGCCCTGCTAATTACAGTAGGTGCCCTGTTAGGGTGAATTCGCAGCGTGTGTGACTGTGAAGAATGTACAGCATTCAGCGATTCAAACCTCTGTTTTACAGGCTGGCCAACAATGAGAAGCAAGGAGTAAGGTCGCACACAGTCTCTGTATCAGGTAAGGCTCGAAAAAAAATGCAGGTTTATTTTTAAAGCTAGCAGATGTTTAGGCAGATTTTCGCTCACAGTTAGCTCATTTCTTGCTCCATGGCTGTTGACTTTCCCGAGACCATAGCTGTGCTGCCTTGGTAGTGGAATTTGTAAAGAGAAACTTTTTTCCAGCTATCCTTCTGTGTAGTCTTGCTTGTGAGGACAGCCACATCTGAGCAGTAAAGCAGGGCCAGGATACTTCAAAGCAAGCCTGGCTGTCAGTAGTTCCACGTAGCTTTGTAATCAGGTAGTGGGGGTATCTCTTAAATTACCTGAGGATGTGTTAATTATGAGGGAGTAGCTTTGAGAAGTGAAAATAAGCAATTCAGTATTAATCATCACTTTTCTGAAAGAAGAAACTTAATAGCTATTTTCTTGTAGCTGCTGTTTAGATCAAAGCACTTAAATTTCTGCTATTGAAAATCACAAGTTAACTGAACGATGAGCATGTGAGGTAATAAGGTGCTGCTTTAACTTAAAGGCTTCTCAGATTTCTGTTAATTAGTGTGGTTTCCTAAGTTTTTATGCTTGAGAGAGAGCATTTTTTTTAGCATTTTTTCTTTTACAGACTCTCAAAACAACTCCTGAGGGATTAATTCAATGTCTCAGTAGGAGATAGACTTCTAAGTTCTTAGAATATTTATAAAGGAGGTTTGTAGTGTGAAGGTGTGTTAAGACTGTGATACATCCCTACAGATTTATAGTGTTTGGCCACAGACCTCAGGAGCCATCACTGTGACCCACGTCCATCCTTGACTTACAGGGAGGCTGCAGATCCGTGTCAACATTTCTGTGACCATTCAGTGGCCAATAGAGAACTGACAAGAAGGAGAAATGATATGTAGATGTTTGATTGATTTCCTACTTTTCAGATTCCTTTCCCCACCCTTAACCTTTTCTAAAGATGTTTAAGATTCACCAGTGGCATAAGTAGCTCGTGTAGATAGACCCCATGTGAGAAAATGGGTGAGAGGATCTGGAATGAGAGCGTTGGCCAAGCTGCAGAGGTGTAACAGAGCTTCACCAGGTAACGTTACCTCTCAGATAGCAGCTCCTGTTCCTTCAGCAAGCAGGGTGCGGGGCACTGAGCATGAAGCGTGATAAGCCTGCTCTCTCTTGGTTCCTCCTAACTGTGTGGGTCATTTTGGCTGTTAGAAAAAGTGGAAATTTCTTAAATGTTTTAGTGCAGTGCTTCTTCATCACTCCACTTGCAGGAAACACCTAATCTTCAGGGGAAAACAGGCATATTTTCCTGCCACCTCGAATTTTCACCCTGTCAGTTTTTCGTAGAACGCTGGTGTAATTTTATTACTGAAAAAATGTGCAGTAATAAATGCTTAGTTCATGATCCTTTATTGCAGTCACTTTGACTTTGCGAATGTAGATATCCTTTGCTTAATGAATTAGTGTTGTGTTTCAGACCACAGCCTTGCTTCTTCTGTTTTGAAGCAGTGTCAGGATGTTAATGTGGGGGGGTTGGTTGTGTTACCACGTACCTCTGGCGTGTAGGGTGTCACATACAGATAGCTGATAGGCAGATGGGGGTTTGCTGCAGAACAAGAGTTAGAACAGAGCATCTAGCAAAGCACAGGAGATGAGCTGGTTGTTCTAAGTGAACATCAAAGAAGCTGTGAGGCTCAAGGCTGGCTCATAATGACAGAAGCAAACCTGACAATTAAAACCAGCAAATGTCCCTCTCTTTCTTTCCAGTACTAAAATCAAAACCAATTATGTATTCTCCTTCTATTATAGTAAGGCTTGATATCCTTCCACAATGAAGTCATTGTGCTTGTGTTCTACACCGTGTTACAAACTGTTGGAAACTCTGACAAAATACTGGAATGATTCAAACCCTTGCATTTATTAATCAGTGTTACGGGTTTGTTCTTCTTTTTAAGAAGGGTGCAGAGAATACTGAAATTCATTTTTTGTTGTTGTGTGGCTTGGTTTGATTTTGCCGCCAAATTATTTGAAGCGTGGCACGGATGTCAGGATGCTGAATTTAAGCCATAGACAGAGTTGAGTGATAAGAATTTCTCCTTGGGAGGTGTTTCCTGTAAGAAACTCTGAGTAGCTGAAGGAATCAACTTGTTACCAATGAAGTGATGCTTCACGTAGATGTGAAGAAGCCCCCTCCTGTTGTCGCGTGTAACTGATACATCATACGGAACAACAGAGGCAACAGATGTACATTATGCTCAGCTCACCCCAGAGCTGCAGGTCAGCAGAGCCTGACAGCTGACAGCATCCAGTGCGAAGCCAGCTGTGGATGATGCTGTCTTGGTTTGCAGAATAAGAGCTTTTCTCTGGTGACATTTAAATGCCTTAGAGCTAAGGACTCCAAATGAGACGATCCTTTATAAGTTTCTGACAGCTGTGATGTCCTTCATGCCCATGATAGCTTAAATCATAAATTCACTCTGATCTTTGTTTGCAATGGGATTGCTGTTCTTTATTTAGAAATCTCCCAATGCTAACACTAAACAGCAAAAATTGTAAATGGCCGTTCTGCAGGAAAACCTAGCAGTCAGACATTTGTGGTATTAATCCCCTTACTTCTAAACAAAAATTTCCGAGTGAGTACCCCACCACAATTTGGAACCAGCGATAGTCACTGTGGAACATGATTTGGTGGCCAAAAAGTTCAGGTATTTGTCTGAAGTTTTATAAGTTCCAAAATGAACTTCTTAATGAAAGACATTTTGTCCTGCTTTTTGAAATCTGTATTAACCTGCCCTGAAATATTTAGTGGAATAAATAGTCTAGTGAAATGAAAACTTGTTCTTTCCAAGTCCTTCAATATTCCAAGGCATACAAAGATTGAAGGTTTCTAAATACAATTTTTTTTTACTCTTAATAAAGACCTTTTCAAACTAGTGAGAGGTGCAGTTGGTTCTAGGAATCTCAAGCAGCAAATTCATGGACCTAGGAGCCAAGAAATGTTCTCTTAGGCTGTGTGTTACTGAACCAGGTTTCACCACACATCTGTTTCTGTGTGCTGCTTTCTCTGTTCTGGTATTCTTTGTCTTGCCTCTTTAAATGTTTCTTACAACAGATGTATTTTATTTTGTGCAAGTAAGATGCCTACCAGATTTCCCACCATTTTTTAAGCATAGGAATAATTTTCTCCCTCATATTTTACATTTATGCATGTGTGTTTATATATAAATAAAAAGTCCAGTTAAATCTGAGTTGCATTTCAGATTTCTTTCGTATACATCTGATGTTCTGGTTCAAGTTACTGTGACCCACCAGAAGCAAACTGAACTATCTTACCGTCAGCTAGACCACTTTTATCTCCCTCTCCCTCTACATCTTTTACATTTAAAAAAGTTCTTTTACTTGGCCAAAAGCACGCACTCAGGAAACAGTAAGGCTAAACTATTTGCTGTGTGCAAATAGTACATCTAATTTGTCAGAAGGAACATAGCACTTCACTATGATTTTATTGACTAGGTTTCCTGCTGTTTTGCTTGGAGTCACCTTATTAAAATGCCCTACTCCAGTCTGCAGAAACTTACTTTGGCCAGCAGCTTGTTTTGAAATAGTAACCATCAGACGTATTTCCTGATGCACGTATTTCCAAAAATAATAATTTACCCAGTCAGTTATATATCATAAAAAGTTCTTCATAAAATGAAATCAATAAAGCCTTAGTTTGCTTGCTCCGCTTTTACATAAATTCTTCCTGCCCCATCCTTGCTTATATAAATACGAATAGGAAGAATAAATATCAGACATCCCTTAGCTAATCGTTGTTTCTCCTTAGTGCTAGAAAATTCTGTGGGCGTACATTTTTTCAATTGTAGCTCAAACTTTACATGACACACATTGCTACTGAGTATGGCAGAACATGTACGGAATGTGGGAGGACTCAGTCTTCAGGGTCTTTTCCAACCTGTATGATTCGATGACATTTCTCAGGGCCACTTGTTTCTGTGTAAATGTGTTGGAGAAGCAGCCAGTCTCGGTATTTGGGTATTTTGGTGCTGCTGAATGAAATAACGTGGTTGTGGGGAGGGAACTGTAGCTGAAGAGGTGACAGCAGGGAAGATGAGATGCTGTGCACGTGGGGTTTGCTAGGGCTCCCTGCAGGAGGAGGGCTTGGTTCGTAGGGGATGCCGGTTTTGCAGCTTAAGGGTGTGCTTGTTTGGTGGGGGGAAATGAAAGGCGATTAAATACGTGGCCACTGTTTCAGACGTTGCAGCAGGCTGCTTTGAGCCATCTCAGTAACAGATTCTAGGCCAGAGCCCGTTAATAGAGAGGTAACTTAAAGAGAGAATTGCCACGTCCTGTTCCCTGGCTGTTGTTATTGGCACCAACAGCATTTTAGAATTCAGGTCAGTGGGAGCAGCTGTAGGTTTTACTATGCTGAGTGTCTGGTAATGCTGGTGTGCATGCCCTGTGTAGGAGAAACCGGGTCTCTTGGAGGGGGGCTTCATTACAGGAATTGTAGGATCTTAGCGTCCTGAAAGAGGGGATTCTGCCGTAGAATCGCAGACTTAGTGTGATATCGTTCCGCTTAAACCACTTACTGTGGTTAACTCCTGATGGTGACAGTGGCAGTGAAGTGGCATGATAGCTCCTGATGAGAAGATGTGGAGTTTGAAGTGGTTGCCACCTTAGTCATGTCATGTTTGTTTGAATGTTTGTTTGTAACATGTCAGGTTAAGTTTGAATAAAAAATACTCTCTTTTGAAGGAAACAGGAATAATTTAAGTGAACTTTTCACATGCATTAAAAGAAAAAAACACAGGGTACGGTACAGTTCCCCTATGAAACAGGCTTACAGTTGGTTGACAGCGGCAGTCAACTGTCAAAGCATGACAAACAGGAGAAAAAAAAAACAGTCTTTTTACCCGATTTCAGTGTTACGACAATTAAAAATTCTTAACGGAGATGATGTCGGCATACAGAAGGACCAGAGTATCTGGGAACGGTGAGGGCTACTCGCAAGCAAAGCTGTGAGCAAGGATGGGAAGACGAATGAGATTTTATTGAATCGCTTCTGCTAGCAAAGCACGGTGCATGCTCTGCCTCATGATTCCTGAACTGAAAATGAAGGTCTGCCCTGTGCTCAGTTCTGGGAGAGTTTCTTGTCTAGGATTTACATTTCCTAGTTCCGTTCGAGGAAGGGGAAAAAAGTGTTCTTTGCCCAAGGTTGTAAAGCTGGTTTTGTTCTGCATGCTCATTTAATCAAGTCACTACAGGAAAAAAAAAAAAAAGACAGTGTTGAAAAGGGTATGTAATGTATTAAGATAAAAAATTGGATCTTGAGTGCGTATGACTTGTGTCTGTTAGCTCAATTGTGTCATACTTGACAGCTCAATTTTTCTGAAAATAAAGGCTAACACTGTTAGCATAAGTTGCATGGTTACATATGTAAATTATTAAGTGATTAGAGGAATATAAAGACTCTACAGCTGTAACTCTGCTGCATGGTCACAGGACGAGACGCATTCGAGTCCAAGGGTTTTTTTGGCAGATTGCTCTCACAAACCTTGAGCAAGGCATTTGTCTCCAAAAAGGAGGTTCATTCTTCTTAACTCACCCAGCCATTCTGATGATTAATAAGGTATTTTAAAATCCCCCTAATGATGATAAATTATAGTGTTTAGGCTTCCCATCACAGCTGACTAGACAGGTGTTCTCTTTCTGTATTTCAGACTCACTAAAATGCCTCCTTTTGTGCATAGCGAAACCAGAATGAGCTGTGGTGACAGCCTGAACTGATTTGCTCCCTATCAGTGCCTAGGAATGTATCGCATTGATTTCATCGATCTGTGTCGTTGCTTGAAGTTCTTCCCCTCCTACTTCCCTCCTTTGCAATCCATTCTTTTGATTTAAGCAGACACTTCTGTAGTATGACTAAAGAAATGTTCCATGCGTTACTAGGTTTGTTTTTTTTTTGTTGTTTATGTGTAAGCATGCTTGCTTTGACAAATACATTCTGTAAATATTTCAGCTGCGTAGTACTGGTTTTATTTCAGAAGTTTGAAAACAAATAGATTTATTCCTTCTACAGATTTTTTTTTTTCAGGGGGTTTTTCCTCAAACTGGTTCAGGAATATATGACTAAACCAGGAAGGTACATTATCTGTTCCAGCTTTCCATTACCTACGCATGCAATCCTGGTGAGGAGCTCCAGTAGCAACTGCCCTCCAGCCTCATGGCTTCCTTTGAAAAGAGAAATTGGTGCAGGCTCTTGGCACACAATGATTTCAGTGAATGCTTAGCGTTTGGGAGAGGAACTGAACAAACTGAAAAAGGAGTCCTGTGAAGTCTGTTGCCAGCAGCATTTCTGAGCTCGGTGGGCATTTAGGTAGAAGCCAGCCTATCGCTGGCTGTAAGTCAGTGTGGGATGATGGAGATCCATCAAAGCAGTATTCATTTCAAGCAGGTACTCCCTAGACTCCTGAAACGAGTTGCAACTTCTTTTTTAACTTAGAATTGACTCTTTACCAAGAGAAACTTTATATGTAGCTAGCCTGAAGATGTGACAATTTTAAGACAAAGCATTTTTCATTTAATCTGGAAGAACAGTTGCACAAACGATGAACAATGGATCGTAAACAGTGTTTGAAATGCAGAAGTTTGAGTGTCGCTGTTCATCAGGACACGATGAATTAAAAACACCTTTTCATTTTGGCTTGCTTCGTGTGAGGTGGGTGAGTCAAGTTTCAGTCACCTTCTGCTACCTGTGTGTCAGGGTAAGAGTAGCAGCCCTGCAGCATTTCAGGCTTGAATTGGCTTTGTAGCGTGAGTAGACAGGTCAAGAGTTGAAGCAGCTCTTCCCTTTTGGATAGCTTGCATTGCTTCCAGTGACTCTATACCTGTTCTTCTGTTTCACCGCCGTGTATCATGTTCCTTTGTTCTTATTTCAAGACCTTTCCAGTAGTCTCTAAAAATAGATGCGGTATTTCTTTTGTTCGTACTGTGTTTAAAGCTTTGTCATGAATGTTACCTCAGCCTTGTGTTAGAACAATAGTGCTGAAACTTGTGCCATGTGATGTGAGGAAAACAGGTCCCTATGATGCCAGTAACGTGTTAATTCTCATAAATACCAGTAAAATAACTGCTTGGTAAGTTTGCCCCCTCTTTGCATCTCCTTCAGTGTTAGCATTGAATCTGATTGATGTTCTGTCACTTTCAATGACATGTAACTTTGCACAGTTGATGAATAGTCTCTGTTTAATCACCCCAGCAATTTTTAAAGTGGTGCTTTGTGGTCGTTTAGGGTACAATGATAAATCTTACCCACGTGTTTTGATTAAAATGACTATCTTAGCAAAGTAGGAGCTGTACATAGTAGCACGTTACCCGTTAGATTTGTGTGCATAAAATTCAACATGCAGCATCTGGATTGGACAGTGATTGAACACATTTAATATGGCTCTAAAACATTCTGCACACAATCACTAAAACTGAAACACTAAAAAGAAATGAGTATAAGACAGTGCTTTTGCAAAAATATGGCTGCTTTGGTGGTTCATAGGTTTCCAGACTCCTCCGCTCCTGCCAATGCTGCTCCTGCACAGCTTGGGTTCTCTGCCTCCAGCCTCTATCCCTCAAGGCAGCTGGACTTCAGTCCTGTTTTTTGACAGGGAGAACCAGCAGCAGGGTGGGAGTCTCTGGTTGACCTGATTTTGCATCACCTCTCCCATTTCCTGAGATAGAGGAAAGGGGAAGAGGCAAAAGCAGAGAGGAGTGAACAGATACCAAGAGAAACAAGAGGAGCAGCTGTCCTCAGGTTCCTAGTATCATCTTGTTTCCTTCTTTCTCACCTGGTGAAATCAGTCGTGCCTTCTTTGTATTCTCACCTACTCAGAAATCTCTCTTCTCCTACTAAGCACTTTGCTGATTAAATGCGGAGTTGTGTTTCAGTGGGGTAGAGAAACTGTTTTTCCTTGTTGTGTGTAACTGTGATATGTGAAATACTTGGTTTGTGGTAAGCTCTTCCTTCAGAGTTCAGAAAGTCTGTACTTCCATGTTTAAGTCTGGTGACTGCCCTTCAGTCAGAATTTAACTGCAGCACGTTCTAGTCAAACGTAGATGGGGAGCTTGCAAAAGTGGGTTACACTCCAGGGATGGACGGTGGCTTTGCATTGTGAATGGGTGGTGTGGGTGGCTGGCAAAAGCTAGCTTTGTAACAGATTCTAGTTTCACCTTTTAAAAGTGAAGTGATTGCTGTAGAAAGGAATTTGAAGGAAAATGACAAATGTGCATTAGAGTTTCAAGAACAATCGTATATCCGTTTTGTGTATACAGAACTGCAATGTAAGCCTTTACTTCTATGTTCATTCATTGTAGATGTTCTCTCCAGTCTCTTTTCTTTTATTTCCAAATAATTTGTTTCTGTTTCTCTCTTTCCTTTTCTTGCCTCTTTGTAAAGGAGTCAATCACTGTCAGCATAAAGTAAAGAAAGCCAAACGCTTTCTCCCTTTCGTCTTCTGTTCCCATGAGCCGCCGCCTAAGGGTACTGCACTGCTCTTTGTATAGGCTGCCTTGTTAACCCAACAGCTGAATTACTAACTCAGTTACTGGTTTTTTTTTTCACTACTTTAGCATCAGGTAAACAGAGTTCCAAGAATAATTTCATTAAATTTCAGCTGCCCTTGACTCTTGTCGAATTGGATTTTCATGCAGTGTCACAAACTTGCTGGTCTCCGTTTTGATGGGGCACTCCAAGCATCATATGCTGCGATGGCAAACATTAGTACTTCCATTTGTTCAGCTATACTGGCCCTGTATGCCCTTGGTTTTTTGTTAATATATTTTGACTCATTCTTGGACCCCTGATACAGCATGCTCATTAATGAAATAGATTAGCAACAATAAGCATCAGCTGGGATCACTTGGAATTAAATTTTGAATACAGTGATGCTTGTGGCTGCGTACTGGTTCAGCACTTGGTCTGGACCAGTTTGGCTTCATTAGGAATAAGAAGAATTGGAGTAACAGCTGCATTACTCTTACAGTATTAATGCGCATTTCCCTTTTCTTTATAAGTAAAGTGCATCAGCTTGTGCTGTGGTTATTGGTGTGGAATAGGGCCATTGCAGAAATGCAGGCTATGGTGCTCCTTTGAACAGCTTTCCAGTAGCGTTGCTTGATATAACTGCAGTATGCTCTGTATAAGTAGTGCTTAGATTGTTCCATTTCTTACTCGTGTCTTAGCACAGGAGTATGTTTTCTTTGAAAGAGTCAGCCCCACGTGTAGTTACGGAGAGTCACACGCGTGTGTGCAAAGCCAAATTGAAATGACCCATCTGGCTCTAGGAGATCTATTTAGTAGCAAAGTATTGAATTACAACAGGAATTGACATTTCTTAGTGCATTAAAAGAACTAGTTCCGCTTCCAAATTTAATCTTTTTGTAGTTTTCTGTTTAAAAGTCAGTAACTCTGTGTTGTCATACAAGCTTCTCAGAACATATCTTTGTCCCTTGGGTTTTTGGTGAGAAGTCTTAAATTTCGCTACTTTTCAGGTTTCTCTTGAGTCAGGTATATAAGATAACTGCAGTCTGAATACTTTTGGATTACTCATGAATTTAATAGTGTATTTTCCCCTCCCCTTCTCTGTCCCTTCTCTCTCCCCCTCTGTTTTTCTCTCTCCTTGCATGCCACCTGGATCTGCAGATGAAATTAGTGGGGACGGTAATATGTTTTCTAGTCTGTGTTACTAACGTGCAATATGCAACTCTTACATCCATATACCACTTAATGCCTATTTCAGCAATCAATTTTATACTCATTTTGGTATTGAAAAGCAGTCTGCATTGGACATTAGCCAATAAATATTGTGCTTTACAGGCTGTGCAACTAACACTGTGTGCTAAACTGGAATTGAAAAGGGAAGATCTGTTTCAAACACACAGGGAGGTGGTATTGCATGTGTTTGCAATGGGAATTCTGACATGACGCAAAGAAAGTTTATAGGTTTTCAAGAGTGTCCATTCGGTTTGATTTAAAAGCTTTGGTCAATGAGTGAGCTCAAAGGCTGTGATACAGCATGGGCAATGAGTCTGCTAAAGGATGCTTTAAAGGCAGCGTGGTAGCATCAAAGTGCTCAGTAGTCCACTGCTGCTCTTTGCATAAAAAGAAGCTGCACACAATGGATTGGTTTAGGTTGAATATATGAAATATTAATCAGGTTTCAGTTACTCAATCTGCTAATTCTAAAGACAGATCTAATATGTCTCTTCAAAAGTTTTAAACCACTATTATAAAATATTTAACTTCTATAAACTTTTGAATTTTTTTTTTCCTCGAAATACTGACTTGCTATCCTCTGCAAACAAGTGTTTTTGGTGGTGTTTTTTTTTTTTTTTGGTTAAGAAATTTTTAGCTATCTTTCTAAAGGATTTAATCTGATGTTGGAAAAGAAAAATCAAACTGATACTACTGGTCGTGTATGTGTCTTTATCCTTGTAAGCAGGAGGAACTGCTTTTTTTGTTCTTTTAGTTTGCAAAGGAAGACAGTTAGAAGAAATCATGTCTTATGGCCTTCCACTCAATAAACTGTGTTGGGGGTGTATAAATTCTCATCTCCTTTCTCTCTTTCAGATATAAATAATGTGAAGATAATACTACCTGTATTTCATTTTGTTACTGAAAATTTCAAAGGGCATTTTTTCTGCCATAAATTCAGAAATTGTGTTTCAGATACTAACCTTGCATCGCTTTTTGTTGGTGTATATCTTCTAATAAATTATGGGCTCTGATAAAGGGAAAAAAAAAATTTCAAAGAGCAAGTTAAAGTAAGGGCTGAGCTATTATGTATGTAATGCACTATAATATTTTTCCTGCCGTTTAATAAATACATTCAGAATTATTGATGCTCAAATTGGCTCACTCACCCGTACCACCAGCACTGCACGTTTGTCCCAGAGGGGCCTGTTGAGTTCTTTCATCTAAAACCAGTGGGTCAGCCAGCAGGTGGAAAGGTTCAGGGCTGTTTTTAAAATGTAGCAAGCCCTATTTTCAAATCCCAGATTTTCTAGACTTATCACAAGCCCCAAAGACAGAGTAACTCCTGGAATCCCGGCTCTGTTGGAGTGTTTTGCTCTGGAGAGCGCTACAGCGCGTCCTCCTCCAAAGGCAGCCCGCACAGCCTGGGTGTTGCTTGAGGCTCTGCGTGGATTCTGGAGTGTCTCAGAGCAGTCACAGTCACAGTCTTAGCAGATTTGGGTACAGCCTCCTACCATGTGGCACTAACCATGGGTTACGGGGGCTGGTTGTCTCAGGTGCAGAGCACTTTGAGATAATGCCTGGGTTGAATTTTCCTCTGACTCCCAGAAATGATGCCAGACAAGAAGTTACTTTCTGAATTCTCGTTATATATTCCTCTTGTCTGATGAATATGTAACAGGAAATATTTGTTAAGTTAATTGCAAACGTTTTCTTTGTTTGGATTGGCTACAAAGACCCTTGTAGTTTCAGGACAGGTATGAGCAATGTCTCAAAACCATATGAGGTGGTCTGCAGTGTTCTGATAATGCTTTTATTATGAATAAACATTCATTTAGAATAACGAGATGAACAAGCCAAGTCATTTATCACATTGGTAAGCACTGTTCCATAATCTAGTGTGACAAAAGTTTTGATTTTTCTAAACAAGTGTGATACCACTTTTTCTAGACTTTTAAAATTCCTTCTTAAAGTTGTTTATAATACCTTTCAGTCCTTTTTTTATACATGTATGAAGAATTCTTTGGTATCGTCCTCAAATGATAGCATGTAAGAGTAGCTGATGTACCCCTAACAAAAGTTAAAAATACCTTTCAAAATCTGACAGGAAAGGAGAGTGATTTATCCCCATTACAGTGGTGTAACACTAATGTTTTCTTTCAAATGGATGTTCATTTTTTCAGATGAACCTGGGGTTTACTTTTCTGCTGAAACATTAGCTTGTATTTGTAGGAGGAAAAACATGCCAAGAGATTAGTGCCTCTGGGGCATGCAGCCTGTTTGGGCTTGTGCACTGACTTTATAATGCATTGAATTTTCATTTTTGTTTTGCTATGTCCTAAACAGAAATTGCCTAGCACAAGTTTAAATAGCAAAAAAAATTCCTGATTCTATTTTTGCAAGACAGCGTATGTTCATTCCTACAGGTGTTCAGAAGAAAAATAGCTTTAATTTTATTTTAGTAGAATGAAGTTAGGATAATAAATCTACATTTAATTACTGTAGTGTGTTGGATTTTGAATCTTATAGGCAACCTGGAGTTTCCTAGTTGCTGAATATTGAGTTTGTTTGAAAACTTTTTCTTGCTCATGTACCTGTATAATAGTTAGGAGCCCTGCTCTGGTTTCAGAGCGGGCTTAATTTGGTTGAACTGAGAGGGCTGCTTCCAAAGGGATCATCCCAGACTTTGCTTTGTCCCCTTCACCATTCAAAAATGACGCAAAGGACGTGTAGGGTTGTACATATGCTCCAGGGCAGAAAGGGAAAAAGGAGGGGTGAGTCAGACCTTTCAGAGAGAGCCCAAAATGTAACCATCATAAACGAACCCTGGAAACCTGAAATTACTCAATTTTGAGAACCTCTGTGGATTTAAAGTTGGTGAAAATAATTTAACAGCCTGGCAGTGAGTAATTATCTCTCTGTTGTGGATTGGTTTTGTAACCCCTGGGAGAATTTCTGACCATTAACAAATGATTCACAACCTGGAAGCTCTTCAGAGCAAGAGAAGGACCTGGTGGTAGGACGTGACACCAGTTAAATGGTTACGAGAGGGGATGATGTCAAAGTCACAGACTTTAAACAGAGCAAGGCATATGCTGTCATTTTTCTGAAAACTTTGAGAACTAGATCTTTTCAAAAGATGCTAATTCGAGACAGCAGAACTGGTAGCAAATACCTGCTAAACAAAGAGAACTGCGAGTAATGCAGGAAAAACGGGTATGAGGCAAGAATGTGACTTAAAGATCTGTTTTCTGTAAGAAACTACAGAAAATTGCTCACTTCGCTGCACTGACAGTAGGTAGACGCTGCCCTGGAACATCTTTACTATCTGTTCTGCTTGTTGGACATAGAATACCAGCAAACTGTTCTTCACACTTCACTGAAGATAAAGCAATTTAATCCATTAGTAATGTTTTCTCTTTTCTGTGGCTGAATTTGCCGTTAAAAAGATTTTCTTTTGAAGTCAACAGTTTAGATTGGTTTCAGTTACAGAACTCAGGATTTTCTGAATACAAGTGAAACTTCCTTTTATTCCTTGTTGAATGCATCTATGTGACGTAGCGTTATTGGCACTGGGGTCATTGTCATACCATAAATTATGCATGAGCAAGTGTTATTCACGCTATCGTAAACACGTCCCAGCGCTGTTGAACGGGGGTTGTGGCTTATCAGCCTTAATGATTTGGAGATACTGTTTTGGAGAATTGTTTTCATCTGCTTTTCCCGAAACTCTTTAATTCCTCCCTTTGCAGAAACAGATGACTATGCAGAGATTATAGATGAAGAAGATACTTACACAATGCCGTCAAGTAAGTATGGTAGTTAACGGGAACTTTTCCATCTGGCAGCTTCTTTGGTTTAGCAGGGACGGAGTCTTACATTTCAGACTTTAGAATATTATCTCTTCGCACACGTGGCTTGATGATGTTCTAAAAATTCTTAGATTCAGTGTCTTAAATTCCATTTATGAAGCAAACAAAATCAAGCTATGCCGTAACCTTTGCTGTTGTCAGTGACTTGTCTCAAAACATAGAATTTATGCCTTAAAATGCAGATTTTTTTTTTTTTAAATTGTGATGCTGAACACAACGCATAAAGAAGGAATGGAAAAGGTTTGTGTGATAACGGCAAGGAATTTGGAAAGCTTTTGCATATTGCTCTCTAACTGTATCTCATCCTTGCTCTGTCAGACTTGCTGCTCTCTAATTCCTTGCTGGAGGAGACTCGTCTGTACCACATGCAATTTTGTTCAAGATGAAAGACTTGAGGAACAAAAGTAAAAATGCAGAGTTCTTTTGAGTCTTCATCTTAGAAATCAAAAAAAGATCATGCATTAGCCACAACGAGGATTTTCTTAGGGGATATTTGAATTAGGATGTAGCGTGAAACTGTCAGAGATAGCTAATTTAGCGTGACAGTCTAGTATGCTGGTTGTACCAGTTGTCTGCAACTTACGGTTGTGTTTTGGCATCCTAAAATTTCTCTAGGATTAGGCAATCGTTTGGTACACAGAGCTGCAAAAATACCAGGTTTGGTTAGTGTGAAAGGGAGCATGGTGCTGAACTGGTGCCATGTGCTGCTGAAGAATATTGGCTGTGTGTGTGTAAGGATTTCTGCAGGTTTCCATGTGGCTGGAGTGTTTTGTAATCACCGCAGTGTTTACTATATAATATGCTACTGTGGAAAATATTTGAAAAGCAAGAATATATGTTTTCCAGAAATAAACAATGTGTTTAGAAAGTCTTGCAATAAGTCACTACATGATTCTGTTGAAGTAATTGCAGGATCAAAAAAATTCTATGATGAGTTGTATCTTTTATTTTTTGTTAACATATTAACTCTTTATGATGTGTTTTTTTTTTTGAATCTTTTCAATTAAATTTTCATGGCAGTAATTATTGCAGTCCAGCCCTGGATGACCCTGAACACTTAAGGATGCCTTCAATTCAAGGCCCATGAGATGCTGAAGTGAAATTCATTAAGTGCTTTGCTGGATTGAAGCGGATTCAAGTGTTCAGCTCTCACAGGGCTGAGGCAGTACAGATCACAAGAACAAACCTGTGACTTCTGCTAATGTAAACTTAAAATTGCATCAGTGTAGTTCTTCATTTTTTTTAAATGTTAAAAAATGTTTGTCCTTGTTTTGATTTTAAGAAGCTCTATCTAAGTAAGCATTTGATTTTTCTCTTAATTGCACTGCAGAAAGCTATGGAATAGATGAAGGTAACAGGAGACCCTTTACCCATCCCTGTATGCTTGCAGTTTGGAATGACGTGGAATTTTTAAGTTTACTATTCATTTTCATTTAATAAACATTCTTTATCTATAGTTAAACCAGCTAGCTTTGGGATTTTAAAGAGGAAAATGCAGTACTTAAAACAAGAAATGAAAAAGGCATTTATCACAGTGGTATCCAGGTCTAGATGTTATTTTTGTAGTGTTAATGAAGCCAAAAACATCAGTCATGACGTCATAAACTGGTAGATTATTTTTTTCTCTGAAAAATATAAGAAGAGGTGAAAACATATACTGTACGTGCTTTTCTGCTACTCCTGAAATATTTTTCCTTGTCTGCTAGAAATTAAATTGCAAATGAAGTAATTCAGTTGCAATTGATTAAATGTTTTGCTGAAGTACTGAGACATTTTCATCAGAAATATTCTCAGTCTATTAAACAATGAAGTTAACAAAATTGCATAAGTTGCAAAGCATTATATCAATCTTGCTTCAATTACACGCTGATAAAGGTGTGGTGCACTCAAAATTTTGCTCTTTCATTTTACCTTTATTTGCCATGCTCTTGTTTCCGTATTTTTTTCTTGCAGTTACCTCTTTAAAAATTCTCCCGTCTCATTTGATGGTTCCAAGATCTAAAATACCACATAGTGGACTTCTCTTAAACGTATAAAGGCATGTGGGCCAAGGCTGTATTTATTTTCATCTGTATTGCTCTAGGCTATTTGCGTTTTGTCATTTACCAGCTATAAGAAAGAAAGATTTAAATCTGTCTCTTGCATTGAAATAAATAATGGGTAATAATTCAACAAATTAGATTTCACAGTTTCTTTTACATTGCTTTGATTCAAACATTTGTTTAAGAGGTTTCCACTGTGTCTACGGCATTTGTATAAACTGGTGTGCAGCAGATGTTAATCTTAGTTGTTCATTTGTGAGACATGTGAGTGACTGACTTTGAGTTTGGTATCTTGTGGGATGTTCCTTTGCCCTTCCTCAGACATCTGATATTTTAAGTGCATTATATTCTTGTAGCCAGAGATTATGAAATTCAAAGGGAGAGAATTGAACTGGGGCGCTGCATTGGTGAAGGCCAGTTTGGAGATGTGCACCAAGGAGTTTACGTGAGTCCGGTAAGCTTCACTTCTGAAATAAAAGAACAATCAGACAAAAACTTTCTAGCTAAATAATTAAATGAATTTGTGCCTCCTGTGCCTGGGGCTGTGCCTTCCAGGACAAGTGAATGTTGACTCTGTGATTAGTCAGAATAATCAGCATGTAGAGCGTGGTTTTTGTTTTTCAGATAGGTAGAAGTGTAGCTCCAGAGTGGTTTCTCTGCTCCTACATCCTTGTTTTTTACAGATCAGGAAACGAATTAGAATTGCCAAGTAAATTATTCAGGCCCATACCAAAGCCACTGATGGCATCAGTTAGAGCTAGAAGTGATTGCTTTTAACCCCAGCTGTACACTGTCTTCTCTGAGTGTGTCCATGCATGGTAAGCACGCATACCTCTGGCCATGTTCCACTGCCGAGTATTCGGTGCTCTGGAGCTTTTCCAGAAGTTGAAAACAGTATCTAGAGGAGTTAAACCCGAGCTGGGTTTAGGTTCAGCATTCAGTGCAAAGCTGCCATTTGTATCAAGTAATCTAATTTCTGTGCTGAAATACGGAGGAAAAATTTTAGTCTGTTAAGCAGAAAGCACAATAGCCTACGATAGTGGGACAATAATGTCTACAGATGTCTGTTTCTGCAATAAGCATCTTTCTCTCTTACTCTCTAGTTCTTATGTTAATAAACTTACTAGTGTTTTTTCAACAGAAAGGCTGCAATTAAAAGAGATTAAATTAAATTGCAATTAACAT
>VXAV01004262.1:64674-76063 GCA_013399715.1 Alectura lathami
GGGTGAAATAGAGACAAAGCTGTAAAATTATTTAATTTCAGCCAATTAGGAACTAAGTCTACAAGTATAAAATGACAATTTATTTCTTATCTCAAGAAATTCAGTGTCTGGAACTTCTGTAGGTGAAGTAGTGATTCATATGCACAACAGCTGAGGCTCCAGAAACAACTAATTAGTATCCCAGGCATGGTGGGTTAAATAAATGAATCTTTAATGCAATACTTAATAAATAGGGATAAGCGTTAAGTATTTCATACAGGTTTGAGGTCTTTCGTGATGCCTTCATTTAGAAAAGCAGTTCTGAGCTGCCTTGCATTAGGAACAATCCTTATTTTTCATTTAATCCTGACCGAGCTTACAGTAGTGCTTGGGGAGAAATGTTTCAGTGAACTTGGAGCAAAGTGGATAAATCTTGTGCTCTGTAAAACCGTTGAAAGACCCCTTTTCTTAGGGACTGTTGCTTTGAAAATTCTGTCCATCTCTGTTCTTTTTCTTCATTAGGAGAATAGGTTCGGTGAAGTCATGACATGCCTAGTCAGCTTTTTAAAAATGGTTACCTACTAATTACTTCTGTTAATGAAATTTTTACCACATACAAGATATTTGAATAGGTAAAGGGAAAATAGTAAGGTATCATTAAATTTTGATGTAATAATCATAGACTGTAACTAAAATGTCTGGAGCAAATGGTACAACAGGTAAAAAATCAGTTACAGTAACATGATAGACTTTCTATGTTTGTATGTCTTCTGCTCACAAGTCAAAATGTGGGGGAGATTGCTGGCATCTTGTTCTGCTAGCTCAAATTTCAATCTGAAAATCTCATTTGTCCCTGCTCACGGCACTTGTAAAGTTCTTACTCCGTTGATTGTGCAGGATCCACGTCTTATGCAAGGCTTCTTGCCACTAAATATTCCTGAAATACCACACCTTGCCTGTATTGACAGCGTACTGAATGAAAAACGTGTGCACCCGCGTAGGTTTCCATTGCTCAGGTGTAAGCCATCCATCTTTAAAGGCTTATTTACTGTGGAATAAGGCAAAGGTGTCATTTAAAACAGTGCTTGCTGCTCACTGTGCAAACTGTTACCCGCCTGTTGTTGGGTCCTCACTCTTCTGTCGTCTTATCCAAAACCAAAACATCTTCAAAACCATGGCATGAGGCCTCCTTCTGTGTTTTATTTTGCAGAATTGTCTGGGGTCGTTGCTGACTGCAGACACTGAACTCCTCCTGTTGATTCTATTTGTTGTGTTTCAAAAACTCTGTAGCTCCAAGACAGGGGTTGGTCTAGCTGGCCTCCAGGAGTCTCTTCTAACGTTGATTGAATCCCGATTTCAGAAGAGAATGAAATCATCTGAATTTACCACCAGTTCTTCTGTCAGTTTATGGGCATGTCTGTTTATGAGAGATTTTTTACCTGTGTTTTCCTGCAAAGTCAGCCTGAAGAGCTATGTTGTGACTAACATGGAAAACGGACATTTAAGTCTCCAAAATGCAAATGCTACTCCAATTCCAATAAAATTTGTCTGTAAAAATAGATTTAAAATAGGGTGAGAATGTGCAGACACAGGACATAATTCTGTGAATGTTGAGCTCTCAATCAGCTTAAAAACCAGATGAGGACATGCATCTACCCTGTACCCCTTTGGGGAAAAGGTGGTTTATAATTTTCCCATTAATACAATTCCCGATTTCACAGAATCATAGAATGGCTTGGGTTGGAAGGAGCCTTAGAGCCCATCTAGCCCCAACCCCCTGCCGTGGGCTGGGTGCCACCCACTGGGTCGGGCTGCCCGTGGCCCACCCAGCCTGGCCTTGAGCACCTCCAGGGATGGGGCACCCACAGCTACTCTGGGCAGCCTGGGCCAGGGCCTCACCACCCTCTGAGTAAAAAACTTCCTACTGAAATCTAATCTAAATCTCCCCTCTCTTAGTTTAAAACCATTCCCCCTTGTCCTGTCACTGTCAGACTGTGCAAAAAAGTCGCTCCGCCTCCTGTTTGTAAGCTCCCTTTAAGTCCTGGAAGGCCGCGATGAGGTCTCCCCAGAGCCCCCTCTCCGAGCTCGTCTGAGAGTTTCTCATTTTTCTGTACCAGGAGGATAAGCAATCAGATGCTAAAACCTGTTTCTGATTTGGAATACATGTGCTCTGTTAAACTCAGTTTTAAGTGTTGGTGTAACTGATTGGGAAGTTAATTTATAAGACCTTTTACTTCCCTTTGTAGTTTGTTTGGTTGAAAAGTTGCGCTAGTAGGCATCCTGTGAGCAATGTGCTTTGAGTCGGTAGAACCATAGCCAGTGTTTACACTGCAAAAGCCACAAAACGCCCCCTATTTGGATTTCCAAGTTGCTTGCTTGCAGAAGCCAAGTGTGTTTTTAAGGCACGTGTCTTCTTGCTTCTTTTGCTTTTGCTAATAGGTGTCTAGTTTACCGTCTTCAGAAGTACTGGAAGGTTTACAGTGCTGTACACTTAATCATCTTTTATCACAATTTTTGCACAAATTAACATACTTAAACAGATTAATTTTTAATTAGATGCAAATGTACACTAAGTACTTTCAAAATTAATTCTTTCACTAAAGATATTTTAGTAACAATGATTTTCTCTAAACCAGTTCTGCTAGAATTTTAGACTTGGCTTTTCATGGGCTGTATTTCAGTTATTTCTGAATGATCTCTTTCAGGAAAATCCAGCTATGGCTGTTGCAATCAAAACATGCAAAAACTGCACCTCAGACAGCGTTAGAGAAAAATTCTTACAAGAAGCCTGTGAGTATTAAGTTACTTCTTTCATGATTCCCTAAATGGTCCTTGGAAAGATTTTGCAGCCATCTGTGCCAGAAGCTTTTGATACTAATGTAAATGTTTTATTAATGTACAGCATGAGCTTTGTCCTCCCCTGCATTATGTGCCAGGAAGACTGTTTATATCCTGACCTTCCTCTTATAGACGATTATGTGTGGATGATGTGTTTTGCCAAAGTAGGCAGTGATATCTGACTCGTGGAAGACTTCAAAACCAGTTTTGGAATGTTTGAGATCTGATCTTTTATTTAATTCTCCTTAATGAATTTTGGAAAATATGGTAGCATTTGTTTCAGTGTATTACACTACCTTCAGAAAGTCAAATTGTTCTTGTTAAAAAAGTAGCTTGAATGTTGTAACTAATGTATATTTTTTTGAAATTTGAAAATGAAAAATGGTAATTGAATAAACCAATTTTCTAAATAATTGCCCAGAAATACTGCATTCCCTAAACAGCGTTATTTAGACATGAGGAAAAGTTTTTATTGAGAAGAATACTAACAGAAAACTTCCATAAGAATGTTGCAGTTGCTGATTTCTGTAATGTTTGGTTTTGTACGCAAGTTAAGATGTGCGACATAGACCTTAATTTTTGCCTGTCACCCTTCATTAAGTCTGGCAAAGATATTTTGATAGATCAATAAATTAATTGGTTATGGCCAGATGTTACAGTGTACCCTGTACTCAGTGTTCTTCTGTTCATTTTTTTTCTAGTTTTACAGAAAATGTGTCCACAGCTCATGGGTTGTTATTTTTGAATGTCAGTTTTAATTCTTAAGTTACTGTAATTATTTTGATTACGTATCTGGGTGTTGGAGAAGTAAATACCATTGCCCAAGCTATGCAGATTCAGAACTTCCAAGTAGGACGGAAAGACAGTTTTAGTAGTTCGGGGGTTTTAGTTGTTTGTGGTGGATTTTCCAGTGCTGAGAAGTTTTAGTATTGATTCTTGCAAGGAGGAACAGCTCAGTAGTAAAAAGTATAAGAAAGAAGGTGTTTCTACGAGCAACACCCGTGTCTTCAGTCCTGTCCGCTCTTGCATAGCTGCGGTTACCACTGATGCGTTTGTACATGCTGCCATACAAACTGCACGGGGTTTGGAGGTTTCTGTTGATCTTCCACTGGTTTTGGTGAATTGCCCCTTTCTGCAAGGGGTTCATTCCTTCTGGAAACTGAATCTTCCTCTTGCCGTTAGAAGCTGGATGGCAAAATGTGTTTGTGAGTTTGTCAGTAAAATTGATTGAATTAGTCTCTGGGAAATACTCCGACAGTGGAGTATGTTATGTTTAAAGCTGGTGAGACAGGGTGAAGTATCAAAATATTTCTGTTAACTCCTTCTCCATTGCTTTGATGGTTAAAAATGTATTCCTGCTTCATTTTTACATCAATGATGTTATATTTTCATGTCATAAAACATATTGTAAATTTCACTGAATTAGATCAGTGTAAGAGAGCCCTAAAACTAAGTGGTTGATGTTTGTTTTGTAATATACACTTCATTTACCAAGGTTTTAATACTGAAATCGGGATCAGATAAACTAGTTTGTCAGTGCATACTTTTTCAAGAAGTCAGAATAACTTCTGAAATGCCCTTTGCTTCAAAAGGTAGGAGGGGAATGCAGTGATTTAGGAAACTAGTTTCCATTCTGGGTAGTATTTTACCAGCTTTTATTGCCCAGTTGGCATGTCACCATGCATTCTTCATTCCTTTTCATCAATGTATTATGTCATTTATGGGGTTGTTTGTTTTATTGATTCTTGTCCTGTATTATTCATAACACATCAATATTTTAAAGAGTAGGTTTGTTGCCCATTTGTTTGTTTGCAGTAAATTATGTTAGTGAACTATTGTAAGATTGGGTCGTGTAAGTAGCATTGTCCAAAGGTTTTCCTGGGATCTTTAGTGTTGTAAGATGTATTGGTGACTGCTGCGCACCAGAGTGCAGAAGCAGAATTCAGAGCTCTTTAGAATCCAAAACCACCTGCAGTTCTAGCTTACAATTAGTTAAAAGCCAGAATATAGGGGGTTTATTCTTTTCCAAATTCTGTGTGAACTGAATCAGGCTTGCCACTTTGGGTGTTGCTGTGTGTTTCTGTTGACGCTATATCCTGTAAATGTGAGAGAGACTACTGTAAGATTAAATTAAAGATGCTTGTTGTGTGTATGTTGGAAGATAAGAACATGATCAGAGGCCTGATGCTCTGTTCACCAAATCCACCTCGCCAGAACATTAATAAGCACTTGTACATCTTACTGCACAAAATGCTCTGACTGCACTGCTGAGACTGAGAATTCAGCTCATAGAAAATAAAACCAGGTGTGAACAGAATCATCACATGAGGTTACGTGACTGTGTCATAAGCTGACACGTGATTTTTCAGACGTTGAATTATTCCTGCTGTTTTGTCCTTCCTCCTCCTCCTCCTCCTCTTCCGGTAGAAGGGCATGGGTTAAGAGGTCGTGCACTGGATTGGGAGGTCTATGTGCTTACGCTTGCTCAGCCAGGAAGAGACTTTTTTATTGTTTAAAAAGATCAAGTTTTATGCATCACACAAACTTGTTTCTTCTCCTTTTAGTAACAATGCGTCAGTTTGATCATCCTCACATTGTGAAGCTCATCGGAGTTATTACAGAAAACCCAGTCTGGATAATCATGGAGCTCTGTACACTTGGAGAGGTACCAAAAGTTCTCGTCTTTGGTGTCTCTTCGCTTTGCAGAACACTGAAAAAAATCACTTATCTGTACTAATGCGAAGGCTAACTGGACAGACATGATATCATACTTAGAATTATGGACTCAGACACAGGAGTGGCAAAATGTGACCTAACTCCTCTGCTCAGGGAACTGCATCAGCTCATACCACGGTGATTTAGTCATAGGTTTCAGAGAAATTCAGTTGCTGTTACAGGGTGAGAGCATGGCCTGTGTCGAGTCAGATGATGATAATTAGACACCATTTAAAAAGCGTTTGAAGCATGCCTGCTGGAAGGGAAACTGTGGTGCGTCTTTCATTCCTAAACGATGGCAGCGTGGCTTGTGTTGTGTGAGCAGCAACTGAAGGAAACTACAGCAGGGAGAGTTTGGAGAGGGGGTGGAAGTGGATTCATTAGCCCATCCAAATTTGTTTTCCGATCCTGAATATCTGTTTCTTGAAAATTGAATATTTCATGTGAAAGCGGGCAGGTTTTACCTTGGAATGTTGAATTTATGATGTTTCTTTTTCTGTATAGTCAGAGACCCTAGATAAGATGACTTGCCTCATTATCATGTCATTTGGATGAATGGTTTAAAGTAAATTAGATCTCAGGTTTTAAAATTGATTTATTTGCTTTGTGCTACGTATATCTGAAAATGTGAGCTGAGGTAATACTTCATTTTGTAAGACAGTCATTTTAATTATCAACATGCAATTCATTGTTCACGAAAAAAAAAAATAAAAGGCAAAAACAAAAAAAAGACAGAAAAATATAGGGGAGTAATTTTTTGTCAAGAGTTTATAAATTTATTTTCCAGTGTCCAATTTACTTTTGAAAGCATTACTGTAATTTATAAGGAGAATCTCATGCTGCTTTCTCTATGGTCCTTCTTTTGTTTTACTGGGATTATAGTTTATAAAATATCTGCGTTGATAGTGGTCACTGAGATAAACGCATATATCTTAGCAAATGCAAGTGCGGATTAAAAATCCCATTCCTCAAACAATACTGATGCTATCTGTATTCAGATTTGCTGTGTACTGTTATCTCCTGAAATAATTTGGAACAAAAACATGTACAGTTCTCAGAGAAAGAACTCACCAGAAGACCAGCACTTGCCTCTAGAGCAGCAGTAGCATACACACTCGTTCTTCAGAAGCAGCCTGAATGCAATGCAAAAATGTTGTCTTGATTTGCCTAGCAGTTTTCATGCAGAAAAAAAATACTGCTTGCCTTTAACCCAGAGTGATGTTGTTTTCATGGCAGCTGATTTTCTGTTTTCGTCCAGGCTAAAGGGAAGGCATACACCTGTGTACACCTTAGTTTGAGATACGTCGTGTTCAAATCTGTTGTCTTTGTGTCCTGACTTCTTTCCTTTTTTTTCCTTTTTGTGCAAAAAGTTGCGATCATTTTTGCAAGTAAGAAAATACAGCTTGGACCTGGCCTCCCTGATACTCTACGCTTATCAGCTTAGCACAGCACTTGCTTACTTAGAGAGCAAAAGATTTGTACATAGGTAAGACTTCATATATATGCATGTGTGTCTGTTTTTATATGTAACTACTTGAAATTTCAAGGAATAGATGACGTCCTGAGCTACCAGATTCTGGGTGCTAGATACACTTGGCTTGAGTGAAGGCACACACGTAACATACGTAGTTTTATCCTTTAAGCTCTTAACTTTCACCTTTCCTTTCCGTGGCTCATGATGAATGTGTAGCAAGCAGCAATACTTTGACACTCCTAAAATTCATTCACATGTTTCATATCTGCCTCCATACCAGTATGGTGTTTTTTACACTCTGCCAGCAAAATAACCCCCTTTTCAAGAGTGACACCTGCTGGCTCGCTCCTGGATTGACTTGGAGATGGTGCCTGATGTTAATCAAAACAGATTTCAGTTGAGTCGTTGTTTTGGGGCTGCAAAATTTTTTCAAACTGCTAGTGAGCTGTCGTTTCCAAACACAGAAAAGGAAAACAAGGGGAAGCTGGCTTCTTAAGCAAAGAGCAGGGAAAACAAAATATTTATAAAATACAGGTGCTTTCTTAGCTAAGAAAAAGAAAATGTAAATTTCTTTGTTGGTGTTTTCTGTGTTAACCTGTGACCTTTAAATAGATGAAGAATAAAACGTTTTCCTCTGACATTGGCAGTTACACTTCAGGATGACAGTTTCACTTGAAAGATCAAATTTACTGGAGTATTTCAGCAAGCTTCTCAGAATCAGTTGACATATATATATATATATGTGTGTTTTTTTCTGTGTGTGCACTCCCAAACTATGGCTGGAAGAATAATTTGATAGTTCAGGATTTTGTTATTTTTATCTTTTGATATTTTTCAAAAGATACTTTACCACTGTAAGTTTCTAAATGACTAGAAATAGTATCTCCTCTGTTTGGCAGAGATATTGCTGCTAGAAATGTGCTGGTGTCTGCCACTGACTGTGTGAAACTGGGTGACTTTGGCTTGTCCCGATACATGGAAGACAGTACTTACTATAAAGGTAAGTTGACATTCTGGATTCATCTTACAAGCCATTGCTTCTCACAAGGCTAAGTTTTTTTTCGAACGAAGTTAACCAGATTTTCTTGGTCTAGCAGGTTTTGTTATAAATAGGTAAATTGTTCAACGAGTTAATAGATGGCAGTGGATTCCTATACGTATGCTTCAGGAAGAATCACGGGATCTGATTTAAGTTACGAAAAGTAGGAAATGCATTTGTAGGCAAAATTCTGTTTTTTTAGGACAAACATGATTTTTTTTTTCCACAGTTTTTAAAGGTTGTCCACATTTGAGGCCTAAGGTAATCATATTAATGGCATAATCTAAGGATTCTACAATTCCAACACCACCAACATTTATTTGAGTTTGCATTGTCATTGTATGCTGCATACTCCCAAATACCGCTGGACCGGCAAGATTCAGTGCAAAAAAAGTACTTGAAGCTACTTTTTCTCCCCATTTTGCATGGAGGACTGAGTTTAAGGGGCTGAGCAGCTGTGAGATGCTCCTTTGTGCTGATAAACGAGTATAGCAGGAGAACAGTGACGGCGTGTATGGTGCCGAGCAGTAATGTTGTAAATCTGGTGCGTGTTGTGTAACTGTCGCAAACTTAATCTTCAATAAATTTCCAGGTTGAAGTCATGTATTTTAAAACGTCCTTTATCTGCCTTGTTACGCTTGAGTGTGTTCCTGCATTTAATTTGTCTCATGCCACTGTGAGCTACTTACAGTTGACTTAATTGCTGAGAGGAAATGAGGAATCTTTTGACATGATTATTTCTTATTGTGCTTTTGGGGGTTTTATTGAGAGGTTTTGGTGATTATTTTGTTGTTTTGGGTTTTTCCTTTTTTTTTCTGTTTTGTGTAGGGCCAAGCAGGGTTGCCAAGCAGGCAACCCTTTTTTGATGAACCGTTTAAAAACACCTGCTCTTGTAGCTGAGATCTTGTTACGGTTTAACATCTAGTACCAATACCTCCCTAAATGCAGTAGCTGAATCTTGAAATAATAATTGGCTTAAAATTAGGACCTTAATTAGTCTGTATGTTTATGCAGAGTGCTGCTCTTCTCTCTAGAGGATGTCCTGCAGAACTGGTCAGACAGTGCAGAAATCTCTTGCACAGAATTTGATAGTTATTCACTGGAGATGAGTTTTGCCTGTAAATCATTTCCCTGGGAACAAAATCTATGTTTGAGCACAGTAGTAGTAATAAAGGCCTGCCTTGCCTTGCCTTCCCTGTAGCTTCCAAAGGAAAATTACCCATCAAATGGATGGCTCCAGAGTCCATCAACTTCCGACGGTTTACCTCAGCTAGCGATGTGTGGATGTTTGGTAAGTCAGCACCAAATGGGGGGGGGTTGTAATGTCCTGTTGGAGGAGTTTTGATACTCAGTTTTCATTACTGCTGTTTTTACTGTTCTTTCCAAAATTCCAATTTCTTCCAGCACCTCCTCTATCTCTGTATTTTTATATTTATATCTAGAAGAAGCTGGCAGAAGTGAAGATACAGGGAAATTAGGTTATAGTAGTAACAGAGATGTTTTTTACTGTTGTTTTTTCCTCTGATTTCTTTTTGTCATGCCATTGTTATTTACGGTTCCTGTTTTGTATTTCTACCTTTTCTTTTATTTCCTTTGTTTTCTTTGTATTTTAACTTTTCCTAAGGTCTAGGTCAGCCTATGTCTTGCCCTATTTCCAGTTCCTTAATGCAAAAGACCCACTTGATTTAAATTTTGTCCCACTTCAGTCTGGAGAAGAGAAGGCTCTGGGGAGACCTGATAGCAGCCTTTCAGTATCTAAAGGGGGGCTACAAGAAAGAAGGGGACAGATCCTTTAGCAGGGTCTGTTGTGGCAGGACTAGGGGAAGTGGTTTTAAACTGAGAGAGGAGAGATTTAGACTAGATATAATGAAAAAATTGTTTACAATAAGGGTGGTAAAGCACTGGCACAGGTTGCCCGGAGAGGTGGTGGATGCCCCATCCCTGGAGACCTTCAAGGTCAGGCTGGACAGGGCTCTGAGCAACCTGATCCAGCTGTAGCTGTCCCTGTGCACTGCAGGGGAGTTGGACTAGGTGGCCTTTAAAGGTCCCTTCCAACTCAAAGATTCTGTGATTCTATGAATTTGTCTTTCATAGCTCCTGCTAGCTTATAAGGTATGACCAGAAGCTGAGTAAAAATAAGGGTGAATGGGGATATCCTGAAACCTTGGTCCTTTCTGTGTAACTTTTTATATGAATCTGATCATCTGTGCTCAAACTAGAGCTTATAATAGTGTGAAGAAAACTATTAAAGTCAGAGCTGGAAGAAGTAATCCTATGGAACGTACCAGGATCTTAAACTGACAGACCATTTTTCTCTTTGTGCTTTTAACATAGTTTCAACAGAAACTGTTTTATTGCATAGTTTCAGCACAAAAAAATTTGGATGGATGCCAGTGTTAAAACACCCTCAAAGTGAAAATACATTCTACAAGTCCAAACAAGTTGGTTGGAATTAGTCAAAGGGAAAAACAAATACAGCTCATACTACTTCACAAAAAAAAAAAAAAAAAAAAAAAAAAAAAAAAAGGATTAAATTTGAACACGAGCAACCATTCTGATTTACAATAGGTAAAACGTAGCTAAATGTGAAGCCGGGCTGCTGTGAGCCAGCTGTGAGTCATGATACCTCACAAATAGCTCTGGTTGATACTGCGTGTGTAATCTTAGTGCACTTCTTTCTGCTCTCTGCTGGTAAGTAAAAACTGATTCCTTGCCTGTGTGTTTTATAAGGAGTTGCATTGTTTGGCTGTACAAATCCAAGCAACTGCTCTGGGAGCCGATAAATTTCCAACATGTAGCATTGCTGACCAGAACAGCTCTGAAAGAAGGCTTTTGTCCTTTATTTTAGCCACCATTCCTATCAAACCTCTTTTCTTCACAAAAATGAAGGCTTTGTGTGCTGGGGGTGGCGGAAGGGTTTGGTTTCTTTTTTAACGAGTTTTATCTGCTCACGGGGGCAAAATGTTTTTTTGTGTGTGTGTTTCTCAGGTGTGTGTATGTGGGAGATCCTGATGCATGGGGTAAAGCCCTTCCAGGGAGTGAAGAACAACGATGTTATTGGTCGAATTGAGAACGGTGAGCGGCTCCCCATGCCTCCAAACTGCCCTCCCACCCTCTACAGCCTTATGACCAAGTGCTGGGCATACGACCCTAGTAGACGACCCAGGTTTACTGAACTTAAAGCACAACTCAGGTAGGGTTATACTTCTGAAAGGTTCTTTCCTTGATCAGAAATACTTGGTTTTGCTCTATCTTCTGTTACAGTGTTTTCTTTCTTTTAGAAATGACAGTGTGTTAAGTTTTAACTTCAGAAAGCCAGGTCGTTGGTACTTTTTTTTTTTTTT
>VXAV01004262.1:79372-108287 GCA_013399715.1 Alectura lathami
CACTGACTCATTTTCTTAAAGTTTGTTTCTGTGACAGCAGTGAGATAGGGAACTGATTGGGCTTGAGCCTTGTGACTGCAATTGCTGTAGCTCTTCTTCTAAATAAAAGAAACAAAACTGGTAAGAGTGAGGGCAGTTTAAGTCCTGACATTTTGTGGCTTCTGGCAAAAAATATATATATATATTTTAGCACATGTATACGATGGAGGTTGCAAAATGCTTCGTTAGCCTTCTGGTTGTTGACAGTGACCACGAGGAATAACATCCATATGAAAGTGCTTTTAAATGAGGTCGTGTGGGAAAATGTGCTCATCTACATGCAGCCTTGTATTTGTGATGGCCAGAGACCGCAGAGAGGAGAAAAGAAGCTACTGGTTGAAGGGTCAGCACTTAGTGTAGGTTCCCACACCACCACGCACTGGTGTTGCTTTGTCTTAGGACGTGTAAGGCTGCATTTCAGTATTTTAGATACTCCTATGTTGAACCTCCCAGTAAATGTTTCCCTTTCAGTCTCACAGGCAAATTCAATTAAAAAGACTTTTTGAGAATGAAATAAATTTATCAATTACACGAACTTTTAATAGCTGAGATTTTTCGTCAGATATGCGAACCTAGCCAAGGAGATGCCTTAAGTCAAGATTTGCTGGGGCAGTCGTATGAATGTAGAAAGGCTTCTGTACTCCTCTTTGCTGCTAAAAATACATGCAGTTTGGGAAAATATGCCTAGATGTGACTTTCCTGACCTTCTGCAAATTCTAATAAACTGTTCAGAGCAGTTGAGCAGCTGCACTGAGAAAAGGTCAGAAATATCTCTTGGCACGCTTCTCCTCCATCTATGGATTGGTCCTCCCTTTGTGAAAACAAAGACCTTTCTGTGAGTCATTTATATTCCCTGTGTTTTTTCGGGCAATGCTTCTCTGAGGCATTTCTGGTTTATATTCTCTTCTTGTCAGCAGTAGTCAAGGGCACCCAAGTACAAATTCTGCTGGGGCTGGTGCGCGTTTGACCAGGCTGTGAGGAGAGGACCTGTGATGGGACAGGCAAAGGAATAGCAGGGTGGGATGCATTGGAGCTGTAAGGCAAAAAGCTGAGCCTGTGCTGTGAAAAACAAGTCGCTTGAGTAGAAATTTGTCATTTCCAGTGGTCAGTTGAAGCTGATGGTATTGCAGTAAATACTGGTGTGCCACAGATGAAATGGCTGTGGCAGCAAGGCAGATAGGTACCAGCGGTTCATTCCTTTTCACGGAAAATCAGGGCTGTGCTGTGACAAACTGCACCCGTGGCCCCAGATTGTCAATAAGCCATCTCTAAATTTAGTCAGCTGCTTTTAGCTGACTTTTGTTCCATTCCTTTAGCTCAGATTAGAGCAACTGCTGTATCAACAGCTTTGTTTAAAAGAAAAAAAATTGCACATACATTTTATTCATAAGTGTAGGTGAGGTTTTTTGATTTGTTGTTGGTTTTTTTTTGTAAAGTTTTGAGGTATTTCTTGAAAGATCATAATCGTGGTTTATGGCTATGACCACATCTTGACGGATTTCTCACAGTACATAAAAATGCATGCTGAGTGTTTGAAGTATGACCTAGCCTTAAAGCAGTGGGTTATTGCTAGTTCTTCGTGAGTTCAAGTAAGAAATATTTTTCGTTACTCTGGAGGAAGAGAGAGATGTTAAAAGATTTTAGTTGCCTCCATCAGGCTGTAGCTGTTTTTCTGTGCCAGTTCTGTCAGGATGGCTTTTGCAAATAACTTGTCTGATTTTGTTTTTGTTCCACATTCTTGTGTTACTTCAGCAATGATGGATTGAAATTGCAGCAATACTTAGAAACTCGGTTGAGCTGCAGCAAGACGAGATGGCTTCTCTGCTCTTTAAAAGTGGCATGGAGGTTTTCTGGCTGGGGAAGGAAAAGCAAAGTTCTAGTCTGCAACCAAGCAGGAATTTACTCTTGAAATAAGCAGTGAAGTTCCAAGATTAGAATAGATTGCTGCAGTTGATCTCATCCCTTGTATGAGTAATTCTGGGTGGTTATTTAGTAGACTGCACAGGAGATTATAAACTCAGAACTGAGCTTCGTTTCTGGAAACAGTGGAGTGATAAAGAGGCTGGAGTAGCTGCTTTGCAGGATTGTCCTTACTCTGGGGGGATGGATGTGAAATAATCTGCCCTCCTCAGATCTGCAGAATATCCATGTAGCGTGCAGCTCAATGAATTGGCAGCTCCCTAGTCCAGAGCTTCGTTCTGAGTATTTTTTAAATGGCAAATATCCAACATTAATAATCCACATAGCAGAACTGGGAGGAGGCTGCTGTGGGGGCAGCAGGATAACGTTGAACTTCAAACAGGCTTTTTAATAGTCAGAACAGTGGTAAGTAGCGAACTCGTTTTACTACTGTCTTGTGCTTTGTTGTAAATGTAGCCTTCTGACCTGGGCGTTGAAAAGCTAAGTGAGTACTGTCTGATATCTCTGTTTTGCTAAATTTCTTTGCTGAATGTGTTCCTGCTTAGGCTAAAATGTGAGAGGAAAGCGTGGTATTTAAAATGTTTTTGACTGCTTTGCTTAACAGAGGGGGAAAAAAAAAAAAAGAAAAACAGTGATTTGGAGTCTATTGACTTTCCATAGAGAATGTATTTTCAGTTTGTTTTGATCCTTTAGAGCAGTTCAGCAGAATATTTTCTTGTGAAAAATAAGTTTTCATGCAAGTAAGAGCTTGATTTATTGTCTCCAAGGATTTCTCAGTGTAATTACACATCAGAAGAAATGTTAACATGCAAATAAATTTTTGTACAAGATCAGCCACAGGTTTCTAAAAACCTGGTACAGCTTCGGATGTTAAAAGTACACCGATCATCCCACAGATGTATTTCTTCAGGGTACTGGCTTTCAGAAACATAACCAATATACATAAAAGAACGTTGTGTGTCAGTTCTCACTCGCTCTGTCAAATAGTGTTGATGAGTTTGAGAGATGTGGAGGCTCTGGGGAGAGGTTTGTTAGAGATTAAACTGGAGTTTCACGGAGAAACCGTATGTTTTCCTTAGTACAATACTGGAGGAGGAGAAGCTGCAGCAAGAAGAACGAATGAGAATGGAATCCAGGCGACAAGTCACAGTGTCCTGGGACTCAGGAGGATCAGATGAAGCTCCTCCCAAGGTAGCTATCAGAACAGAAAGTATGAGTGTTTCTAAAAATAATACTGATAATAATCCTTTTAATTCCATTTATTTCTTCAAAGCCTCGTTTGATGGGTTGGTTAGGACAACGGCATTCTGCCCAATTCTGTCATCATCTGCTAATGCTTGCCTGAAATGACCCAGCTCTGCTTAGACTCTGTTATTAGAGCTCAGCTGTGCTATAATTTTCTGACAATTTTCTGTTTCTTGTTTGTTTAACTTGCAGGAAACTACCATAGTTGCCACAAAATGTTTCCTGGCTTTTTCTTTCTTTTTCTTTCTTCTAGTGCTTCTGTGAAATGTTAGCTGGTGAGATGTCAGACCTCTGCAAAGGTCATTTATAACAGATCAGTGAGAAAATAGAAAGTAACTAATTATATTTTCCTTATTCTGAACAGAAAGTTACGGTTTTACTTCCAAGGACGTGTTGTGTTTTAGATTACACTTAATTTTGTTCCATTGCACGTCTGTCCTGTTTGGATGACACCGGTGTGTTCTGCGGTTGTGGTAGGCTAGCCTCACCAGTTGCTGAGCACTCTGTTGTCTCAATAACTTGTGTGCTTTTTGCACTTGGGAGGACTAGGTCCATATGTTGGAAAATTTTGTTTTATGCGCTCCCCACTGGGATGTGGAACAGTAGGTGCATCCTGATCGCTTTGCGATGAATTTCTGCAGCCCTCTGTGCAAGCCCAGGTGCTCACAGGGATTTTGGTTGCAGTAGTGGGGCATCTGCTGCTGCACGTCCCCCAACGGTCATAGGACGGAAGCTTACTTTGTTTGGTTTCTCCGTCTCTAGCTGGTTGCCTGATAGATTTCCTGGTTTGGTTCTCCATTTTGTTTGTTTTATGGCAACCGAGAAATACACTGGAACTGTTTTCCTTTCAGGGTTAAAAATGGCAAACAATCCATCAGTATGCAGAGGCATCTGAGATTAGAGGTCAGGATCTGGCGTGTATAGAAACAGACAACAGGCTGAGTTACAGAAGCAGATAAACTGCATGAATCAGAACAATATACTACTTATTAACAAATAATGATCATTATATTGATATTATTAAGCTACTGAATAATTATTACAGCATTGTGTAAGAATGTATTTAGTCTTGAGGCTTTAGGGCTAATACAAAGAAATCCTTCTAATTAATACAGTGAATGAGGTACACCATGCTAGAATGGATCATCATCAGCTTTAAGTGTGACATAAACCACAGCACAGAAAAAAAGTTGTGTTAGGATTGAAATTAATTCTATCACTGCATAATTTGGGGGAGGTTGTTCAGTATTTTAACCCTTTGAGTCACCCTCACTGCACATGCAATGCAATTGTTACTGAGGTTTTTTATGCAATGTTTTTGTAAAACATGGGTGTGCATACTAGAGACACTTGAACATGCTGAGTTTGTAATACGGTATTTCAAGCATCTCTCAATTTACTATCTAATTTTTTAATACTGATGATTTATTTTTTAAGAATTCATTGTAGAAGTTTCAGTTCACTATAGGATTTATACTCCCTTTTATTTACAGCCTTAAACTCCTACACATTCTCAGATAATTCACACCTATCACAGTTTATGCTATGAAATCACTTTTATCACAGTGATTGTTACAAACCTCAGATGGAAATGGTCCTGGTACAGAGTGAGAACAGCGTTTTTCATGAAGTGATGATACAATTCTACAATCCCAAAGTAATGTGGTAGCAGCTTTTAACTGCCAGAGGAACTCTAGGACCTCAGTTGCAGAATGCTGAGGTTTGGGTTTTGTTTTGTGTCGTTTTTTTCCTCTTTGTTTTTTTTTTTTGTTGTTGTTGTTTTTCCTACTGAAACACAGCAATATTGTTCTTCATTAAAAAAAAAAAAAAAAAAAAGGCAGATATACCTTTAGAGGTGTAAACATCAAGTACAAACAGCACTTCTGCTTTGAAGATGAAAGTACATTGTTCTGAGCAACATTTTCCAACACCGCTCCTTCAGCAGTGTGAAATGTCTATACCTATTCTGGCAGATGATCTGTGCAGGAAAAACAAGTTTCTTTTCAGTTGGGCATTCGTAATTTCGTCTGGTTTTTCATCTGTATTGCTGTGATTATGCAGCTTCATTGTTTAAATGCAAAGGATTGTGTTTCTCCCGAAGGTGTAAAGCAGGATACTCAGATAAATAATCTGGTAGCTTTTCTTTAGCTGCCCTTTCCGACAGGAGCAATTTCTTTGTCTGGGTGTGGGTTGCAAAATGAAGCATGTTCAGAATGTGATCAAAAGCACCTTCCATTTGAAGGCAATGGATTACATGGTGGTTGACAATCAGAACTAACTTTGGTCCTCAGAATAATGCACGTAAATATTCATGCTAAACTGAGTTTGATTTGTGTTCTAACTGAAGCTAAATCATTTGCTTTTGGGAACATGCATAAAACATCAAATTAATGGTAAAACTTTATTAATGCAGATTATGAACTTAAAAACAATGCTATTTGCACCTGAAAACCTGATTTAAGACTTATACTTTTCTATAGCGTTCTCTTTGGAGTTAAAAACAACCCAGAGAAGGCCCTGTGGTGCAAGCAATTAAATATGCCCAAAAATATACAGAGCAAGTGCTGCTTATTGAAATAACTAGCAAACAATTCACCCTGTTTTGTTTCCAGATAAAAATGGAGGAAAACTTAATTTTTTTTTTTTTTTAATGTAAATAACTTAGTATGTTTATTTCAGGGTTTTTTTTGAGCTCACTTTTGTGATGCGCCTCTTGTAAATGTTTATGTCACCAAAGAGTGATTTTTGGGTTTGGTTTTCTGTTTGTAAAAACTCCGTTAAAATTCCTTTACATTTCCAGCCCAGCAGGCCTGGCTACCCCAGCCCAAGATCCAGTGAAGGGTTTTATCCAAGTCCGCAGCACATGGTACAGCCAAATCACTACCAGGTACTGTATGTTGCTCTGTGCATGGATTTTTTTTTTTTCAAATATGGTGTTTATAACCCAGTTGCGGCTTGATTCCTGTAGTTTCATTGAGTCCTGTTACATGTGGTTTTGTTCTACGTCAGAACAATCCCTGAACCGAGCCCAGTAGGTTTACTCCAGATGGGCAGGTGTTTTCATATCTGGTGTAGTGCTCAAATTCCTAAAACTCCAGTGAAACACGTCAGGCATTTTTGTATTTACTGAAGGAATGTGGTGGCCATGTTTGCATTTTTGCTGAGCTATGAAATGACTTGCATTGTAAAATGGGATTAGCTGGTGCATTTTCCTTGGGTTTATTGATGCTCTGCTCCCTAATGTTTCTCTGAAACATTGTGATTTTCTGTTGGCTGATAGCCTCCTTTAAGTATTTTTGGGTTTACTCAAAGCAATAGCCATATGGGGGGGGAGGGGGGCTGTGTTGGAAGGTTTTAGTTTTTTTAGTTTGATACTTTAAATTCATTTAGAACTACTGTGATTTTTCCGTGGATAATTTCTCAGGCTGTGCAGCTAAGCACCATAATTACATGCAGTCACTCAAGACTTAAGCTTGTAATATCCACTGGGGGGTCCGTTTTTGTATGGCTCCATAGGGTGATGGCTCCTGTTAACTTGAATATGGGCTCTGCGTGTGTGGGTCTTACACGTGTAGCAGTAGAGTTGGTGCTGTTTATCAGAGGACTTTGGTCTTGCTGAAGCATGCTTCCTAATGCCACTGTCTTGGTTGGCATCCTCAGATAATGTACAGCTTAGAGAGAGAGTTTGTGTGTCACATTTTGGCTTGGCTTCCCTCTTCTCTTTATGCTACATTTCCTCCCTCACCGTGACTGCTTGAGTTGAGTCGCTTCTGCGCTCTCATATTTGCTCCCTTGAGGAAAAAAAAATCTATTAAGTATGAGGGAGCATAAGTCTTACTAATATAACTTTTTCTTTTTTTTTTTCCCCTAAAGGTATCTGGCTACCCTGGTTCTCATGGGATACCAGCCATGGCAGGCAGCATTTATCCTGGGCAGGCTTCTCTCTTGGATCAAGCAGATTCCTGGAACCATCGACCTCAGGAAATATCGGTGTGGCAGCCAAACATGGAGGTATTGTGCACCATTACGTTACAGCTTGTTGTTGCACTCTGTACAGTAAATACACTTTTTGTTCTTTAGATGCATCTGGATAATATTGTAGGAAAATGAAGTATGTTTCTCTGGCGTTTTTTAAATTGCCTTTCTGCAATGGGGTGGGAGTCATGACTGAATTCAGGTTTTTTTTAAGCAAATCCTCCTACGTGAGATTGAGCACAAATTGTTGGTGCTCCTTGCACAAATCCTTCATGAAGTAACTACTGCTTAGCGCCTTAACTAAGACATTGAGGGCAAATGGATGATTACAGATATTTTGAGATTGTACTGAAACTTAGTGCAGATAATAGAGGAGGGGACATTCGTGTTAACATTTGTAGTATCATTACCCATTTGAAAACACCTCTCATGGCAGATACCCAGCGTAGCAATTGGATCTGAGGCTTCTCTGTAACTTATATACAACAGGAAAAGAAATGGTCTGCCAAGCTGTGCTTGAGTTATAAGTTGTATTCTTGGTAGGTGATTTTCAGCCTCTCACAACTTCGTATAGCTGCAAGGAATATGGAATTATTCCCCCCCCCCAACCTTCCATCATTTTTTTTCTGTTCTCCTCTAATATTTTACACTTCTTTCATTCCATTTTATCCTTCTGCAAAGATTCAGTTTTGCAGTATTTGACCTAAATCTATCAGCTGTCTAAGCAGTGCTCTGTTCTTTGTGCCTCTGGTGAGCATTTCAGTGAGAGCTGAGGCTTACACCATAAATACAGGAGAGCAGAAAGGTGTCCAAGCCCTCAGTCTGCCCCAGGTAACTCTTGGTTGAGTTGGTCGTATATTCTGCCACTGCAGCTTGCTGCTGTGCTGTTGTTGCTCACACTGTACATATGGTGTGGTTGAGAGATGACATCCCCTGCAGTTCAACACGCCTGTTTATTTCAGAGGGGCAGTCGCAGATTACTGGCCACAGAAACAACTGGGTTTCACTGTGCTGTGCTTGAATAAGGTGTTGGCAGAAGCACGTGAGTGCTTTGCACCTGTTCGTAATAATAAGTTACAGCCCAAGTTTTCACAAAAGCTTGGGAAGTTGGTTGCCTAAGACCAATCTCGGTGAAGTTTGTTGGCAAAGTCACCCTGGCTTCTCTAAAAATACTGATTTATAGACTACTTGCTAATGATTTCAAGACAGCGTAAGCTTGTTAAAAAACTACTAAATATGTATTCGTGATCCGCTTTACAAGTGTCAGCTAAAACAGATGAGAATTTTGTTTGGGTAAAAAGTGTATCTTGCAGCTTTCACAAATGGGTAGTTGCATTGTTGCACAAGACCAAGAAAAGAAAACTGATACATCTGTTGTTGTTGTCCAGCGTGAGTGAAGTGCAGCATATGAAGTGACAACACTATTGGTAAACAAAAGAGTATTTTTCAAATCTTTTTGGTTCCAGCGATTAGGAGCAAGACAGATAAAATGCTTGCAGTTGGAAGGAGTTTCTTCTGATGATCTGCTTCAGTTTATAAACAGATCGAGGAACTCTGCTCAATTGCTGTTGTGCACTTGGGCTTTTAGAAATTCCTTCTTTTGTAACCTATAAACTATAGTATTGCGAATTGTCAGTTGTTCTGAGACTGCATAAACTTAACTCTGTTCCATAGGATTCAGGCACTTTGGACATACGAGGAATGGGGCAGGTTCTACCCACACATCTCATGGAGGAGAGATTAATACGACAGCAACAAGAGATGGAAGAAGATCAGCGCTGGCTTGAGAAGGAGGAACGATTCCTGGTAATGCTTTGTTTCATGGTGCTGCTTAATTCGTTTTTTTTTTTTTCTGTTTGTTTTTAATTGCAGCTTGCTAAAACGAAACACTTCTGTGCACTTAATCAGGGACATCCACAGCAGGGTGCCCAGGACCACATCCAGGCAGCTTTTGATCTCCAAGGAGGAGACCCCACAGCCTCTCTGGGCAACCGGTGCCAGTGCTCAGCCACCCGCACAGCACAGAAGTGCTGCCTGATGGCTGGAGGGAGCTTCCTGTGCTCCAGTTTGTGCCCAGTGCCTCTTGTCCTGGCACTGGGCATCACTGACAGGAGCCTAGCTTGAACAGTTGTTTTCTTTAGTGAGTCTCACTTTATTCAGTTGAGTATTTGTGTGTGAGAAGTTGTGGTATAATTCTGTGGCCATCTGGAGATTGCCTGTTTATTCTTATATTCTGGCTTCCTGGTTGTCAAAATTCAAGTTCTGTGTTAAATTTCTGCTGCTCAAGACTGTTGGCTGCAGATGCAGCAGAAGGTGCTCGTGGCGTGTTACTCCGTATGGGCTCGTGCTGGTGAGCCCCTGGGTCCCCAGTCCTCACTTGATAGGTGGCTAACTTACGGTGCTGTGGTGTGTGGGTTGTGACAAACGTCAGTCGCATGTTTGGTCTCAGATGTATTTCCAGGAACTTTTTGTTTGGGAAGCTTTGTGTGTTGTATGCAAGTTTGTATCAGTGCAGGTGTGGTAGGTTTGTTATGAGAGGTAAGTCCGAGTAAATATGGTCTATGTTTAAAGCAGCTGTTGGTGATAGTCAGCAGGTTCTGTAAAAGTTCTCTGCACTGTCTAGAGCTGGCCTCCAGGAAAGTCTTTGTTGCCCAGATGAATTGCTTGTATTTTGGACAACAACGTTTGCTGGTTATGCTTGTCTCACGGGACTTGAAGCCATCTTTTAGGGGTATTGAAGCCAGTACGCTGAGTTCCTTGCAAGTAAGAATTTATGCTTTATTCTACAGGAAGTCAGTGGGAAGGAATGGAGAGCAGATCTTGTGTGTAGACAATGTTACCGAGACCTAATTCCTTGCCAGTTGAATTGCCTTAGGGTTTTAGTTAGATATGGTATCCAGAACTGTGCAGAACAGCTGGTGGGCATGAAGACAACCGAGGTAGGACAAATCTCCACTAGCTGTTGAGAGCCACTGGTAGATGCCCCCGTGCCCATTACATGTTCTAGGCAAGATCTGGATTGTGCCAGAGTTAAGATGTTACTTCTAATTAAAAGGCAGTGAAGCTTGCTTTTGGCTTGTTTCTCGGTAAGCACACTCAGGAATTTGTGGTTTGCCATTGGATGATGATGGAGAAACCGCTGTACCCGGATTGCTTTGTTTGAATTTATTACAAGCTGAAGAGAGGGAGGGGAAAGGAAAACTTCTTGCCTAATTTAGCCATTAGCTTTTCCAGTCCTGAATGGCACTGATTGCTTTTGGCTTTCATAAACGAGGAGGTCAGACTGTGAATTAAAAGTTAGAAGATTGTCAGGAACTTTTTGAAGGATTAGTATGTTGCCCTGAGACTGCCTCTGAGAAGGAGACATGATGGCTTCAGGTGCTACTAGATTGTGTGGGAACTTTCACCTTTTCTGCAGAATAGGTGATAATTATTTGTAGCAGGTGGTGTTCTGTTTTACCATCCCCCAGATTGCTGCTAGAGGAGGAACTTGTTGATTTTTCTTTAGGACTGTAAGAGAGTTTTCTTTAGGCCTGTAAGAGAGTTTTCCTTACTGCTGAGGAGACACCATCACAACTGCCACCTCCCACATAAAGGAAAACCAGCACTGATGAACTTGGGAGCAGCTCTACAACTCTGCAGCTTTACCAGAGCAGACTTCGGTTGATGTAGACCTTAGACAGTTAAAAAGGCAAAAAGCAGAGCAAGTTTGAGTGGAAGTAAGGGTGGTCTTAAATGCCAACATGGGGAATTGGAGTTCATGGGAGACTCAAATTCTTTGACCTTCTGCACTAACATTTTGAGTATACAGACTTGGGGGTTGTATTTGAGTGCCCGTTAAAGATTTACACCTTGTGTCAAAAGCTGAACAAGCTCCAGTGATAGCCACAGAGTATATCTGAACCCATAGCATGGGGCGTGGCAGAAGAAACTTCAGTTTTTAGGTGGGTATTTCTTGGAAAAGGAAATTCTTGGCTTTCTAGGCTTAACCTGGAAGGAATCAAGATGGTAGAAAAGTCCTTGTGCGGAGTCACTCCCAGAGGCCTTGCACTTTTCCTGAAGAATTTACAGAGTTGACACCTGAGAGTCCAAACACAGATCCAGTGTAGGCGTATTCTGAATAACGTACATTGCTTACCCCATGGCCTCTTGTAAAGAAGTGACATTTCCTCTCAGGGAAGAAGGGGCTTCTCTAGTTGCACTCCAAGAGATTGCAGGAGGAGAGGCAACTTGTCTTCTCAAAATCAGTGTCACGTCTCTCACTTGCTTTGAGACAAATTTCTTCAGGAAAACTATCCTTTAGATTTCGATAACATTGTTTGGCGGTAGTGTGGCTCTGCTGTCCCTGCTGTAGGTTTCAGAAGAACATTTTTCCCTTTGAGCACAGAGAACAATAGGGAGAGTAGAGCCAGACTGTAATTTTTAACTTATGTAACTCTGCAGTCTAGTGTTCTTAAACTGGCTGCTTTCATAAGCGACTCTGTTTACACAATCTTCAGACTCCTACAGTGTATCTTATATCTCACTTCTGCTATTGAGACTTGGACTCACAGAGGAATAACTGCAAATAATTTAATGTGAGGCACCGTGCAACGAGAAGAAAAACCCTCACTGGGTTTTCTGTTAGCACAACTCATTTTTCCCCAGAGGAACAGCAACTTGCTCAGGACTCAAAATCTATTGCTACTTTTGCAAAGGAAAAATACAGCTTAAAACATGTTAGCACAAGTACAAACTGATGCTGTGTTCGCTAGAAGAGAAGCCCCAGATGAAGCCTGAAATTGCAGTGGCATTGAAATGGAAATGCACCAGACTTCAGAGAGGATGTTATCTGTGTAAGTGGTTTGTCTGAAACTGGTCCTTGGAGAACATGTAAATAGTACTTGAAAGGAGATAGAAATGTTGTTTGCAAGCTGCAGCCTTAAATAGCATCCAAAATTTTGAAATTCTGCTGTGTAAAGGGAAAAAAAAAAAACAGATCTGTCTTCATGAGAAGCTCCTGAATAAAAATAAATCTGTTGTGTAAAAGCTGAAGAATAAGGAACATTCTAGATTTTAAATTGAACCAAATTTATCTGCTGGGAGGTGAGGAGAGAGTAGGGAAGGTGGGGGCTTGTTTCTGGGGGGATTTTTTCCAGAATTAACTCCCATCCCCTGATACAGAGGGGACATTGCACATGTGAGTTCTTACTCTCACACAGCGCAAAGCACGTAGAAGCCAAATGAGCAACCTCCACCCCAAAATGCAGTGCTCCACGGTTGCAAATAGCCTCTTCACTGCTGGCACTTACAGCTCACTGGAGCTCACATAGTTGGCCCTTACCCTGCTGTCTGGCGTGCATCCTGTGATACTTAATGTCAAGCGTGCAGTGTGTGCACACAGAAGATCAGGATCGAAGGGTCGAGTTGCTCCATGAGGCCCATGGTATGTATGTGTTAATCTTCCAGCCCCGATTTCTCATGTCTAGAAGTAATTTAAAAGCAAATCAGTGAACTTGGTGAGCTAAAATCATTTTTTAAAAGCCCTTTGAGGATACTCTGATTTGTGAGTTCTGGCAGGAGCTTGGAACTGCCAAAAACTATCCTGTTTTTGGTTGTTTTTTTTTTTTTCATTTTTATTTGCCTCTAAAATAAGAGTATATCTTCTGTGGTTTAATATGGACTTGGACCCAAAAAGAGAATTATCCCTAACCACAGCTGGGAGGCCAGTGGTGCTGATGGTACACGAGAGCCTGCATAGCTGGTAGCTGTTAGTTTGCTTAGCAGAAGATGTGTGACAAACTCTGCTGCACTGCATCTTTTCAGGATGGCCTCTGAAGTCCAGTAGTGTGGGAAGTTCGTGATTTTTATGCTGTAACTTCTTGCACTGTGGCTGGCCATCTCTCAACACTTTGCAGAGTGCTTTTCTTCTTTTAGGATGTCTTAAGGAGCTGCTTCCCCATTGTAACTGAGTTTCCAGCTCGAGCCTTTCTGTTGTGGTTGTATTGATGGTATGTGGCATTGTTTTTAATTGTGTAAAATAAAGATGGATGTGTGTGAGCCTTTGAGTAACTCCTCAGCAGATAGAGCAGTGCTGTGCTAGGAAATTTATAGCTCTTTCCTGTGATGTTTAGAAGAAATAACTCACATAGTTTCCTTATCGTGTTTGGTTTTGCTTTTTTCTGAAATTCCCACATAGCTGTGGTTTAGGATTTGTCCTATTTTGACACTGAGAACTGCAACTCAAGTATAATTGATGTGAACTGTTGCTAAAATAAGATTTTTGTTTTTAGCTTGAGAAATTCCCACCAAGATACTACAATTTGGCATGCCCTGAGAATGCCAAGACATACACATTCTTTTATTAGTGAGTGACCAGAAATACTGGAAATAAAGTAGATTATGTTCCAGTTTGTGAACATATGCATCCTGTCTGAAAAATACTCTTGATTTTTCCAAAAAAAAAAAAAGGTCAAAGCACTACAGTTTGCATGTTTGAGCAGTCCAACCTTATAAGCTTGGAACATGTTCGAGGGTGATTTGTCATCAGTTACTGCTTAGCTTCACAACTGCAGCACCCGAAAAATACACTCAGAAGTGAAACAACTTTTGAGAAGAAGCTGAAATCCTGAATCAACCATTTCCTGAAGGCACCGTGCTCCAACAAGTACCAGAAATGTCCTCCACGAACACGCACACTGAGAACCTTGACGCCCGCCACCCAGTGAATAAAGTTTGGAACTCTTCACTGAGGGAGTGGTGAGGCGCTGGCACAGGCTGCCCAGAGAAGCTGTGGCTGCCCCATCCCTGGCTGTGTTCAAGGCCAGGCTGGATGGGTTCCTGGGCAGTTTGATCTAGTGAGCTAGTGGCTGGCAGCCCTGTCCACGGCAGGGGGGTTGGAACTAGATGATCTCTGAGGTCCCTTCCAACCCAAGCCATTCTGTGATTCTGGTGGGAGGCTTATTTTCACCTAAAGAAGGCCGCGCTGAACGTATCTGAGGGAGCTCAGTCCTAGAAATTCAGCCACACATTGCAATGTAATGCCTGCATCAGGGGTTAAAATTAAAGGTCTCATCCTGATTGTTAAAGGTCTGTTATTATATTAAAGGTCTATCCACTTAGAAGGGAAAGGGTTGCTATTAAGTTATGACTAGATGGTCTTTAAGGTCCCTTCCAACCCAAGGCATTCTATGATTCTGTGATATTTAAAAGCACAATGAGTGTTTGAGTCATCTCCTTTACCATAAAATAGTTTGTCCTTTAAAATTTCCATAGCTGTGCATACAGATAAATCAGAGTATCTTTTGCTAATTAATGTTAGGAATGTATTGGGACCTATGCAGGTGGATCGTGTTGCTGTACAAACTATTTGTGGACCCTACAGCGCTGGCTGTCTTCAAGTCAGGTTTTTGGAGATGCCTGGGCAACATCAATACCCTCCATGGCTTCGGTTGCTTAGGGGAAGTCCAACAGAACTTTGAGTTAATAATACTCATTTTAATAATGTTTTGTGCAGTTATAACCTTCTTGTGAAGCAGTTCTTAGACTGCAGCAAGGTGTTTGCATGCTGTTTGTGTATGTGATGTCCTAAAATTCACTTCCATGCTTCACATTTGCTGCTGTTGGTGCCTTGGGTAACTGAATTGTTGCTGTGAGGTTGTAACTGGGCATTTAAAGCACTCAGGTGCTGAAAGGGAGGAGCTTCTTAGCAGCACAAGGAGGGGAGCAGATGGATATTATGTCTGTTAATTTATCTCCTTTCTTCTGCTCTTTCTGATACTGGAAAAAATGTGGTGTTTGATCTAGTGGGTACATTTCTGAATCTGTTAAAATGATAAATATTTCATTGATTTTGTAATCTGGAAATAGCTGAAGATACTTTGAACAATTCATTACCCCGCAGACACACCTTGAACCAAAGACCTTGGGCACTTTCTGGCTAGAAGGGAAAGTGAAGACAAATAGTGAGCAACAGTGTTACAGCAGTTTGGTTAGGTGTGTACTTAGGTAGGCAAGAATAGCTATTTGCTTTAGCTCAAAAATACTCTGAGAGCCACAACTTGCTTGGCATCTACTGAAGTGTCTGGCATAGCCATATCAAATGAGACTTTAGTCAGAAAAAAAAAAAATCATCATAAAATAATCTGGAGATTCATCCCTGTAGGTTTCATTGAAAGATTTGTCACAAAATCTCAGAGAAATGTTGAGCAAATGGCTTGCTTTTGTCTGCATCAGTTCTTCCTGTTTAAGAAGGGGTTAAATATTGCCTTCTCTCTTTTGGTTTGTCTATTTTTAATCTTGAAGTTCTTTCTGGCAGGGACCCTCTCTGATCGTGCCTTGCTCTGTCTGCAAAAGACTGAATGAAAATGCGCACAATAAGCCCTTCATGCAGCACAGTTTGAGTATTTTTAACGATGAGATCAGTGTTAGTGTATCGATCTGCCTGCCCTGCTGGCTTCTTAGGGTCGTTTAGCAGGATATCAGAACTCGAATTATTCTTTAGTGCTTTTAGAAGGAAGGAAGGAAGGGGATCTTGAGTAGCTTTCAGCAAGAAGCGGATACATTTGTCCCCCAAAACTGACCCTGAAAGAACATGTTTGTGGAGTGAGCTTAGTACAGTCAATATTTATGTCTGCATTTTTCTATTTAAAAAAAGAAAAAAAAAATTCATTCTCATCTGTGTGTGTTCATGCATTTTATGCATGTATGCGCTCAGATACATGACACAAGCTGTGTTTACGCTGGTGCAGACGTGCATTCTATCCATTGCCTGAAGAGACTGAGCTCCTCGTGCAGTCTCATAGGACAGGACGTTGAGGAGTCAGAGAGATTTTCTTGGTGTTTCTGTGCTAGAAGAGCACTCTGATTTTGCTGATCTTGTGTCTTCAGGCCTGCATCAACCTTTGTTTCACATCCTTTATCTTTCTTTATCTTTCCACACATGTGTTACTGTCCTTGGATAATAAACGTAATACCCCTGGGTTTGGTGGGGAGGTGAGCGAAATGGCCAGTTCCTTGAGAAAAAGTTGGGGTGGCCTTATTTTTTCTCTTTAAAACAAGCCCCAGGTTGCTGTATCTCGCTTAAGGCATATAAAATAGAAATTAATTAATTTGCGGCTTTTATCTGGAGGGTAGTGCATCTGGACGTCAGTGTTAGCTTTCTGTGTCCAAACACAGTGTGGAGAGAGCTCTGGTAACTGGCCCCACTGGCAGGCTTGCGGAGGCAGCCAAGCACATATAAGCCTTCCCGAGCAGGAAGCAGGAATTAACGCGCCGCGCTTCTCATCCTGCGGCTGAGATTTTGCTGCTGGGAGGAAAACAATTTTTTTTAAAAAAAAAAAAAAAGAAGTTGCCTTTGAGAAAACTTTAAATGCAGGTTTTCCAGTGTTGTGTTAGGGAAATGGTACTAGCAATATTTCTAAAAAGCGTTTCTCACACGTGTGCTGAAGTGGGTGGCTGAGATGCGGTTTTGGGAGCTGCTGTCCAGAAGCATGTAGCTGCAGCACGGGGGTGTAGGGAGTGGAAAGAAATGACATCTGCGTTTGTCGGAGTTCAGTTTTCAGCAGCCTCGTCTTTAGGATGATTTTAAGCTTAGGTTGCATGAATCTATAAGCAGAGCACGGGGTGAAATGTTGTGCTTTTGTTTCAGAAGCCCGATGTGCGGCTCTCCAGAGGCAGCATCGACCGGGAGGACGGAGGTCTCCAGGGCCCAGTAAGTGTCTGCGGGATCCTTTCATCTCCCGGCCCTTTTTCCTGCTCTCTGGTAGAACATGCTGTACGCTGCCTTTATTAAGGGAAATGATTTAAAGCTTGTGCTAAATGTTTCCACTGTCATTACATGGTTCTGCCACTTTCCAAGAAGCTCAGCTTCTGTGGGAACAGCAGCCCTGGCAGCCTTGGTCGTGCAGGGTTCTGGTGGATTTGGGGTTTGTTTTATTTATTTATTTTTTTTTCCCTGGAAGCTGCTGTTGAAACAAAGGCTGCAATGCATCTGCAGATATGTTGCAATTAATTTTGAATGTTCCTGTGATGTATGGTTGGGCCTTTTAGTTGAAAATGTAGATGGATTTCTGAAACTTCTGTCAACAGGAAGCAGGATTAAAATAACTTCTGCAGTTGTTTAAATATCTGAAGGGTTTTCTTACAAAGAATGTAAATGTTACTGTTGCATTACCCAGAACTCTGTTTAGGGTAAATGATCCGCAGTGAAACAAACGGAACAAACCCCACAGCCATCCCTTTATTGTCAGACAACAGCTGCAGCGTTCTTTCTTACTGGCCTAGCTGCAGTCTGTTTAAACACAAACATCTCCCCAGTTGTTTAATCGCCATTGGAACCTCTGAATCATACAGATCGGAAGGGGGGGGTGGTCAGGCTGGGGACCGTTAGTGACAGCAGCGTGATGCTTCATCTGGTCTTTGTCTCCAGGCATCACCTTCAGAGCTTTTCTTGGAAGTTTATATTTTAAATTCACTTTCCTAGTTCATTTGGGATTCTGAACCCCCTGGTTGGCTTCAGTATTTCTTCGCTACCTGGACGCTTCCTGCGTTTGTAGCCAAAGTACAACCATGAATGAGGATGTTAATCACACACTGCAGCACAACCTCTGCCTTTAGTTATCCTTGTTTGGAAGCTGCTAAGGTTTCTTCCATGGACTTGAAGCAGACCATTAGCTGCTGTTAAGTCTTTGCTCTTGTTGCATCTTTATAGAAGGGTAAGAGAAGTGCTGCTGCATTTTGTGCTACCCATGGGAGCGCTGTGAAAAGCTCGCTGCAGATTTTGGGGTCGTGTCAGAGGTTTGGGTCAGGAGGCAGTGAGCTTAAAGCACAGCTTCTTGTGGCTGGCTGGTTTCTCTGCCTGGGGTTAGAATAAAAAATCCAACACCCACACCTCCAACTGCTCGTAGGAGTTGTCCTGTGTTGCCAGATGAGGTGGGACAACTTCATACCCCACTTGAATGAGCGTGAAGAAAACCACGATCGTTGACAGAAAGGGATTTAAAAGAGACTCTTAAGTCAGTTCCAGAGTTTGCTTTTGCATTTTATAATTCTTAATGCACTTAAAATATAAACTGTGACTTCATTTGCAGTGGGAAATGTCTGATGCCTCTGTGAGTCCATCTCAGTTACTCATCGAGAGGATGAGAAATAAGGAGTGGTATATAACTTTGCTCACATTCTTTCAGCACATATTTATAATAATTGTCTGGAAGTAAAAAATCCATGATTTTTTTCAATGGAACTAAGCCTTCTTCCTCCGTCCCCCCACCTCTTCCCCCAGGGTTCACAGGGTTGAAAGAGGTGGGCTAGCAACACGAGCCGGGTTAATGGCATGGCCGCTGGTGACAGTGCTAGCAGAAGGCAGATGGCTTTCCTAACAACAGGACACAGGGCAGTGTGGAGATGGTCAGCCGGTGGGTTTCTAGAGAGATGTGGGAACAGAAGAGTGGGAGGACTCTGAGCTTTAATTTCTACTTCTATGATAGAATATAATCCATGGAACTGAGGGGCTGGAAATAGGTGACCTTTAAGGTCCCTTCCAACCCAAGCCGTTCTGTGTAAGAACTTCTTAGCATCTTTACTCGAAATTCTCCCTATGTAATACATATTTGTGTGAGCCTGCGTTCTGAAGGTTTTGCCTCTTGCCACCATTTTCCATAGCAGGCTGACAGATGTGAGCTTGAAATGGAGTTAGCGTAGGAATTTTCAGTTCACACAGTTAAAATTTGGAGAAGCTTTGAGCAGCTGAGAACAGGCCTCATGAAGTGCTAGGCAACCCTAACCACAGCAGCCTGGTCAGATCTTCCTGTGATTTTAAATCCATAACGTTAATTTCTAAAAAAGGCAGACTGAAACTTGAAGTAAATGCTGAGCTAAAATTGTGAGCATCCTCTGAGTTTGTTTATGAGCAGGTGATGCAGGTATGGTGTACCGCTCTCCCTGTGGCCTGGGTGTGTTTCTGGAAAGAGAGAGGTTCAAAAAGAGAAAGTGAATTTGTTAACATCATTAGGCAGTGATTGTGGTGGCATTGTCCAGAGCTGAGGTCGGACTGAAGCATGTGTTGGTTTTGTACCAGTAAAAGTGAGCTCTTGAGGCTTCTGGATGTCGCCGTTAACGTGTTGAAGCAGCAGCTTCCTTAGATCTGATGCAGAGAAGTACGCTGACTTGGCAGAAAATGGCCCTTATTTGATAAACGAGTGCCTTTTCAAGATGTTCTGTTAGGCATATTAAATTCTAACTGCCTTCAGTGTTTTACTTTGCAGTGGAAACTCGTTCATGCAGAGCTGTTTACAGAAAATGTGATATTCTGATTGTAACAGGCTTGGGTGGGTTTTGTGATGTGAGAAGTTTTGCAAGAAGTATTAATTTGGTTGTGACCAGATTTACATCTGTCTTGGCCTGAAGGTTACATAAATATAATTATCAAGGGAAGTCACTTGAATCTATCATTAAATACTTCCAAATGAATAAGCAAATTGGCCTTGGGTAAGAGCTTCGCAGCTCGGAAGCCTGTTACCATTCTGACGCTGTTCAGCAGTGCAGGAATTCCGTAGGCTTCTAATTGGTGTCCTGCAATTTCTTCATCACCACCATGACTTCTACAGCTTGATCTCTGAATACAGAACAAAAACTACTGTGAATATGGCACTATGTTTGATTAAAAATTAAGGATAAACTGTAACCTGCAGGCCAAGGCTGCTGTAAACAATACAAACTAAGTGAAAATACTTTTCCTTTCTGTATAAACTGTACTAACCAGTATAAATGTCTGTTTTATCTTACAGGCTGGGAACCAGCACATATATCAGCCTGTGGGCAAACCAGGTAAGCACTGAGTTCCTATAATGTCATCTTGCATCCTTGGTTACAAGTCTTCTAGCAGCATTAGTGAGCAAAGATCTGCGCCAGGATTTCCATACAAGGGGTGGTTTCAGTTCAAGATAACTGCACTGAGGTGTTGTGGTGCTGAAATTCCCAGCGCAGTCCCCAGAGGTGTAGTCAGCAAATCCAAGGCAGTGTTTCAGCAGCAAGGAAGTGTCTAGACGGAGCTGAATCACTGTGTAGGACTCCACCGTGTGTGGCGTTCAGACACGTAAAACACAGGTAGGCACCTCAGCTGAGGTTTCTCGGGGTCAGTGAATCACAGCCAGGCTTTCTGCCAGGAAGGAGGCTGATTTCCCAGACACACACAGCACGTGGGACACTCAGCAGCAGCGCAGAGCAGCACAGAGCACCTCCTGGGTCTGGGTTGGGTGTACTGAGTTAGCAGGAGTTGCCCCACGAGGGGATTTTCAAAGTACCTTACTGAAATGGCTGTGTCCTCTTAATTGCAGAAATCAACTGATGAATTCCATAACCATTTTTTTTTTTTTTTTTGTCTCTGCGCTGCATGAGTAAACACAGATTAAAGCATAGCCCATGCAGACAGTAGGTTTTCTGTAAGACACATCCCTCTACCAGTCCGGTAAAGCGAGTGTGATGTTGACAGACCCCACTCATGCAGGCCCAGCTGGTACACTGGCCCTCTGAAATGCGGATTGTTTTGTTAACCAGATCACGCAGCTCCGCCAAAGAAGCCTCCCCGCCCTGGAGCCCCCGGCCACTTGGGCAGCCTGGCGAGCCTCAACAGCCCCGTGGACAGCTACAACGAGGGCGTGAAGGTACGTCGCTCGGTGTCACACCAACCACGTTTCAGAAAATTAAACATGACTCCTTAGAGAGAGCGGGCTGCTCCTCAAGTAGAGACCGTGGAACACAAAACTTCCCAAGGGGATGTTGTCATGGGACAAACACGCACAGGCAGCTCTCTAGGGAAGTGGAGAATTGAGTGCTTGGCCCATATCCTCCGCGTGTGTGATTCAGCATGTTCCTCACCTAGAACCTCTCCCAGGTGAGCTGCTTTCAGTGTGAGGAGCGTCTGACGTCTCTGACGTGGAGCCAGCCTCCCTGCCCAGCAGTTCTGCTCAGCAGGAAGGAGCACAGAGTGCGCTCAGGATCCCCACGTTCGGGTTGTGCCGTAGTCTCCCGGGCTTAGTCGTGCAGAAGCGAGACACGTCTGAACTGTGATGCTCCAAAAAGCCCCTGTTGTAGCACCCAGACTCCTACAACCCTTCTGGCTCTGGGGAGCAAGGGAAGAGGGGAGCTGGTGCAATCAGGACTTTCTGACTTGTAGCTGAGGGGCTTTCTGATTTGTTGTCTCATCTCCAGTAAATAGGCAGTAAAACTAGAAATGAAACTTCATGGAGTTCCCTAGCAGAGGGATGCTGCAGGGTGCTGTGCAGCCTGCCTGCCTCCTCTTGCAGCTGGTGTAGGTGGAACTGGTCCTTAGTGTGCCAGCCACTTTGAAAATCATGCCTTCAGGTTTTGTTCCCCTGCCTTTGGGATCATTTACTTTCCTGATCTTAAGGAGAAAGAAACATGAGTGAGCTCAGGGCCTCCCAAGGGGAACCAGTGGAGCTGTTTCTGCTCTTAGCTGCTTTCAGCAGCTGGGTGTGACAGCGGCTGGGGCTTCTCTGCCGGCAGTACTCTGACGGAATTGCAGCTGATGTGCACACGTCACAGCTCTGTTAAGTGTAGGCCAAGCCTACAGCAGAGAACTGGAATCCATGTCCAGGCAGGGGCAGGTGCAGCGGTAGGTGACGCTTAGTTTAGGTGGTGTAGGCAAATACAGCTGGGAAAATACCCAGCTCGGTGAAGTTCAACACTTGCCATCACGGCAGTTTGATGAGCACAAATTGATCTGGCAGCCCCTGCCTGTCTCGCTCTTGCTCTCTTTTGTTCTGAGGATATCTGGATATTTGAGAACCAGCACTGGCGAGTTCGAGCAGGATTATTTATTAGACAGTTTTTATTAGACATTATTTATTAGACAGCACTGGCCAGTGCCAGTGCTTTTCAAGCTGCCAGGCCTCAGAAAATGTAAAAAGGCAGTAACAGACACGTTTCTGAACTTGGCTTCTCCAGAATTTCCGTTCTAACTACTGATACTGGAACATGAAAGATGTTTTCTGAAGTACATCCTTTCAGCAACAAACCAGAGCAGCCAAAATCATCACTATGAACAAGATTTACGTACAAAATGACTTCTTCAGTGGAAAAGAAGGGCTGGTGTTGTTCTGTTTTTCTGTCGTGTTTCTGGAGATTGGATTCTTTACACAAGAAAACAACCCGTTAGTTTTAAGAGGGTATAGCTTTGTTCATGTCTGCAGTCCTGAACTGAAGATGCTTCTGGGGTTCACTGCAGACTCCCTTTTCTGCGCACCCATTTTGGACTCCATTTCATGGGAGAAAAATTAAAAAGAAAGGGTTTGGAAAGCTTACCCTCAGGGACCTGTAGGGCAATATCCGTAGTTTACTGTCACCTGCTGAGGCAGGCAGCCAGCCACACAGAGAAATCCTGCCTTCAAAGCTTGTGGAGAATAACGCTGCTGTTAGCTGTAAGAACAGCCACAAGAAAAGATGGGTTGTTAAGGACTGCAGATGTCCACACTCCGAAATCGTAGAGCCTGGCCATAGGAATTTAGTGGGCTGGGCAGAACGCGTCCAGAGTGGGTTCTTGGTAGTTCTTAACCACGGCTGTGGCTAGTCGGCACCCACGGGAGCTGCACAGTTACGTGACTGCATATTTCCTATCATGACTTTTCTGGGGGAAAAAAAAAAAAAAATCTTCAGCAAGATGAATGCGACGTTTCGAACAGATTGGCTCTGCTGTAAAGGGTTTCACAGGACACCTTCCCCTTGCTGCAGAGGCCCCTCTGCTCCGTTCACCACTTTGCTACTTGCTGGACTGGCTTGCTCCTGTCAAGCTTTGCATGATCTCTTCCCCACGTGTTCAGTAAAAGCAAGCATGGGTGCATGGCCGACACTGCCACTTCCCCGCGGGCGTGCAGCAGGTTGTCGGCACACGGTGCCTCCGTAGGGCCACGGGCTAACCCGGGTGACTGGCGATGGGGTGCATTTTGTGCAGGCTTTAACTGGTCTCTTATTGCTACACGTGTTTTGGGTTTGGTTTGATTTTTGTGATTTTTTTTTTCCTGCTGAGTTTTATTAATATTGTTTTTCTTTTTTCCCTTCTTTTGGTAAATTTCTTTAACCTTCCCTCACATTCTGCTCAACAATAGCCGTGGAGGGTAAGCAGTGCGTGAGCGTGTGTACGTGCCCTATTCCCGAACGTCTTTGCATGTGCCTTTGCGAGGTGACTCTTAACTTCTTGATTGCTGAAACCAATTAGAATCACAGCCTTTCCCTGCTGATTGAAGCGATTGCAATGCTCTTTTTCCTAAGGTATTTTCCAACCAATGTGCCAGGTTGAATCTCTAACAGTTGTCAGTAACCAAGTAGTGAAATTCAAAAAAATTGCAATCATAATGCACTAAATCCTGCACTCCTTCCTTCGACAAAGTCTCATCCAAGTAAGCTATGGTTTCGTCAGTGCAGTGTCTCGACTGCTTCCAGGGAAGCATCTCTGTAGCTAGGACTCGTTGTGGGGACCCGTGGTAACTGGGGCTGTTGGGCTGCAGTGGTCCCAGATCTGTAGGGCCACTGTGTTTCCAGTAGGAAACGGGGAAATTTCTTAACCCTCCTCTCCCCCCAGTGGCTGCTTGGGCACTCAGTGCTAGTGGAGGGCTGCAGAGCGGCCGTGTCTGCAGATTCGCAGTCCTGGAGCTGGGAGACTGAGGCTCGTGCAGGGGAAGCTCCAAAGTTTTGTTTCTTTTCTGACCAGGCTTTTTTCAGTCCGTCTTGGATTGAACTCTGGACAGATCAGACTCAGTGGAAGTTTTGCTTGAGTAAGGACTACAGGATTTTTAATCTATTGGATTCTATTTCCTCATGTATTGGAAACAAACGTTTGGTGTTTCCCACCTCTACTGGTGGCACCATTTTTGTTAATTCGCTGTGCGTTTTCACTAACAGGACAGTAATGTGCAGCAGTGTTCTCTCCTTACTCTGTCAGTGTGTTAATTACATGCTCTGATGTTATTTTAAAGGACAAAAACAACTTTCTGGAATGAGGGACCCGGTGCCCAGTTGTCTTGCAATGGAGTTTGTCCATCAGTAGAGAAGCACTTGCATCTGTCAAGGACTTGCTCCTCAAATTATTTTCTTTGTTGTGGGAGTTACACTGGGAGCTCTTCAGAGAATTTCTGGTAGATTCCTCAGTGTCATGCACAGATCAGGCTCAGTCGGAAGACTGGAAGGAAACTCCAGGTCACCCCAGGAGCGAGTGTGCGCAGCGGGGCCGGGGGAAGCAGCCAGGACAGGGGGGGCTGCTGCGGCCAACACCCAGCCCTTGCTGGAGGCTGGGAGGTTGCAGAGCCCCATCTGCTGGGCACGGGAGGCTCAACAGCCCCTCTCTGCTTCCAGATCCAGCCGCAGGAGATCAGCCCTCCTCCTACGGCCAACCTGGACCGCTCCAACGACAAGGTCTATGAGAACGTAACCGGCCTGGTGAAAGCAGTCATAGAGATGTCCAGTAAAATCCAGCCAGCTCCACCGGAGGAGTACGTGCCCATGGTGAAGGTAAGGAGTCGTCCTGAACATCAGCTCACGGTCTGCTCTGTGGCCTGTGTGTCTGAGAGTGGTGGCGGAATTGAAGCAGAGATGCGTGCTGTTGGCTGCCCCGTTTCTGTTATTTCCTTGCTGTTTCATGTTTCTCCTTAGGAGGTTGGCTTGGCGCTGAGAACCTTGCTGGCAACGGTAGATGAGTCCCTGCCGGTGCTTCCTGCGAGCACCCACAGAGAGGTGGGTAGACTTGGGCTCAGCCGGGGCAGCCAGCTGGGTGTGCTGGGGCTCTCTCTTCTTTGCACACACATTTGTTGGGATCCAGTAAGCACTGCAAACTCTGGGTTTGTAATTCTTCATGAAATTAACTTTATTAGAATCTAATTGCTATGCGGATTCAGGCTTTTATTGCCTCAAGTGAAGATGCTCAGACTGGACGAAGGAGCATCCAGCATGCACGCATAGGAAGTTAAATAAAAACTGTCAGCAGTGCTTACACAGAAGCGGTATTGTAATGCAGGGAGACCATCTGGGTGTTAATTCTTAGTGCAACTTTAATCTTTAATTAAATACAGCTTGCACACAGAGTCATTAAATGGGTAATTGCGCATAGCTTGGTGCAGCTGGAAGCTTTTGATGAGAAAATACCCCTAAGTAAACCTAGTTTGGGATAAAAAAATGACTGAGATCTTTCAGCAAAGTTCCTGAGAGCCAGCAATAAAACCATTTTCCTCCAAAACCTTGAATGAGCGTGGTAATGAAAGCCCGAGAATCGTTAAGTGGCTCTTTGCCGGACAAAGCTGCTCTTGATCTCTGTGCAGAAGGGTCACCGGCTCCCCGCAGTGACCCCAGCTTGAGGGGAGAGCTCAGGCTGTTCAGGTCTCACTGGGGTGACGCCTCACGCTGCTGCCGTGCAGTATGGCTGCTGTGAGCACAGCGACCCGCGTGGCTGACCGGCTCTTGTTGTTCCAGATCGAGATGGCCCAGAAGCTGCTGAACTCCGACTTGGCGGAGCTCATTAACAAGATGAAGCTGGCCCAGCAGTATGTCATGACCAGCCTGCAGCAGGAGTACAAAAAGCAAATGCTGACGGCCGCTCACGCTCTGGCCGTGGATGCCAAAAACTTGCTGGATGTTATTGATCAAGCCAGACTGAAAATGATCAGCCAGTCCAGACCGCACTAAGCACTGAGGGAAGAGTTTCATCAGGCCGTTAAGGAATTCTGCTCGCGAAAGGATGTCAGCTCACCTTCCACCAGCAGCGAGGATTAACCCGGTGTCGTCCTGGCTTTCCAGCGACTCTTGCTTCAGCAGCCCCGACAGACAGCTGTTGGTTCTCTCTCATTACAGAAGTTTAACCAAGTCTTTTATCACAAAGCTGGTCTGGGACTCAGAAAGTGGCGTTAGCACCAGACGGAGTTTGGACGGAAGTCCCTGGGAATCACAGCGCAGTTCTGTGCCACCGCATCGGACACGCTTAGCCCAGCGCTGCCGCGGAGTCTCGGAGCCGGAGCGAGATATTGTGAAGTGAAGAATTCTGGGAAACCTCAGGGCTGAGAATTCTTGCCCACAGTATATGAACTATCCAGACTGGAATTTTTTTTATTAGAACACTTACGTCGCAATATGCTAATCACAATTTACAGAGAAAGAAAATAAAAAGCTATATTTTCAAGACGTCAGTCATTTCAAGACAAACTAAAGCCCTCTTCATCTTCCTGCCTTTTACTTTTACGTGAACGTGTGACGCATTTGTTTGGAACTAGCTGTAGGACGCAACCGAGAACTCTCGTCTTTTTCACCAGAATAACGTGCCAGTTCTTTTGTAGCAATGTTGTTTTCCTTGGAAGCAAAAATGCTGCTTTGTACCAGAGCAATTCAGAGCTGCATTTAGAGGAGTTCTGTAACCATTCATGTCCCCCATTTTTATATAATTTATAAAGACAGATGAAAGCCATGTTGAATATTTTAAACCCACTGTAGTTAACTAACCCATCCTTTTGTCGATCTTGCCTGGGAGGAGTTAAGTAGAGCAGTGTAATTAGATTTTCCTTGGTTCTCCAATTATGCCATCTGTTCTGTTGAAATAAAAACCACACTCCCTTTTTGCTGTTGAGGGATATAAATTATTCTCAGGAAGAATATAATGAACTGTACAGTTACTTTGACCTATTAAAAAGGTGTTACCAGTGAAATCCTGGCTCTGTGGTTGTTGTGTATGCAGAAGCCACTAGCTTCTCCCAGCCTGAATTTATCCCCAAGCTTTCAGGAACTCACTGAAGCAGGACATGAGGAGCCAAAATTGAGCATCCAGCCTGAACAAGAAACCCAGGATTTGTCATCTTCCAGAAAGCAATTCCCCCCTCACTGCAAAGCACAGGAATCAAGTGTTACCAGCTGCATAATTGTTCCTAATATGTGCCACTTGCTCCATTCCTTCAGATGTTTAAACTACTTTTTCTGAAGGAAGCCTTTTGCAAGGAGGTGTTGTAGAAGCTCTCAGCAGCAGTGGAGTTGCATGGACTACTGCCACCAAGGGTCTCAGGGAGGAACAAACCTCTCCTTGTGGGCTCTGCACCTCCCCAGGGGCCATCTTCCAAAAAAAAAAAACAACCAGGTTTCAGGTGTGGGGAGACCAATGGGGGCAGTCAGCACAGTGCTACCACCACTGACCAGAAGTAGGACAAAACCCCTCCTACACAGCTTCCAACTTCTTATATTTCACTAAAATATTAAAATTATGTATTAACACATTTAAACACAACCCTTACCTTGGCTCAGGCTCTCCAGAAAAGCCCTATTCAACTTATTTTAGTAATACTTTTACATCACTCCCTAAGTTGTACAGCTTTCCACACCCACCCTTCATCAATGGCTTTTTTTTCCTGGAAAAGCAGGAAATTACGCACCCAGTGTACAGGCACAGCTGCAGGCCGAAAGCCCTGAGCACTGCAAGACTTTCCATCTGCTTGATAGATCATGGGTGGTCAGTTTTAGCCCTCTAGCAAAGAATTTCAGCCCTGTGAACGCAGTTGGGAGTTGGGTTGTTTGTGTGTGTCACTGCTGAACATGAAAAGCCAAGGACAGCTCTAAAACCCTGGATGAGCATGCAATGACAGCTGGTTTTGCAGCTGCAGGTGATGTGGCCATCCTCCATCCACTGCCCTTCAGAAGCATTCATTTCAGAGACAAAAACACAACTCCATGTTCTTTATTACAGACAGGTACAAAACTATTTAGTCAAAAAGACCAAAGCCCATGTCATCATCAGATTCCTCTGATTCTTCTTTCTTTTCTTCTTCTTTCTTCTCCTCAGCTAAAGAAAAAAAGAGTGGTCAGTCTTCCCATTTCCATCACCCCACGAAGTCATGTGCTACAAAAAGCTTCACATGCAATGACTAACATCAAGGAGTAAAACCTCAGGCAGTCTTAACAAGCAGATCACAGCATGGCTTGGGCAGACAGGGACCTCAAAAGCCCACCCATTCCCCTCCCCTGCTGTGGGTTGGCTGCCACCCACTAGGTCAGGCTGCCCAGGGCCCATCCAGCCTGGCCTTGAGTACCTGCAGGCATGGGGCACCCACAGCTTCCCTGGGCAGCCTGCGCCAGAGCCTGACCACCCTCTGAGTGAGGAACTTCCTCCCTATATGTAACCTAGACCTCCCTTCTTTTGGTTTAAAACCATTCCCCCTTGTCCTATCACTGTCAGGCCATGTACAAAGTCGGTCCCCCTCCTGCCTGTAAGCTCCTTTTAAGTACTGGAAGGCTGCGATGAAGTCTCCCCAGAGTCTTCCCTTCTCCCGGCTGAAGCCCAGCTCCCTCAAGTCTTTCTCCTCAGCAGAGGTGCTCCAGCCTCCTCTGGACCCGCCCCAGCAGCTCCACGTCCTTCTAATGGCCCAAGCAGAGCAGCGTTTCCACTGCTACAGAAGTGGCACTGTGCCTTCAAAATCCGTTCCTATCCAATCTGAAAAGCTTTACGGAGCAGGTGCACTCTTGCATCTCTGAAATCCTGATGACATACGAGACAACCTCGGTTCTGAGGTAACACCTGTCCCAAAGCACAACTCCAGCCTTTATAAAAGCAGGGGCTGCTCTGTTAACACCCACACGCCTACTAAGAAGCGGAAAACCACTTAAAATTGGAAGAAAAAAAAAGCGTCCCTCTGACTCCTAGGCCGTAGCAGGCAGCTCTCCGGGCCCAGCAGCCCCAGCGCCCACTCACCAGGGGCAGCCCCGCCGCCCGCAGGTGCAGCAC
>VXAV01004270.1:0-35073 GCA_013399715.1 Alectura lathami
GTGACCCAGGTGCCAGACCTTGCATTTGGCTTTGTTGAAGCCCATGAGGTTCTCCTGGGCCCACAGCCCAAGCCTGTCTAGGTCTCTCTGGAGACCTAGACACCCAGAGACATTCAACAATATTTTGGAATTTTGGAAATATTTTTCTTAGCGTCCTCTTAACCAACCATCTAGCCAGCACTGTGCTGGAAGCAGTGAATTATACATCAGGTCTTCTCTCTGAGTAAGTGAAAGGTGATTTTGTATGTTCCATATTGTTACAGCACAGGGTATACTGAATATACCGAGAAAATGAATGGTGATATTAGAAGATTCAAACAAAAGGACATGGGATGAAATTACAGAAAGTTAGCAGAGGAGGAAAGATCAGGTTGTCTAAGGGAATCACAATAGCTGTGAAAAGTGGAGAATATCAGGTGACTAGGCAGGCCCCCATAGTAGCCAGAAATAATAGTGCATCACACATGGGAAGACCCTGCACTGGTAAGCCTGGTTGTGATTTGCAATGAACAGAGTTTAACATAAGTGGAAGACTTCGGAGAGATAGATGAGTGCCCATGTGTTTGTGGCATTGCCTACATGTAAAGCCTGATCCATGAACATGACAATATTTAACCTCATCTGTGTCTTTGAAGCTTTTTGAGTTTTAGTGCTATCCACACCCAGGCTTTTCCCACCTGTAATGTTAATGCAGGTAGTCCTGTAAATAGAAAATAGCTGGGTACTACCTATGGTGATATGTCTCCAGGCACTGCAGAAAACAAGCAAGAGCATGGTTGAGCACTTCAGACTATGTGAAATGAAATAAGCAATGTATTTTCCTATTCTGAAAGAACGTACTGCAAACAGCAAAATGTTGGAAAAAATATTTTAGTAAAAACGAATCGTATTTCACATAGAATAAGTGTTTTATTATTAAAATTGTAATGAAATAATACAAATTTATATAAATTATATTTTGGTCTCTGGTTCCATAGCATTCCAGCACAAAATGTCTTAGAAGGATGTCAGGTAGTACATAGATATAAGTCTTTTCAATTATCAAGTATTTCCCAAAACTTGTCGCTAAAATTCTTTATCTGACTTTGTAAATGTAGGCCCTACTTCTTTTTTTTTTTTTCAGTTATTTTCTCCATTTATTTTAACTCTTTCCATAATGAGTGCTAACGAATGATGCTGAACTGAGCCTTGGGAACTGCGTTGTTCTGTAAGAACTGCAGGACGTGTAAAAGCACTCACAGTGCAGTATGTCAGGTGGCACCAACACTGTTCTGTTTGCTCTCAAACTGGCACTTTCTGGGTGCGTAATTGGGATCACACACTTGCCTGTTCATCCCATACTATGAAAGCAGTTACTGCTGATGCTGGGGGCTTGAGGTGTTGATTGACAACAGCTGCAATAGTCAGCCTATTTCGTACTTGATTTCACTCCCTGTGATCTTGATAGTAGGATGCTGAACATTCCTCATACTTTTTTGTGCTTGTATCTCTTTCATAATCATTAATGCAGGTCAAATCTTGCCCATCCTAATCGTTTCATATAAGTTAAAGTTGTTGGGATTGCTTGCATAAGAAGACACTTGGATGTGATCCGTCATAAAAAATAAATTACCTCATTAACCTGAGTATGTGTCCAGAGAAGATCCACCTGCCTGGAGCAAAGCCAGTAAAGTTAAATATCTTTTCACTCCAGTACAGAAAACATAATAAACTTCAGGAAGGTTTGGGCTCACAAGGAACGAGCCAGAATCAGGCTGATCTAAGGCCCTCATAAATCTCTGCTCATAAAATACCTGCAGCGTGAGCTGCAGCATTTCAGCTAATGAGTCCATATCCATTGGTGATATAAAACTGATGGCAAGATGTCACGCAGCTTTTGTATGCAGAGGTGCAGGTTTGTGATTCACAGCTGTCAGTTGTAGAATAGCGCTTAGCCTGAAGCCACGCTCCAAACAGAGCAGGTCAGCTTCCCCAGAGCAAACTGGTTTCTCTGCTGTAACCCCTTCCTGAAAGAGCTATGATGGTATGAAGGAAACCTCCATCCCCCCGGTTAGTGTAAGGTTCATGGAATACCAAGAACTTCACAGTGAAATAGTGCTCCTGCTGACCGTGCTGTACCCACTGGATTGTGCCTCTGGTCCTTATGCAGGAGCTTTGTGTGTGGATTTAAATCACAGGGCCAGGCTCTACCACCTTTGCTAAGTGCTTATGACAAAGAGTAGAAAAATCTGCCTGCTGAAAAGCTTCTGGGCTTTAAAAAAAGATTCTCAGAAACATTTGATCTGCAGATCATTTCTACCTATACATTGTTTCTTGAAGCCTGTTTTCCTCCCCTTACTCTTTAACTATGAAGACATTTATATAACTGCAGAATCCAAATTTCTTAAGGGATAATCTGGTTTGCTCTTTATTCTCATGAAATCACAGTCCTCTATTTGTCACAGCATAATAACTTCCATGGCAACCAGCTGTGATGTCACAAGCTGGATCTTAGGATTTTAAGAGCTGTTTTAAAGTTCCTGTCTTGTAAGCAAATATCCCATGTCCAACTAAAAACAGTCATTAAATGGGGACAGAAAATACATACTATAGAATAATACTGTATCTGGCCAGAATACTTATCAAAGGTTTCTGTGCAATAATGGCAACTTTTGAATGCTCTTTTAGCGTAGTTTGCTGTATTTTGAGTATTTTGCATTTGGTTCTAATTCTGGGACATTAATCCTTGTCTGCCAAACACCTAAGAAGAGTTACTCCAGGAGTAGGTGATTCATGATGTGAAAGTTTTGTATCTTTGCGAGGTCTCAGGAGAGCCTTGGAGGTACTTTTTTCTATCTTGCAATCTCTCCTGTAATAAGGACATGGCTTACATTTCCCTAGAGCATGTGGAGCTTTTAATGCCCTAGCATTTGGACGCTCTCTGGAGAAAGAGGTGGGAGAGACATTCCTTCAGCTCCTTGTCAGGCAGCGGCTGTGCCTTCTTAAGCACTAAGAACAAAAGCAGAAATGAGAAGAGCAAACTAGAGGCTTTGTGCTTGTATTTCATTAAGGCTGCTGGCTTGGTGCCCAACTATGTCAGGAAAAAGAAAAAAAAGTTTCTTTCTTTAGAAATTCAGGGCATTGATTAATGCTCTGTATTAGGGTCGTCAGATTGAGGAGACACACTCTACTAAAGATGCCTTCGCTGGCAGCAAGCGCTTGGAGGGCCAAGTAAGATTTGACAATAATCTCTGACCGCAGCACAGGGCCACAAAAAGAGGCTCTCAAAGTCAGAGCTTTCAGCTGAAAAAGTGTAAGCTTCAGCACAGAGGTCAGCCTATTCATGTGTCCAGAACAAGAGAGAGCTTTAAAAATTAAAATAGCAAGGACAATCCTCTAGAAGGCTCAGTACATTCCCACAGTGTGCACTGGCTTTCATAGTTATTTAAGCATCCTCCTGAAGACCAGGCATGTGACGCTGACTTTTAAAACACATGACAAAGATAACAGAATGACAAGCAATGAAAGAAGCCTTAAACAACGTGGGATGCATTTCTCTGATATTGCAGAGCTTCTCTCTCCTCTCTTCATTTTACAGAATTTTCAATGTGAAAAATTTACAGCAGTAAAAATAAGATGATATTAGCTGAGCAGAGAGGAAGGGAGGGGTGAGCAGCATGTTAGAGGGGGAGAAGTAATAACTCTGACCTCTCGAAGTGAGTGTGAATTTGCCCAGGGCATGGATTTCAGACTGATTGCACTTGCCCTGCAAGAGAATTCTCTCTCCCCTCCTGACCTTCATAGTGTTCAGCTCCAGATCAGAAAGCTGTACATGTAAGCCTGCACATGTAAGATGCAGCTGGCAGATACCGTATGTCTCTAAATTTTGGCAAACTGATCAAAAAGCACTTTGCAGGACACAAACAAACCTGTTTTGAACAAGGTAGTTAAAGATAAGTGGCTTTTCCCTGTCCTTGATAACCACTGTATGCTGTTTATTGCAGGAGTGATTCGTGAAAGTTACCTGAAGGGTCACGATCAGCTGGTGCCGGTCACCCTGCTGGCCATTGCAGTAATTCTTGCTTTTGTCATGGGGGCCGTCTTTTCGGGAATCATAGTGTACTGCATCTGTGACCATCGCCGCAGAGATGTGGCTGTCGTGCAGAGGAAGGAGAAGGAGCTGACCCACTCCCGCCGCGGCTCCATGAGCAGCGTTACGAAGCTCAGTGGCCTCTTTGGAGATGCCCAGTCCAAGGAGCCAAAGCCTGAAGCTATCCTCACGCCCCTGATGCACAATGGCAAGCTGGCCACCCCAGGCAGCACCGCCAAGATGTTAATCAAGGCTGACCAGCACCATCTGGACCTGGCCGCCCTGCCGACCCCAGAGTCCACCCCAACCCTGCAACAGAAGAGGAAGCCCAGCCGTGGCAGCAGGGAGTGGGAGAGAAACCAGAACCTCATCAACGCCTGCACAAAAGATATTCCCCCCATGGCCTCACCCGTGATCCCAACTGACCTGCCGCTCAGGGCTTCTCCTAGCCACATTCCCAGTGTCGTGGTCCTGCCCATTGCCCAGCAAGGCTACCAGCACGAGTATGTTGACCAGCCAAAAATGAGTGATGGGGCTCAGATGGCTGTGGAGGACCAGAATGCCACCCTTGAGTACAAAACCATCAAGGACCATCTCAGCAGCAAAAGCCCCAGCCATGGAGTTAACCTGGTGGAAAATCTCGACAGCATGCCACCAAAGGTACCCCAGCGGGAAGCTTCGCTTGGGCCCCCAAGCACCTCCCTGTCTCAGAGTGGCCTGAGCAAGCGCCTGGAAATGCATTCTTCTGCTTACAACGTGGACTACAAGAGAAGCTACCCTACAAACTCGCTCACAAGAAGTCACCAGGCATCGACTCTCAAAAGAAACAACACCAACTCCTCTAACTCATCGCACCTCTCTCGAAATCAGAGCTTCGGCAGGGGGGACAACCCACCGCCCGCTCCGCAGCGGGTGGACTCCATACAGGTCCACGCTGGGCAGGCGCAGGCTGTGACTGTATCGCGACAGCCGAGTCTCACCACGTACAACTCTCTGACGAGGTCGGGGTTGAAACGCACGCCCTCACTAAAGCCAGACGTACCTCCCAAACCTTCTTTTGCTCCGCTCTCAACGTCCATGAAGCCCAACGACACATGTACATAATCACAGTGGGGTGGGAGGGGGGACAACAGCAAGTATGCAGAGGTTGCCCTTGAAAGCCAGTGGTCTGCAGCTGCTCCTCTGAGAAGACGGTTGTTGCAAGCTGACGATGTGTTGATTCTGCTCTCTGGGAAAAGTGGAATATTTTTTTAACCCGAGCCATATGACCCATGGTTGAAAGCTTGCAATTGCAGGACTCGCCCCCACAGCCCTCCGGTTCTTTGCTCAAAAGACTAACTCTCCATCACAAACATTGAGCCAAAAGCACACAGGTGAAAGATGACTGTGACATTTCACCCTCAAACTGCACAGTGCATTCCTGAACTGGGAAAGAGTGCTCTGAAAAGCAAAACCAATAATTAAAAAATTAAAAAAAAAAAAAAAAAAAAAAAGAAAGAAAAGAAAAAAAAAAAGAAAAAAAAAAGAATCCATTGATAAAGCTAACTCTGACTTAACAATGGCAGAAGTTTACTAAGTGCAGGTACTGTGAAATGCCCATCAGTGTTACAGCCATTTGGTTACAGCAGTTAAATGCCATGCTGGGCAAATTATGTCATAGATTTCTGCTACCCTTCTCTTTTAATGAATAACAAGTGACTGTTAACGCAAGTAACTCCTCTTATTTATTGTTCAACTTTCATTTTTCCTAAGGAAATGACTTCTGCATATCATCCTGTGAGCAGTTCTTCAGAGAAGTACCTTGAAAGTTATACCTATTTAACGTGAACCCCATTAACTGGAGTAATTAAAACTCTTTTATTTTTCCAATAAATTCACTGAGTTAAATAAGTTGGAGCTGGAATTCTGAACTTTGTGCCTGGACTGTCTGATTAGCTGAAAAAAAAAAAAAAAAACGGGGATATCTATTTAAGTCTCTCAGCTAATTAGCTGGCTTGGCCTCTGACCTAAGACAGCGACAAATACCACAGGTTCATAACTCTAACGCAACTGCAAGAGAAACTCTAAAAGCCGCACATTTGTGCACCATTGCTATCAACATGGCTTTGTCAGTAGCTAATACTTTCTGTGAAGGCACCAGCTTGTGATGTGCCATCTCATTTCACCTTGCATGTGAGACGGCAAACAAAATCCTCAAACAGTGTGAACTAGTTAATATGCCGGCTGTTACCATGCATAAATTATGGTCTTATCACACGGGTTTTTCGTGGGAATATATCTGTGAATAGCCTGTTTTCTTCCACATGTAAATTTGTGCCTTACACCCTCAGTTGTGTATAATTGTGAGCTGTAGTATGTAAAAACCTTTTTCTTTTTCCCCTTGGAGTGATGCAAATATTTATTGGTCCTTCCTCCTCCAAGCCCTCTCAAGAACTGGAGCAAAGGCATTCTAAGAAGAAGAATGTAGCGGCTATCGGCATCACCCCACGTCCCTCGCGAGTCCAGGCCAGTGCCGTCCCCTCCGGGTTGGTTCCGCTTCCCAGCCGTGCCAAGCCCCCTCCCCGCAGCACCCTCCCTACACACTGCGCCGCCTCTTCCCCGTCCATCCTTCTCCTGGGCAGCAGAGAAGCCTCCCACACCTTGTCCCCGGGGCCGGCGTGTCGCCCATCTGGGGACCAGCGAGAGGGGCCAGGCCCCGCAGCCAGCCCGGCCGCACGTCCCACAGCACGCAGGGCACACGGAGCTAGGACAGGCAGGCGGGCTCCTGCTGCAGCTGCCCGCTGCTGCTCCAGGAGGATGCTGCATGTACTCCCCTGGGGAAAAAACGTTGTTTTTTTTTTTTCCTTTGTTTCTTTTGTGTGACTGTGCATGTAGCTAGCGTGGGAGTGTGCGTGCGCACAGGTGTGTGCGTGTGTGTGTGCGCGCAGGCGTGTAAGTTCCTTTCCAGTCTTTCAGTTTATGCAAAAACGTAGATGTGTTTTTAATCTGTTACAATAACTGTGTCAACATACTGTAGACAAATGATGGGGATCGCTTCTAAGCTTTTTATATATATATATATATATATCTACTGAACAGTATGTTTGAGTAAGGTGGTTGTTTCTGTTTCAATTTGTTTTTTAAAATTTTATACTTCTATTTGTTTTTCAGGGTTTTGGTTTTGTTTCTGAATGATTGAAAAGACAGATTTTAAGTCCATTAGCTTATAGATGGTATATATAAAGTCTGGATGGTTTAGACCAAAGTGTGTAACAAGGGTGCTTGCATGTTCTTTTATTTCATCACAGCTTCTTTTATGAAACAGTTTTGTTCACCCTTAGTGAACTATGCAGACTGGAGTAGATAGATCTGTATCCAGAGCAACGTTGTTGTTTTAATTAGAAATAAGCAAACAAATGAAAAACCTTTGAAGATCATAGGTAGCAAGGTCATTTTTGAAAAGAACCAACTCTCAACCTTCTCACCAGGCTCCAAATCCCCTGAGTACCAAATACACAGACCCCATTGCTATGACTTGGCAAAACGAATAATCATGGCAACAGCTCCTACAGCAATCTCACTTTGTAACATCCATCGCGTCCGCCACCAGCTCAACCTTGAAACGCCCATTTTGTACTCAGTGGGTCTTCTGTTCCTGTCCTCCCTCTCCACCGGTTCCCGTCCACCCTTTGTTTCAAGGGGTTCATAAACCTATGTGTGCCTTTGCTTTCCACCCTTGGTATACACTGCTAGATGCAACAAATTCAGACTCACATTTGTTGTAAAGTTGTAGAGTATCGTGATGTCACCAGTTTCCCCGCATTTCCACATCCCCCTAACGTCTGATTCACAACTTAATGTATGTTGTAAAAAAAAAGAAGAAGAAAAAAGAAAAAAAAAAAAAAAGCAAGAAAGAAAAGGAAGGAAAGAAGACGAAGAAAAGGGGAAATAAAAGCTCTTGATTACATATGGTAATAAAACCAGACTGTTCTACCTTATTTCTTGTGCCCTGGTTCTTCTGTTTCTGTGAGGAGTCATCCTTTTCCCTAAAAATACAAACAAATGTGATGCTGATCATTTAGACCTGGTAAAAGAAAGAAAACTGTTTTCTGTCTCTAACAGAAGATGAACTTGACTTTAGAGTAAGGTGATGGTAATTAAAAATTGAATCACATATTTGCTCTCCCTCTATTCATATTCCACATTTTCTTTTTATGAGATTGTTCATCATCAAATATTTATGACAGACTTGATAGTGTAACAGATCAAGGCTGGGATTTAAGTACACGTGGCTCACCAAAATAGATCATTATACACATGTGACTTCATCTCCGGGTTTTGCACATTCCTAACAGGGGAGCCTGTGTTTTCTTTTAGCAGGCATAAATCTATTGTACTTTGTAGGCCTGATTTAGAGGATGTTGCCTGAGACTTTAATTCTGCAAGAAATTGGTAGTAAACAGATAAATAACAAAAGCATGTACAATCCCCCTAGTCCTGGCAGTAATTGAAACATACCTTCATTCTCCACATAGATTTTGTTTAAGTGTGAACTGCTTACACACAGCCAACCTCAGCTACATCAGGAACTGGGCTGAGTGGATTGGTTTTGTGACAAAAGCTTTCTGTGACCATCTAGAAATAAGGGACTGGCTTTAATAATTTACCTCTGTACTCTCAGGTCATACTTGGGCTTTGCTGTGTGGCCAGGGCTCCTTGTTCAGGACTGAGAGCCTTACTAATGGATGCCTTCACCCACCTCACTTCACAGATGGTCCTTACACAGCCCTAGCTTCCCTCATGGAGCAAGAGACTGTGAATTTAAAATGAGAGCTCACACAGCCTTGGCACACACTTGGCAGTGGAAACTGGGAGGCCTCTGACAGTTCATCTTCCTCTCACGGCCCTTAGGGCCACCAGCCTCCACAGGCAGCACCAGCTCTTGGCCTTGGGGCAGCAGAGATGAGGTGGAGCACAGCATCACAAACATCATTTTTCAACGCCTCACCCACAGACACCGCTATTTTTACCTCAGATTTAGGTTTCCTTCCAACAGAGCCGTGCAGGCACACTGACATGCAGAGGGATGCAGTGATCACAGAATCATAGAATTGCAGAATGGCGTGGGTTGGAAGGGACCCCATAGCCCCCCCAGCCCCCCCCCCTGCCGTGGGCTGGCTGCCACCCCCCAGATCAGGCTGCCCAGGGCCCACCCAGCCTGGCCTTGGGCACCCCCAGGGATGGGGCACCCACAGCTGCTCTGGGCAGCCTGGGCCAGGGCCTCACCATCCTCTGAGGAAAGAATTTCCTCCTCACATCTGACCTAAATCTCCCCTCTTTTATTTGAAACTGTTCTACCTTGTCCCATCACTGACAGACCATCCAAATATTCTCTCTCCCTCCTGTTTATAAGCTCTCTTTAAGTACTGGAAGGCTGCACTGAGGTCTCCCCGGAGCCTTCTCCTCTCCAGGCTGAACACCCCCAGCTCCCTCAGCCTTTCTCCTAGCAGAGGTGCTCCAGCCTCTGAGCATCCCCGTGGCCTCCTCTGGACCCAATCCAGCAGCAGCATCTGGTTCCCATGGGAGGCTCATCCCACTGCAGCTGGTGAGAGGGAAGGAAGTCATGTCAAAGCACAGACAGAAAGGAAGGAGTGCAGGAAAGGCATGCTCTGTGAGTTCTGCAACTGCTCTGCTCATGTGCCACAAATTGCTTCCCAAAGGAAAGCGTGAATCCTTAAAGCAATTTTCTTTCTCAGTGCCTCCCTGTCTGCCCATGTGTCTGAATGAGATTCATGTCAACATGCTGCTGTGCAGAAGAGACCAACTGAAGAAAACAGGGGATCAGATCCCACTGCTCTACTGGCACCATTTCCAGAGGATTCCATACGGGTAGCTTCTGTCACGGGAGGACACCTCTGAGCTATTTGGATGCTGAGATCCATCCCCTGCAGAAACTGCTGGTACCACCACACAGAAATTCAATGAGTTTGGCCTGGCCAAAGAAGAAAGTACCCAGAGGAGCAGAGTTGCTTTGAGCAATTAGATCAAGTTAATATCACCATATTCATCATAGTAGTGGTACTCATGTTGACCTCATTTAGCATGTCATTGAGGATGCATGGAAGTTCCTTTCCAATCAGCATTAATTTGCAGGTTTTTTTTTACACAAAACGTAACCCAGCTGATTTTCTCAAAGCCATAGGTCTCCGTAATTAAATCCTATTCTGACACTCTCCTGTATGTGACTCCAGATCACTCCTCTTGTCACAAAATTTGCCGGGGCCAGATTTGATTCTCTGAGGAGAAGGACATGGGCGTCCTGTTGGACAACAGTCCGGACATGAGCCGGCAGTGTGCCCTTGTGGCCAAGAAGGCCAAGGGGATCCTAGGGTGAACTGAAAAGAGCGGGGCCAGCAGGTGAGGGGGGTGATCCTCCCCCTCTGCTCTGCCCTGGTGAGGCCGCATCTGGAATCCTGTGGGCAGTTCTGGGCTCCCCAGTACAAGACAGACAGGGATCTTCTGGAGAGAGTCCAGCGCAGGGCCGCAAAGATCATCAGGGGCCTGGGACATCTCCTGTACAAAGAAAGGCTGAGAGAACTGGGGCTGTTCAGCCTGGAGAAGAGGAGACTGAGATTGGGTCTAACCAATGTATGGAAATATCTGAAATGCAGGAGCAGAACAGATCAGGCCGGGCTCTTTTCTGTGGTGCCAAGCGACAGGACGAGGGGCAATGGGCAAAAACTGGAACACAGGAGGCTCCATACAAATCTAAGGAAAAACTTCTTTACTGTGAGGGTATCAGAGCACTGGCACAGGCTGCCCAGAGAGGCTGTGGAGTCTCCTTCTCTGGAGGTGTTCAAGACCTGCCTGGACACCTTCTGTAGGGCAGGCGCCTTCTGTGTGACCTGCTGTAGGGAACCCGGCTTTAGCAGGCTGGACAAGATGATCTCCTGAAGTCCCTTCCAACCCCTACAGTTCTGTGGTTCTCTGATTCTATGATTGTTCTGTGCCCTCTCCCAGGGCTGGATGTGGTTTTCTGCTCCCCAAAACTTGCTTGCAAATGTCATTTAGAGCAATGTAGAGGACACCAAGCAGTAGTGTGTCCAACCCACTGCTTTATGGCAGGACCAACCTAACTGCACCTAGCATTGACATTTTTTCTTGCCCCACCTTGTGAACTCAGTTTGCTCTGGGAAGAAGCAAAAGCCACCCAAGGGAACAGCATCAGGCTTTTCAGAGTATCTAAAGAAAATAATAAGCTAAGACAGCGTGCTGGACTGGCTTAGTTAAGGCCGGTTTTCTATTTATCCAATTAAAGTTAATTTTCCAGAAGTATGGCACCTGCTCCAACCAACAAGAGTTAGAGGAACACATTCTGTGTGTAATACACATGCGCTTCCTGCTGATTTGTGTGTCTGCTAATGAGTCTCTGAGCAGTCTTCTTTTATTACTTTTTTTTTTCTGCTTTTTTTAAGGAATGCAGCTACTTTTCAGAATAAGCACTAAGACCATCATCACATGCTTTGTGCAGGAAAACGATGATGTGTTAAACTTCCTTGTATGAATAGAAATAGGTAAATAGTCATCTGTCCCCTTACTTTGTAATTTAAACAGTGTAAGTCGGTAGGGAAAGGCTATAATTGGAGTCAGAGTAAGTGAGGTGAAAATTGCTAGGTGGCAGTACCATCTGCATCTTGTTTTAATTAGCCAAGCTTATTATCAGACTATAAAACTTTCTGCTACTCAAGTCCTTGGCTTATTTCAGCCATCAGTCCAAAGTGATTGCCACATGTGTAGGTAAGCACAATTACTGATCAGCAAAGGAGAATTATCCTCCCCACTGATCAGGCTAACAGTTACCGTTTCTGGGAGCAGGGACAAAAATATGACTAACCAAGATCATTGTCACATCTGCTTAGTGTTTCATGACAAACTCTATTAAGGCTAACAGCACTGCTGTTAATTCAATTACATCAGTGTTTTCCTTTGCTGGTCATGATGCATTTGGAAGGCCAGCAACTGTAGGCAGAATGTGGCTGGCAGTCCACTGCAAGGAATAATAGCGTCATAAATAATATATTAAGACGAAGACAAATCTAGCAGGCCACAGTAAGAGCACATCAGCCATAGAGCTGAACCCTGCAATATCACAAGGGGGAGGAAAAGATGCGAACTCTGTTCCAGCCTCTTCTCTGGTCAAAGGGGAAAAAATGAAATGTGTCTTTACCTTAGCCAACGTGCTAGTGTAAAGGCACCAGTAACAGCTTCCTGAAACAATTTCTGAATTTTTCATAATGCTGCCTTGCTGTGTAGGGAAAGATGCTCAACTCTGGAGGGAAAAAAAAAAAAAAAAGAGGGAAAAAAAGAAAAAAAAAAAAAAAAAAAAAAGAAAACAAGAAAATTTTATTTCTCTGACTTTTAGAAATGATGACATAATCTTATCAATTCTCAAAAAATGGAAGCTGAAGTATTCAGGCTGCTGATAAAGGTATTGCCTCTGTTGGTACAGCAAACTGCAGATTGAGCTTTTTTTAATGCTCCTTAAATTGCCTGTGAAGCAGCCTTTTATGAGATATGGTGGTTCAAACAATTTTGCAAAGAGTGGGAGACAAAGAGTTCGTTTTACACTAAACTGGTTTCCTAGGAAACACTGCAAAATGTAACACGATATCTCTTTGTGGAAGTTCAAGGACTTGTGTGTGTGGTGTGTGTGCTTCTCCTGACCCTCTTGTTGTTTTTTTTTTTTTTTTTTTTTTTTTTTTTTTTTGTGTGTGTGTGTGTTTGGTATTGCTTGCCAATTTTACCTTTTGATGGTATCAACAAGAGCAGCACAGTTCTGTATTACAGCAACCCGCAATCTGAAGGGCATTTTTTTCTTTGATAATCAAATGTCTTCTCTAAACAGAAAAGAAAAATGTTTATCCAAACCAAGATTCTCCACCTGCAACACCATGGTTTCAGATAGGAGAAAAGCTATGACTGTGAGTAGTCAGAGCCAAATTTCAGACTTCAGACAGTCCCCACGCCTAGCCCAATGTGTTTCCTCATCCGTGTGGAGCCCGTGCTGCACAAAACAGACAGGCAGGAGCAAGGGAAAAACCAGCACCTAGCAAAGATAATCAGAGACCTGGACAGATGCATTGCAGGAAGGCTGCCCTTGCTGACATGCCACTAGCCGTGCATGGCCGTGGTCATTTCCCAGTGGCATTCACAGGCTGTCCTTGCCAGCTTGGTGGAAGCATTGAGGATGGAAGAATGAGATCTGGCTGCTGAAGCCTGTGATGGGATGCAGTCCATGCACTGGCTCCGCTGTATTAACAGGACTAAAATACATTTAAATGAAATTTCGTCTCTAGACTATCAGGTAATCAAGCCTGCAGAGCTGCACTATCGTTATATAAACACTTTCCAAGTAGAAGTGCATCTTGCTTCTCCACTGTCCTAAGCAGTTTGTGCTAGATGCCCTGTTACTGAAAGTCTGAGTAATTCATATCTACCTTCAGAAAGCTCCTCTTTATTGTTAGGTTGAACATCTAAAAACCCCCTAACTGCAGTACAGCTGCGTTTAGTGATTAAAAACGCTCATCAGACAAACAGATTTCCAATGTGAGTTAACTCACACTACAATGTTAGTCAATGCAGTGAAACCTGACCCTCAGGCAGGGGCTTTCCAAGGCGCAGACTATTCAGCCCATGATGGGCAGTGGTAACAGCTCACCACACAGTTTATTTAGACTGCCCAGAAGCCAGTCTCACCCACAATCACAAATGGTGCAAGATCTTTAATACTCGGAATGTGAAATGCGTTAGGCTGACTGGTGAAGAATGAAGAGTCTCCAGAGTATTGCTTTTAAATGAACACAGCATTTTGTACAACAAATGCAACTCTAGATTCTTTGTTTGTCTTAGTCTTTCAACAAAAGTAAGCAAAATAAGTCTATCCAGAGAACAAACTACTAGCTACAATGCCAGGAAGTACTCTCACAGTTAGAGTTTGCCTAAAACCAATAAAATACACCATGTCTTTGGATGCAGTGAATACATCCTGATTAAGTTAAAGCAGGAGGTACAGTAAAAAAGGATAAACCCCTCCAGAAGGCTCAGGGGAGACTGTATCGCTCTCTACAACTACGTGAAAGGAGGTTGTAGTGAGGTGGGGGTCGGCCTCTTCACTCACCCATGTAGCAGTGATAGGACAAGGAGTAATGGCCTCAAGGTGCGCCAAGGGAGATTCAGGTTGGGTGTTAGGAGAAACTTCTTCTCAGAAAGCGTGGTCAGGCATTGGAACAGGCTGCCCAGGGAGGTGGTGGAGTCTCCTTCCCTGGAGGTGTTCAAGAAACGTGTAGATGCGGCACTCAGGGACATGGTTTAGCGGGCATGGTGGTGATGGGTTGACGGTTGGACTGGGTGGTCTGAGAGGTTTTTCCAGCCTTTATGATTCTATGATTCTATGATAAAGGCCTACATGGCCTTCCCCCATTCCTAAAACACAGAGGTGCAAGGCTGCCCCAGCAGCACCGTTGAGTCAAGCAGCGCTCTGGGACAATGTCTTCACTGCCTTCAGCACATCGCGGCACTATGGCCATGACTGACAGGACTTGGCACATCTGTGGGATCTTTGCCTGCATTACCATGGGATGGGCAAGCCACCCCTAGGGCCAGCTCTGCAAAACACGAGCACTATCTGTGCCACAAGGATGGCTCTGGTGATCGTAGTCCTCAGCATCTTGGCAATGGTGCTGGAGAATTGGCTGGATGGCCAATTTTATGAGCAGGCAAAGTGAGGTTTTCTAGTGTGGGATGAATCGGGTGCCAAGCACCCCTCTGGCCCTGTCTTAGCTCCACATGGCTCTACCAGGAGAGCCAGAGGCTGCTCAGGTGCCCCATGGGGAGCATCATTGCCCTCAGGGCTCAGCCTGTTGCGAGCAGCACCAGTCAAGAAGGAAGTGATGCTGTTGAGGGGCAGGAGCAGGCATTTCCAGGAGGAGGGTAGGAGTAGATGAGGCTAAAAAATGGCTCTCCTCCCACAAAATAAACTTTATGGGGCTGGAATTTAAGTCATTTAAGAAAGACAGGATGGTCTTACTCATGTAGCTAATTAGAGGTTGCCTCACATAAAGGGAAAAAAAAGCATAACATTTACAGCAATAAAAACGATGAGTGGTTTGTTTCCAAATTGTGCCAAAGCGAAAAACCCACAGAGCCAGAAAAGTTTTTTCCCCTTTTCCTCAGGGGTTTGAGCACTGCAGGCAGCCAGCTGCCTCCTGCCTGGGGGGCTGGTGCTGGCCGGGAGCAATTAGTTGCTAGGCTGTAATTGGGCTTTGGTGAGCTACCTGTCTAATCAGCCATCAGCTGCACAGCTGCTGCCAAAGTAGCAGGAATGGTCTTCCCTTAGCCTTTCTACCTGTCCAGATGGATTTTGGGTATCTCCATGGATGGATATGCCACCACCTCCATGGGTGACCTGTTCCAGCGTTAGATTTCCTCCACATACAATATGGAATAAAGAGAAATCTTAATTTAAACAGAATTTTCTGTATTCCAGTCTGTGCCCATTGCCTCTTGTCCTGTCACTGTGTAACACTGAGAAGAGCCTGGCTCCCTCCCACCAGGTATTTGTATATTTATATGGATTTTTAATACTGTATGTTTAATAGAAAAATAAAAGAGGATTTCTGTAACTAAAGCAGGAACTGAGCTGAATAACATATTAAGGAAGAGCGGCAAACTACCAGGAAAGAAAAAAGAGAATGCAGATACACGGTAACTTACATATTTATCCTGTCTGTCTGCATATGAGAGCATCAAGAGTTTTTGTCAGATGCTGAAGAATTTCCTTGGATCATATATTTACATATCTCCTGAAAGGATTTTCACTGGGCTAACACCATCCTAATCCCCCACTACACTTCAAAAGCTTGCGCTATTGTAAAGCATCTCTGAAGCTTCAAAACAAGACATGCTAGAGGCTTTTCAGATGGGGCAGCAGAAACTACCTCACCATGGCTGTCCAGTGCACTGCTTCCTGTCCCACCAAGCTGACGTACCTGCATTCCCAAGGGACTATGCCTGGTGAGACTGCAAACAGCAGCAAGCATCTTCCTGCCATGGAAAATGTTAGACAGCCTTAAGTACAACCACACATTCACTCACATCCTGCCGTGTCCATTAGTGCAGGTAATGCTGCTGCAATTAAAAACCATGCATTTCCCAGGAAGGTCCAAGAAACCACATTTAAACTATCTGCTTAGAATAGTGTATCAGAATAACATCTCGGATGTCACTATGTGGTAAGCACTGGCAAATAACACTGTTTTTAATGGTAAGAACTTCATGTACCATTCTTACTTGAAGACCTCTGTGCATTAAAGTATTTTCTCTCTGAATAGTTCCTTTTAATTTCTGCATTTTCAAATACTTTGATGCAGAGTAGAAATACAAACTGGATTCAGGTGTTGTTCTCCTCCTCTGTTTAGGGCATAGGATTACAGCAAAACAGTATCAAAATCATACTGAAGGTCATATGGATTTTTTGGACCTTTTCTGAATCCACCTCCACAGCAGGGCAACAGCCATGATAACCTGCTGTTATACTTACCACCTGCCACAGGGCATTTCTGTAGGATTCAGTGGTTCCCATATATACGATGGAGGAAAACAATGCCATCTTTAAAAGCAAATGAAACCTCTGGACAGACTGAGGATGCAGTGGCTGTGATGTCCATGGCCAACCATCACCTGTTCCGCATTTGCAGCAGAAAGGCTTCACAGACAGTATCTTACTTATTGTCAACATGTAGAAGAACATGCCTGCAGGCAAGTCTAATCAGAGACGGAGGCCCTACATTGCTGCTCTACACAGAAGCAAAATCCTTTCTGCTGGCAGGCTACCAAGCAGGAGGGCAAACATCTATTACATGTAAGAGGCCTTACAAGAACCGTGAATAATAAATGACAGTCAGACAGGTATTGGTATTGGACATATATTTTTGGTAAAGTATTAAATAGTTCTTTGGCCTAAAGCTATAAATTTCCTCAAAATGTTTGCAGGAGAAGTTGGAAACGCAGATCTCTGCATTTATGTCCCATTTTATTACAGGGTCCCTCTTTAGTTATAGATAAAACAATTCTTCTGGTTAAGAATGCATGTGCCCCATGTTTACAGACAAGCAAAATGTCTTTATTATAAAATGATTTTACTATGTTTGTATCATTTATTGACATTTATTGACATTGACTTCATAAGACGTGAAGTCTTTTAAGAACCATGGATGAAAGGTGCTATACAAGTGCCAAGCACACAATAAATGATTAAATTTTTCTTTAAAATCCTCTTGCTTGGTCTTCATTTTGTCTGCTGGCAGAGATTTCAGAGCAAGATATATGGAAGGCCTTTCTGTAACCCTTCCCTTCTTAGCACCATGTGGGATGAGCAGACCCAGACTGTATGCTGTCCTCTGCATGGTGCAGTGACAGCACTTCCCAGTCAATTTGAAGCCACCCTGCACCTGAGAAAGAAAAAGAAAAGCGAGAAATGGGTAAGTTGACTATTTGCATTAGTTTCTTTCAGCCTGTCCCCACAAGAAAGTGTTGGTGAGGACAGCACGGTTTACAGTTTAAAGCAGGCAGCAGCCGTGTGCAGCCCTGCCTTGCTGCTGTGAACAGACGTGCCCGGTTAAGCAAATTATGCAGCTGCTGCTGGGCATTTAAAATGTATAGGAACAAGCTGTCAGTCCTCAATCTAAAACTTATTCAGTTATTCAAACTAATTCAATTCCACCACCCAGCCCCGACACCCCTGGCGCCTCCCGCAGACTGTTTTAATGGGAAGTGATATGTAAGTGCAAACACCTGGGAGGCCAGCAGCGGGGGGACTTTTCTGATACAACAGTCATCACTGTGGCTGCTAACAGCACTGGCATTTATGCAATCCTAATTATGATGTGAGCGCAAGACATGCCAGGAAGGCTTGTGCCCCTCCTGCTGCCCCCCCGGCACTGCCTGTGGCCATTCCTGCGTGTCCCACGCTGCCTCTGCTGACCATGCCTCGGTCACCCTGCCTGCTGACATGGGCAACACGTCTGGGCCTTGGGTGTCTCCAGCAGGGATTACAGTCAGCCTTCAAGCCTTCAGCATCTCCTCAGCAAGGCTAGCTTGAAAGAAAATGGTTGTTTGCAAGCAAACATTAGCAGCAGTGAACTCTCCCCCCAGTGAGTCGGTCTTCATTTAACCACAGCTCAGATTGCTGTGACCGTGAGCAGTCCTGATAGAGCTGTTCGCAGTATTTACATTCATATATCTTTGTAAAGGCGATAAGAGAATAAAGAGAGGTTTTGCCTTGAGACTCTGTTCTCATTTATGCTGGAGTTCCCATCTGCAGACATTCTCCTCCAGGACTTTCAAACATCAGCAAAGCCTAGCCACAGTTGTTTTGGTTCCAAGACAACTTTGCATTATCTGCACAGGAAGATGAACAACAAACAGGCTCTCTGCTAAATCCTAGGGCATGAATGAGGTCTAAGCCAGCAGGGTTCTTGCAGGACAGTGACTTGGTCCAACATTATTTCATTTTTAATCTATATTCCAAAAGAGGGTACAAAGTCTTTGGCATCAGCACCTGCACAAACTGTAAAGGTCAGCTAGCATCAGCTGTTGACCATGGCAGGCTGGTCCCATTCAATGTCACATTTCAACCATTTCTGGGGACTCAGGACCCTACTGCCCAGGCAGGAAAACCCCGGTGGTACATGGAGATAGCTCATCCCTACCAAGCCCCCTGGAAGCAGGATGCAGTGGGAGCTGCCCGACAGCTTAACAGCCTGTGATTTACAGGGGCCAGGCTGGGACTGCTTAGTGTTCACGTCTGGCCTTCACTCTGCAGGGCTGTGGCTCTGGTGAGACGCTATTGCTGCTATCAAAGCTGTTTCAGGTCAGAAATCTGAGGAGGTGAGAGGCAGTATGAAGATTAAGGGTCTTAGCTCAGGTTTTACGTCCCGTTAATGGCCAAGCCGAGGGGAGAAGCTTCTTCCCCTGCCTGGCATCCAGGCTCTGACCTTGCACTCACAGTTTCAGTGTGGCTGAAATAGAAAACCGGCTTGTGAAGAAGTTGATGCAGCAAAGTGGATCTCTTAAATGTAATGGTAGTTTTTAGCCATTTCTAAAGCAATGCATTGTTGGCTAGTCAAGGTTGCCACTAAGGGGTTTATTGCTGATATTTTCTTGGTTTTTTTTTTTTTTTTTTACACAACTGAAATCCTTGAATTTGCAGCTTCTTCCTCCATCGGGGTCCACTGTGGTGTCTGGCTTAAAACAAAATGGAGACCCTGCCTTGGACAACAGGCTCCAGGTAATGCAGGGCCACACCGCTCCCTCTTGTCCCCACAGGCACGGGTAGGTCCCGTGGTGACTGCGCAGCCTTACATTCCCCACTTGGGCCAGACATGTCCCTGCGCCCCCAGTGCAGCCGGGCACTTCAGGCCCAAAGGAGCCACATTATCCATGTATCCCTTTACCTAAATGTGTGGCAGGGGAAAAAGGGAGCCTCCCGTAGAAGTTTTTGACACTGGTACACAGGTTAATTCTGGACTTTGTGTCTTCATCTGAACACAGGGCAACAAATGGCACAGTGATGTGAACACGAATACAGTGGCCATGGCTGAAAGATACTGTAGATCCCTCAAGAGGAGTTTTGCTGGTGATAAATGGCTTTTCTTTGGAATTTGTTGTGCATCTCAGATGAACAAATTATCAGAACGGACAAAAAGTGTTACTGCTTTCAAACCGACAGTGCTTTTGCTTACCATAAACGTCTTGCTGATGTGCAAAAAAATGTAATAAACATGACTCTAGGAATCTGTATATTGAGTTTGCTCATTTTCTGCTTTCAGAGGAAAAATCTTTATGTACCTGAAATACTCTCTAATTCATTTGTCACTGAAAAGAGCAGATTCAGTGCGAATGTTGATGTAATTACAATTTTCTCACAGTAAAGGGCTTTGTTTGCTGAGGCTTTGTAAATGATTGTGTTGCACATTATAAGAAGCATAAGCATCATTAATTCTTTATATTATTACTATTTAACATGCACAGTGCAGTAGGACATAAAGACCCTTATAATGTCAACATGGGCGCTTCAGCAATGCAAAGCAGGCAGCCAGCTCATGACTCCGGGCACAGGCATACACAGGAGCACCTGAGGAGAAGCAACGGGGCTGGCTGCTTTCTTCTTCTCATCCTTTGCTTATTGGGAGCGAAAGCACTGTCCCCGTGGCTGTTTTCGCCCAGCCAGCCTGCACAGAAAGCCTTGAATCTAGATTTAGTGCTCAACATAGAGCTGTGCATCAGTGCAAGGCAAACTAAGCCTTGTAGAAACAGCACTCTCTTTCCCGGTATGCGCACAGGTGAGGAGATAAATCCCAGGCTTAAGTTTCAGGCTGCTTTGGGGAAGGGAGGGAAAATGCAGGTTGTGGTCACAGATGTCACTAAATGGCTGGTAACAGCAGAGTTTCACTTAAAATAGCAGTAGGTCACACTCACACGATGCTTTTCTAAGAGGGCAAGGTCTGGTGCTAGCTGTAAATGGGGAGAGCAGCATGTGGGAAGCGGCTCAATTGACAGGCGAAGACCCAAGAGGTCACGTAATAGGGTTCAATCTCTGTTTAACCATGCAAAGCCGAGCTGGGAAAGTGCCTGTTTTAGCATGGGCTTGGTGAGGCACCGCTCTCTGCCAGGGCTGTATCCCTCCCAGAGCCAGCCTGCCTGCCCCCCTGCTGCCCCCTCCATCAGGCAGCATCCAGCACCGAGACCCAGAGTGGCAGGGAGGGGGCACAGGATTGGGACATCATCTACCCCAGGGTGGGGCTGGGGGCGACCATTCCCTGGGGACGCCCACGCAGAGGGCAGAACATCTGAGCTCGCTGCAGGGGAAATTTCCAGCGCAGCCAGGCATAAACGCAGACTGCTTTTAGCCTGAAACAGCACACAGGCAAACCAGGCAACAAGAACAGTTCAAAGACATCTTGTATACTTAGAAGCAGGAACCTCATTCATTCAGAGAACAGACTGCAGGGAAAACCTAGGGTATGGAGAGCTTTGAAAGGAGGCGTTTCAAGCAGTGTTTAACCTAGTCCTGAAATACTTCAGCCAATATTCACATAAAAGTTGAACAGAAGGAAGAAAATTATTAATGCCTTTCAAAACTTCCGTGAAACAGTCCAACTCTAATTCCAAGTTTGTTACACTCCACAACTATTTTGAACTAGTACTTTGTAAAACTAACTGAGCCTTGCCTGTTAGGCCAGAATTATGGGTCACACAGGAATTATCAACACCTTTCTTTATGAAACAGACAGTAGAAGAATTAGTGATTTGCCAAATGCTGTTGTGTTTATCAGTGTTAATTTTATTTCATCTTCTTATTTTATTTTGTATACTAGGAAGGNATTATATAAACTCATTCTTCAGTCTTCTGCAGTTCAATACATGCTTCAGGACTCGTGTACAAGTTTTATGTGTGTCTGTACACACTCCCAACACCAGCTTGAGTACTTCCTCGTTTTTGAAGCTCAAGCTGCTGCATTCTCATTGCCCACTATGCTGTTACAGACCAGAGCACAGGGACCAGAGTGAGCGATGTTCTTCCAGGGATCACTGCCAGTGATGAGACTGTGCCCTGGGGAAAGGAGAGATTCTGCAGAAGGAGGTTATCTGCCCTACAATGCAACTTCTCTTCAATGAATCTCTTTTATACCTTGCAGTGCTCTGAAATCTCTTATGCTGCTCCTGGTCCTGTGCAACCCCAGTGTGTAGGGTGCTGTGAGATGCCTGCATGCAGCCTGGCTGCAGCCTAGGACAGCAGGTGATTTTGAACCACTGTAGCCTAAAGAAGCAATTCTATTAGCTGGTGAAACCCTTCTGGAGCACAAGTTCCTTTAAGAAGATTAAAGAATACATTTACATGCCCCAATGACTACCCATCTCTTTTCAAATCTCATCTGAAAACACGTATTTTCTTCTTCACCTGTACCTCTTAATATCTCACTCCCTCAGACATTATTTTTTGTTCTGCTTTACAGATGCATTATTTAACAGTATAGAAATCTGTAATTGTAGTTTGGACAGATGATTATACACAAAATAAAACAGTATTATGGATGTTACCCTAGGGCACTATATTAAAGGTGAGCATATGAAATACAGCTCCAAATGTACGGCAAAGCCATCTCGCTCATGGTGTTCTTCACACATCCTGGTATTGATGAGCATCGGGGTTGCAGGAAGAGGCAGATGGGCCCAGGCTGCTGAGCTAACTCAATGGCCTTGGGCTCCAGCTGTGTCCTCTCTGCAGGTAAAAGGGCCGTCTTCTGGTTTTCCACCAGGTCACTGTCAGGACCAAATTCTGCATCCTCCCTTACACCAAATTCTGCATCTTCCCTTACACTGAACTAATTACAGCCAAACATAAACAGGGTGCAATACAGTTCAAGAGGAGCTGAATTAGGCTTTAAGCAGACAGCAGAAAAAACACTAATGGAAAAAAAAAAAAAAAAAGTGTAATTTTAATTAAAGAAAAAGGTAGAGTGGCTAATTATCCAGATGCTCTGCTTTCCTTAGGGTTATACTTCATGAATATTTGGTTCCCATAGTAATTTGGGAGCTATGTATGTGACTCTTTTATAAATATTAATTACACACTGTGAGCCATATCCTTACACCTCAGCCTGCAGAAGCCAAGCTACAGCTCACCCTCTGACACCCTGCAATGACCTCCAACAGATTAATGTCAGAAAATTAAGTGGTTCCTCTGTGATGATGCCCAGTCTCTTCATGGTCCTTCTAACAGACTGACCCTCAGCAACAGCCTCCAAAGCAGGAAAATGCTGTCCCATCGAAATGCCCAGCAGAAGGCAGAAAGAGCAGCAGTGCTGGGGTGATGCAGGCAGTGTGTTGGGTTTTTCTGCTGCCAGGAAAACCTGCCAAGCTTGCAGAGATACAGAGGCAGAGCAGGATCTGACCCACACATGCATTAGGTAATGCAGCCAGCGACATTTGGCACACCTCTGCTGGCCACAGAGGCGATCTGTCAGCTTACACCCACCACAGCTCTTGGACCTATGTCTAAACAGTATATATTTCATTTACCTTTGATAGTCCTTGTAACAAAATACTGCAAAGTGCATTGCTAGAACAAAATCTGCCTTAGCAGGACACCAGAGTGGAAAGCCTAAGATTTCCTTCTGTCTCTGTGATAACTACACTCACTCACAAACGTGGTAACATACACCAGTAAATGCTTTTTGCATACCTGTGCATTTCTCTGAAGGACAGAAATATTTTGCAATTCATTTATATTACTTCTATTCATTATGCTATTCAATTACATTAAGTGCCCTAATTACTTATTTACAAGGGGTTTGTAACTCTGTACTTTTTACCCGATGAGCGTACCGCACCTGGTGGCGACAAACTCCCCTGCCAAGCAGGCCAAGGAGGACAGCAAGCTGCAGGAGACCCTGCCATTCTGCCCCTCCTCCTTTCCCCAAGGTTTAGTCTTGTGGCCATCAAGTCCTACCCGCCTGTCCTAGAACATCTAGAGCACGCTGTCCCTCCACAGCAAGCCGTGTTTTGCATTTCAAGGCTATCCTATCTCCAGTTGAGTTTTTCTTCTCTGGATGAAGGAGCACAGTCTGTACAATTTTTTTCATGTTTTCTTGCTTCCTGTACTACTCTCAGTGTCCTCCCAACTATAGCCAAGTCAGCTACCCTGTTCTGTTGTCCATACGGAACCCCTGGCTCAGGGACCCACTTGCTGAGTAAAGCAGAAGGTGTGCATCCTGGGCTTTGCCTCTTGGCGGTCCTGTAGGCAGGTGGGTTGTTGCTTGCACTGTGTCTGTCTGCAGCTGTTTATTTCTGGTCAAAGTCATATTGAGCCAGATTTTCCTCTGCCCTTGCTTGTGCAGCTGGTGTATTCCTTATGTGTTACAACTCACATTTATCCCTATTGAGTTGCACCCTATTTTTTTTTGTCCATAACTAATTTGTCAATGCTATGTGGAATGCTAATCCAGGCTTCCAGCCTTCTTGTAGCAGCACTGATATGCATGATCACCGCCCTCACATTCAGGTGATTAGAGGCTTACTGAATAGTCCCAGTGTTAGGAGCTGCTGAACCGGTGGCTTGACAGATGGTGCAGCAGCTCCATGTCCCTTGGTTCACCCAGCAGCAAGGCTGTAAGGCACATATTCCCAACAGACACACAGCAGTCACCAGAACAGGAAACGTGTGGATGGCCCCAGCTCCCACCAGGCCCACTGGGCATCACACAGGCCCATGCACAATCCCTGCCACAAGGACGCCATGGTTAATGGAGGCCTTTCTTCTCTGTTTTTGGTTGGGTATCAACCAAAAGCCATGTGCAGAGGAGCTGGAGGCTGGCTACTGTGTCCTAGTGTGGATTTGGCTGCACCTTTGGTGGAAGACACCTTGCTGTCCAATTACTCCCAAATCACCTTTAAATCAAGCTGCATCAGCACAGCAACATTTAATCACAGCATTCAAAACAGATGGGACAATTAATTTTTTTGGAAGACATGGGTGAAGAAATGAAGGGAAAATGTTCCAATAAAAACAGCCAATAAAACATGAAAGGTCTCTTTGTTTCTCTCCCTTTCCTGGCCTTTCTCCACTGTTGGCTTGATGGCACTCAGCATAGGAGCTCCTGTGGTTAATCTCTTGCAGAGAGAGGGTTTAATCTTCCCTTTGATATGTCTGTGTTCCTTTTCTCCCTCCCCCTGAAGCATGTTCCTGAGAATAGGCCTGCCAGTCACTAACCAAAACATTCTCCTGCTTCTTCTAGGGGGCCAGGCGCTACCTCCTGGCCTTGGCCAGTCAATCAGCTATTCCTGGAGGCAAAGACAGGGCTGCTCCCAGCCCCAGAGCATCCACCTTTTAGCAGAAGGTGTCTCCCTCCCCTTGCACCTCGAATTTGAAGTTAATCTGTACACCAGCAAGTGCAGCTGGACACCAGCATCCCTATGGGACGGACACACGAGACACAACATTGGCTTTCAGCCCTCCACAGCACAGCGGCTCGCCTCGGGCCTCACCGAGGCAGAAGGAGGTTGTGCCTCCATGGCATCACCATTCAGGAGGCCCCAGGAGCCGAAAAATCCCTTTCTCCTTGCTGGACTTTGAAGGGCAGAGCAGAAAGTGCTGAGGGAAGGAGCTGGAGGCAGCAGGAAGCCTATCCTCACACACATGGCAGTGCTGGCTGCAGTTTGCACATCTCTGTGAATATTGCTCTCAACAGAAAGCCAGTTTATTTTTGCAAGCACAGACTGCTTTCATGCTACTACCCATAAAGCGGTGCATGAGCTGAGCAGACAGATCCTGTTGTGGCGCTTGTGCAAAGTGCCCTAAAACAATAGCCTGTGGGAGGGGGAAGAGAAATTATGGAAGTGTGACGCCTACACACAGCAGAAATATTAAGGCATTATAGAAATGCTGATGTTAATTTTAACATAAATTTGCTGAAGCTGCTATTATTTCATTATGTGGGTTTGTGCTGTGAAGAGGATTTGATTGGTGAGAGAATTACTTTGAGATGTATTTAAACCCTGTATACTGAGTGAAGTCCCAGTAGCTTAAGACCTAAGGGTAATATATATAAATGAGAAGACACCTTCCCCACTAGTGTTCACACGTACAAAAGTACATGTCACCAGCTAGCAAAATCATTTAAACTGTATGTAATTTACTTGCTGAAAATAAATCCATCGAAATGGACACCATGGCATACACCTAAACGTATGATATTATATTACTGCTTAGTTATAAATACCAATTAAATTTTTATTCATACATGATGCTAGAGAAAATGCTAATTTGAGGAACGTCTGATACCAGATTACAACGCACTTAAAAGGTCTTTGCTTCAACATGCACTGGAGAGGTGTGGAAAATTCAGAGCAAACTGACAACATGTTTGATTTATTTTTCAGAAATCTCTGGAGCTCTGTCAACTTATCACAATTAATTCCAAATGCAAAAAGAGCTTAATATTGTGTGTGAGGAAAGAACTGGATGCTATCTCTGTCTGCCTTCTGACAGGAGAGAGAGAAAGACTACTTCATACAACCGTTTGAGGCATTTCAGTTTCATTCCTCTGTTGTGACAGGGTAGCACAGAAAAAGCATCCTGGGGTGGTGGGTTGGCTTGTTTTATACCACTGCCAAAGTGAAAAAGAAATTACAAATATTTCTGCCTTCTCATCGTCAACAGTGACAGCTTAAGGGAAATAGGAGCAGCCCCTCCCAAAGCTCCGCGCACCATTACTCCATCGCGCTGGCAGGCTCACACACGTACAGACTCAGAGCTCACTCATGCTGCGCAACACACTCATGCATTCTTGAATAATTGAGATAAAATATGTAGACACTGAGCTTCTCACTGTAATTATTCAATGCTGATGTTATCCTTTTCAGAAATCTCAGAAACGTTGGCAAGGAATACTGAGGTTCGGGTGAAGCAGAAACCTAAATAAAGGAATTGGCCCCAAGAAGTTGCTCATACCCACATTGAACAAATTGCCTGCATCCTTTGCGGGCAGAGAACATCCTGGATGCGTAAAATGAAGTAGTCAATATATTTAGCTTGCCTGAGTGGCGCTCAGATAGCGGATCACTGCAGACCTTGACAGTATAGCAGAGGTCATTAAGAAATAGAAAGGAAGAAGAAATACATCTCCGGTGTACTCAACATAAGCAAGCACTTTATTTTTCCAGAGCAGGCAGGTAGGTCAGCCTTTCCTGCTCCCATTTTGCACCAGCAGAGCCACACCACAAGCACAGCAGGGTTTGTCAGCACACTGGGATTTATCCCAGGACAAGCAGGGCGGTGGGGGACCTCACTCCCTCTCTCGAGCCTGCTGGCATTGCAGACTGTGGTGCTCATGCCGTGCCGTGGCTGTGGGAAGGATCGCTATTGATCATCTCCATCCTGACACACACAAATCCATCGTATTGTGTTGTTGGGTGTCTCCAGGGAGGGAAGTGGCACCAGGAGCAGATGGTAAGGGGGTAGCAGCTTTCTGAAAACCAAAGGTGGCAGCTTTGCATGACTAAAATTCTTAGAGAGATTTCTAGCCGGCACCTCTCCCACAAATGCAAATTATCCCCACTGCTGGGCTTGCATCTCCACCCTCCACCAGCACAGCGCATCCAGGGGAAGGGGTGGCAGCTGAGAGCCCTGCGCGTTTCAGGGCAAACAAAGCCAGCCCATGGCCTTCTGGTCTCTGCATCAACAGGGTCTGCAGGGAGCAGCTGCAGGGCAGCACGGAGCTGCCTGTTGGGTCTTTTTGCTCAGGGATAGGAGACAGACAAGTGCCTGCTCCCAAAGATCTTCTTTGGAGGCACGGCCCTGACAATGTGTCCCTTACAACATGTCCCTTGTGCCTGTTTGCCTCCGATGTCTATCAGGATTATGTGATTACGTTCACCACCTGAATATGTATTTCTTTACGTAACAGCTAAGCAGACACTTCACACCCCAGCAAGCAGTCAGCAGAGATGCAGATCTTAGCATCACCACAGATTAAACACTGAGTGCCTCAGAAAACATCTCATAATTGGTGCAACTCAACCGGTTTCAACAGAAATTATCTGCGGCCTGCAAGGTACAAAGAAGCTGTGAAATGGATTAGTGGAGACAAGAGAGGAGAGACAAAAAGAGAGAGGAACAAACGCCAGTGGAGACTAAAAAGGGGAGAAAAGGACAGATGTGTTTTTCAGGGCATCGAGCCCACTCCAGCAGCGGTTCTTGGCTTTTGCCACAATGAGCTGCTATCTAGGAAGGGAAACAGCCGGCAGAAAGGTGCAGCTCTCGCTCCTCCGCCGCTTATCAGCGCTGGGGCCCGGTGTCCCACGGAGTGCTTGCACTCCTGCTGCCCGCGGTGCCCGCTGCAGGTAGGCCCATTGTGCACTTATCTTGCCAAGGGCCGCTAGTGTTTGGGGGTTTTATAGTACTGTCTGAGACTGTGAAAACAAAAAAAAATAGAAGGACAAAACAGAGGAAAAACAAAAATTAACCTCTTACGAGCCAAAGGGACTGTTTTAACTTTCTGCACAGCTTCTAGCTGCGGAGGAGAAACTTGATGTGATCACACACAGGGATTTACTTATGCAATGTAACCAAATGCCTGAGCCTGGTGCGTTACCGGCATCTCAAGGCATAGTGATTCCCAAGGGAGAAAGCATCTGCTGCTGCTATTTAAACACACCATTACGGCTTTGATTCAAATAGGAGGCAATGGCTAAGAGAGCTGCTGAGTTTCCACAGCTTGAGGGAGATTAATTTTTTTTAAATGCCTTCAAATGGCTGGGGCAGGCAGGTGGGCACTGGTGTGACACAGAAGATGGAGAGAGGGGCAGTGGCTCCCTGGGGCAAGGGACAGGGCCCTGTTCAGGGAAGGTGGTGAGACACAGGCACTAAACACAGCACGTGTCAGAAAATACAGGGCTTCAGAAGTCAGCCTTTGCCTTCCTGCCCTGCTGCGGCACTGGAACGGGGAAATTCACAGAAGATGTCACACGCAGACAGGGACACATCAGCACTATCATCTCCAAATGGAAAATGGAGTTTGCTTCGATTCAGAGACTGTTTGCATGCAATTTAGCAGCAGGGAGGATAAAAAGCTAAAATGCATTTTTCTAACAAGCAGTCTTCAGGTTATTGACAGCTGCTCGAAAAATAAAACATCCACAAAGGCTTTTTCTTCATAGAGTATTAATTTGAATTAAATACATAGAATACACCCTAATAAAAGGTACATATTAAAATACATTGGAGGATATGACACATTGCAGACATCTTGTGGTATCACTGACCTGCTCAGCAGATGTACCAAAGTCAAAGGAGTTTTGTGAAAGTGGGCTCTTTGCAAAAATATTCTTTTATCTCCATATTATTTCCTAGAAAAGAGAAAGACAAAGAGAAGGAGAAGGAGAAGGAGAAGGAGAAGGAGAAGGAGAAGGAGAAGGAGAAGGAGAAGGAGAAGGAGAAGGAGAAGGCGATTGTCTTTATTGTCTAGTCTTGCTTTTCATTTCAATATTTTCATGGTACTACTTGCAGAACTACTTTGATAATACAAATTTGTGCTGAAAGAATGACAGATCCCTGAAAATGTCTCCCTGAGAAGCATCTGGCCACTAGAAAATAAAAGTATAACAAAAACTGAGGAGAAAAAGTGATTTTCCTATTGATCTGAAGTTACTGATCTGCCACAAGGGGCTGCAGCTTCGCAGGTGCCTGCAGTCATACACGGCACGTGACACAGCAGCTCTACCTTTGAATGAGTCTGGATACTTAATCAATTGGGAGAATGTTATCCACCAGCCACGGGAACTGAATGTAAAATTTCCATAGAGTATTCCATGTTATACATAAAACCTAGCTACAACCAAATGGAAAGGCCTAGCAGAGGAAACTGAAAAAGCAGGTGAAGTGGAAGAAGGACATCTGCAGAACACGAAGAGCCGTCTGTCCTGCTAGTCTAGCGCAAGGTTTACAGTCCAAGGGCACACTCACCCTGCTCTGAGGAAGAAGAACACCGCACACAACGGCTGGCTTGCTAGAGCAATCCTCTGTGGCACAGGCTGTGACAAGCATAGGCAAAGTGGCATTGAAGCACTTCTGACTGGGGCAAGCAGGCAATTACAGTTTGCTCTTCAGGTTCCCAAGGAAAGACATTTGCACCAGGCGAGGCAGCCTGCAGGGAACGGGAGATCAGCAGCTGCCTGGCAGAGCCAGCGCAGCGCGACTCCCGGGGGATTGCTCGCCAGCCTGCTCGCAGTTTGATCCCACTTAGCACAAGCAAATATCAAAATATGTTGTTTCTAAACAGAAGACTGAAGACTATTATGCAAATCGTTCTTATCCTAATGTACAGGCAAATGATCGAATTAGAGCAATAGGATTAAATGTTAATTTGTCAATATGATAGTTCCATTTAGAACTTTAAAAAAAAAAAAAAAAAAAGCTGACGGTAGAGTTTCTATTCTTTCAGTCAAATGTTTCAAGGGATGACATCTTCTCTTTCTGGAGAAAATTCCCCTAGAGGAAAGTAATGGACTAATTAAGGCAATTAAGGGAGAAGGCATCAGGGGCTTCCCTCCAAACCACCATGCGAAAGGCCGAAAGGCGCAGAGCACCGTCCCTGAGCCCACGCTGCCTGTGACATGATGGCTGTGAACCCGCAGGTGCTGGAGGCAGCGCAGGGGTCGTTTACAGGCATGACATTTCTGCCAGGCTAACACTACCCCCGGCGGTACTCTGTATTTCTAGTGAGGATCCACTGCTCACTTTTCCAGCCCTACGGAACAGAGAGTGACGTTTTGCGGTTGTGTTGCACCAAGAAACTTGCTTTTCTCCCCAGCTTCACGGTGCAGCCACTCGCCAGGCGGTCCTGTCCTTTTCTTTTGTCTCTGCCTGCAGAGCAAGACCAGCCTGCTGCTTCATCTCCAGCAAAGGAAGAGAAGTGGAAGTGCCTGATTGCTCAAAGTATGGTACAAGTAGCACTAGGCTCTGATATAGCAATTCCTGTCTGAGACAATTTAGCTTTTGATCTCTGGATGCAGTTAATTGCTAGCTATGCAGACATTTGTAGAGGAGAAAAGAATTGCAAGCAATTTTAGAAGTAAGATGCTTGATGCTTAATCTTGCACCTGTCCTGAGAACTGAAATGGGCTTTTCTTAGCCTGCATCACGCTGCACAGAGCTGCAGATCAACCACAGGCAAAACATTTCAAATGTCAAATAGATGCAAATCCACTGCTTGCTCTCATGATAAAGAGGGAAAGCCACCACGATAAAAACAATAAGCTATTGCAACCAATATGCTTTCATTAACAGCGTTCTTCATGTCTTGGATAATAAGGCAATAAATCATACAGAGAATAATTGGAAAAAGAGGTTACATTTATTGTTAATCTTGCTCTTTTTTTTTTTTTTTTTTTTTTTTCCATGTAGATAATACAAGAACAGCAGAAAGCTGAGTCTCCCTTCTTCAGGAAGAAGAGCAGTAATATTTTCAGACCGGGAAGGGAGGAAGCTAAGGCAGAGCACCCTGAAGTGCACCTAATCCATGTTCAAGCCCCAGAATGTAAAGCAAGCACAGGCAAAAAAAAAAAAAAAAAATCTAGGATCTGTCTGGCTACATCTCATGATCCCCCAGTCACAGGCATAAGCTGTGGCAGGCATCTCTCTGCCCACCCTCAGCCTGCTTATACTCTCCTTGGTGTAGAAATGACCAATCTCAGACCCTTGAAAGACATGATTATTGGGATTGCCTTCAGAAGGGTCAGACCAGAACATCACTGAGCCCAAGCCCTGGTGCTGCTGGCATGGCAGGGGCACATGGAAGCAGACAGGTGTCTTCCGTGCCCGCACTGCCCAGCCGGACCTGCCCCTGCACCGTCCTTCTGTGCACAGCCTCCATACAGAGGAACAACGAGGGAAAAACCATGTCCTCCTCTCCGCTTCAGATCTGATCACCAGCTTGCCCACTGAGCTGTAGCAGGATGTTGTTAGCGAGCTCTCTACAATGACTCAAGCTGTCTTTCATCTTTCCTGAGCTAAGAGATCGCAAGTTTGTGTATGTAGTCACTTCTCCCATGGCAGCCCCAACAGAGAATTTCATTTTTGGTGCAGTGAGCTATTTCAGCATCTTCTTACAGTCAGCACTAGCTGTGGTTGTCATGAATAACACAGTTGTAAACACTGTCACTGTTTGTACCACCTTCTCCTGGCCACTGAGGAAGATGCTGAACATCAGGCCCAGGACTGGTGCCTGTGGGACCCCCTCCTGATGTACAAAGTGACCACTCCTTCCAACACTGTTTTCGGGGTTTAACCTACAAGAGGGCAATCTCCTTTGTTTCATAATAGATGTGGTTCTTCAGGAGCCTTTCTTGATTCTTGAAGGCTATCATCTTAGCCCAGATAAATACAACCGCTACATCTTTCAAAGATTTCCTGTGGCTGTAAGGACTGACCTTCCTCTCAGCACCTGTGTCCCTTCTCAAACCTCCAGCCATGTCTGTGACCACGACGAACGAAAGCCTTCACCTCCTTCAGTCTCCCAGGGTCTCTCCTGGAGCCCTGTCCAAAGCCTGCCATTGCATTTCCATCCCCATCCCTCTTAAACCACAGCTGACTGTAATGCCAGATTACACACAGTTTGTAATTCAGAAATTCCTTACTTGTGGTGTGTGCTTTTCCTCAGGACTCCTGGGTAAACACCATCTGGTGCTGAAAATTTGTTAATGTTTGTTTTTATCAATTTGTTCTAACATGCCTTTTCCTGACACCTCCATTGGAGGTGGCTCCATAGACTCACTCCTCTCTCACAATGTCTGCGCAGGGAACACCGAGGCAAAGCCCTCGCTCAGCACTTCTGCAATGTCCTTGCTTTCTGCCAGTGGATCTTTTCACACGGATCACATTCACTGGCCCCACCAGCTCCAGATCAGCTTTGTGGACTGTGGGCTCGTGTTGCACAGCAAAACTAATCCCGTTAATATTTACACAACAAGAAAGATCTTAAATGCATTTTAACTTTAAATACATGCCGCTAAGTTTACTATGACAATTTCAGAAGGAAAACACCAAATGTGATCTTGGTACACATCCAAACACAAATGTGAATTCTTTTGAGTATTTCCCAAACAGGAGCAATTTGTATCTCAGGGATCTACCAAAACTAAACGATAACCAACCCACAAGCATATCATATACCCTCCAGTCACATCAAACTTTCGCACTGGCTGAGACGAATGCAGACTCGGGTAGCACCTTTCTTTGTGTGAAGTGTTCCGTTCAGTCCCTGAAAAGTACTGAACAGGAGAAACAAAGCACAAGATGACCTGTGCCTATGCAGGCATAGTGCTGCTATGGCCCCTGTTTCCATGAAGAGTTGTTAAGAAGATTTATGTGAGGTTGCTCATGAAAATTCATAACTAGTGTTTCAGTACTGCAAGGTAAAATTTTTATTAAAAACGGTGGATTGAAGAGAAAAGCTCATCCCTGTGATCAATTCATCACATACAAAATAAGCAATAAAGGTGACTGCCTAACATTTACTTATGACCCCAACTTAAGCCCTCGGAAGAAGAGAACTGGGAGATAAGGGCAGTAGTTCCACACCACTGAAAGAGAAGAGAGTGGCTCCAGTGCAGATGAGAGGGAGATGAGGAGAATGATTTATAAGTGCAATGATTAATCTTTCACTTTATGTGGGAACAAGCCTGGGCATTTGATTAAATATCCAAGGTAGGAGAATAACATCTAATAACGTAAAATCTTGTTTTGCAACTGCTTCCAAGCTCTCATTCTTTCTTCCCTAAAAATGATTTGAATTTCAGATTATTGAGGGTTTGATTTTTTTTTTTTTTCCTTGCTGTTTTTTCCCCCTGAATTAATGCTGGTATCTTTAGAATTAATTTAATTGTAAAGGTGTGGAGAGAACAGAGTTTCATTTACTAACTAGCATTGCTTCTCTGTCTTCTCCTCTTCTGGTTCAAGGGGCAAGGAAAGCAATCACAACAGAGAGGAACATGCTCTTGGTCCTGGGGCAAAAGACCATAACAGGCAAATTAATTGGGATGCTCTCTGGAGCTGAAATATATCACTGTGTATTCATCAGCAGTGGGCATGACGACACATAAGGAACATTACTCACGTAGACGTGGCTAGTATAATAAACCAGCAACCATGTCTGGGAACATAAAGCAACCCTGGAAGGCTCACCTGTCAGACTTCTCTGGTACTCAGGTTGAGGGTGTGTGGGGAGGGACATAAGACAACCTGAAATGGCACAGCTTCACGTAGAACGGTAATATCATCACCCTGCTCCAAATGGCGGAGACAGATATTTAAAATTCTTTTTCATTAAAGAACATTTTCAGATGCTTAGCGCATGTCTTTTGCCTCTCGGTTTTCTGGATATCATTCTAATGAATATGCATATTCCTGAATATTTTATTTATATATGTTCATTCCCTCTTCATCATAATTCTACCTTGTTACTAAGTGACAAGGCTGTGCTGTTGCTATGTTTTCTTCCTCAGCAATCCTGATCATCTCATGCTGCCATTCTTTCCCTGTACTAACAGGCCTCAGCCAACAGTTGGCAGAATTAACTGGCTTTGTTTCAGTGTCCCAGATTTTGATTATGTTGTTAACTGAACAAGTTATACAGAGTTCACAGGTGAGTGGCCCTCTGAGAGTTTCTCACTATTGCTATACAGCAAGCTGCAGCCTCCTCGACCTCGGCTGGGCCAAAGGCAACTAAGCCAAACTAAACAAAAGAACTGGGTGATGGGCCACCTTTGACAGGACAATCAGCCCAACCAGAAGATTTCACTCAAAAGCACATCCATCCATAGAATCGTAGAATCATAGAATGGCTTGGGTTGGAAGGGACCTCAGAGATCATCTAGTTCCAACCCCCCTGCCATGGACAGGGCTGCCAGCCACCAGCTCACTGGATCACCCTGCCCAGGAACCCATCCAGCCTGGCCTTGAACACAGCCAGGGATGGGGCAGCCACAGCTCCTCTGGGCAGCCTGTGCCAGCACCTCACTGCCCTCACAGCAAAGAAAATCGAAAATGTGCACAGACCAAAGCATGCTTGAACCCAGGCATCTTAATGGAGCCCGTCTGAAGTCTCTCACACACAAATAAAGTAGACTAGCAAGAGATTAAACATTCAAAACTTACCCAACTACAGCTGTCCATTGTACTAGAAAAACAGTTTTGTACATAGGCCTAAGTGTGTATGAAAGAGAGGAGAGGGAGAGGGAGAGGGAGAGGGAGAGGGAGAGGGATAATGGTCTTCTTTGGGATGTTAAAATAGAACATATGTGGTCTGGCTGATTCCAGTCCCTGAACAAACAGCATATCTTTTCCAAGCCTTCGTGGGCATTGTAAGCAATTTTACATAACACTTTCCTCTCTGTATTAACCTGAAGAG
>VXAV01004270.1:35207-70004 GCA_013399715.1 Alectura lathami
GAGGAGAGGAGAGGAGAGGAGAGGAGAGGAGAGGAGAGGAGACCCTGCCTGTCTGCTGGGGCTGGAGGGTTCTGCGAAAGAATGGGAATTTCAGAGATGTGTGGGTTTTAAGGTCAAAAGAGACCACTCTTATCATCTAGTATGATCTTCCACATACTCCTGAGAGTTGCACTTCATCCAGTAATTCCTGCACGAGATTTGTTTATGCGTTTGCAAACGATGTTGACCTTGATACTATAATGCAATCTGCATAAGACAAGCAAAATACAGCTCCTTATTTATGAAAGCTTACTCTGTAGTACAAACCAATTTATTTTTTACTAATACATTCACACTTCTTTCTCACACATCTCAAATTAACAGTAAGGGCTACCAAGGTTTTCATTTCAAGTATACAAAATTCCCTGCATTCTGCAGCTATAACTAGGAATAATAATAATATTAAAAGACACAGAAAACAGGCTTATTTGTTTGATCTTCTGCTACAATTTGGAAAGAGATGATCTGTTTTTTTTTTTTTAATTGCTTTAAGAGCATAGCTTTGTGAGCCAGACTCCTGATCTGAGCCAATTTTTCCAGTTGATTTGCAGACCCCTTAAAATGGGTGTCCCTAATCCTGTTGTAAACATGGACATGACAGATACCATCCTGGTGGATACATCTCCAGCAGCAGCATTCACTACAGCTGCGAGAGGCATGCTGCAGCAAGGCTCATCTCCCTCACCCCACAGCGTAATCCCAGGCTTTCACATGCAGTAAGCTGTTTTGTATCCTAACCCAGCAGTCAGCTCACTAAAACAGCAGACCTTCTTTTCCTAAGCTCTCTTGCAGTTCTGTTTTTCCATGCCTGATAAAGGCTGGCTCGCTGCTGGTCACCCTTTTTTCCCTGTCTCTCTCCTCATTCCCCAACCAAGTCCCACTGTGTGGGAGCTTTCAGACCCTAATTGCTCTAGTTTAGCTTGGATAGCAATTAATTTTAGTAGGAAAAACACTGAGCCAGCATTCACTGGTGGAGACATAGGGATTTCCAGTGTGGAAACAACAAATTTGTCTTGTTCCCTTTGAAGTTCGATTCCTGGCATGTTTAATTTAAAATGAATATATCTCCTGCTGAGTGGATATTCGGCTTGAAATTTGGACTGAAGTGGTGTCAAGCTGCCGTGCAGTAAGTGCCACATTTGCCTCAGTCTTCTTTCAAAAGGTATTTCTTTTTTGTTCTCAGAACTCTCAAGTTAATTTGAATAGGGCTGCTAGACCAGTGAACTCTCAGTAACGTAGATTTTCTTGCTTAAAAAACACGTTAAATACAGGTATTTTTCAATGAAGCAGCAATGGAGCATAGTCAGTGTAGTATGTTAAATGGTACAGACTTCTGCTTTTCTTTCAAGCTGAAGAGCACGTCAGGTTTTGGTAGATTTCCTCTCAAATACACCACTTATTTTATTTCTTCACTGAGATATAATACATTAAGTTAAACTAGCATTGTTTTTGAGAAGTGAGCCAGTTATTGTCCAGGATGAAGCAATGATTTTACAGCACTTTCAGCAAGGAAAGAAAAGCTTAATGAGCTGTTTTCAGCTTCAGCCTTGCCCATACATATATGACAAGTTTATCTCATATTCACCAGGCTTTGCCACTAGGCTCATTATGGAGGTACAACAGCACATATGAAGAATAATTAGAGCAAATATGTATACAGTGGTCAATTCAGATGTAATATTCAGCCCTATAGAGATGTCTCAAGATAACCTGCCAGGAAAATTACCATTAGGCTTTGACAGAAGCACTTGCAAGTACTAGTTAATTAAAAAAATTACTTACTAAACCTTAATATCTTTACCAACGACAAGATGACAGTCAAAAGTGACATAATGTTATGAATATTTAATTAGGCTTAATGAAATGCATAGTCCAGAGCAATACCAATAACTAATTCCAATGACTGTCCTAATTTTTTTTTTTTTTTTTTGATGCTTTAAAATCACTTTGCTTTGCAATCACTTTGATTTTAAAATCACTTTTGAGCAGGGAGCGGCCAAGGCCGCAGCCTGGTCGCGGAGGATGGAGCCAGGCACCGTGGCCAAGGCTGGGGAGAGAAGCAGGTGCCAGAGCTAACCCAGCACTGGTTCCCATCTCCACCTCTGCTTGCAGGGCAGAAACACCACACAGGCACCTCTCAGCTGCCTGCTGTGGACCTCTTTGGGCCACATTGAGACACGGTCACCTGGGGGCAGGAGCTCCACAGCCCCACACTGCCCAGATCACACTCCAACAGGACACGTGCCTCAGAGCTGAGTGCTGCACAGCAAGTGAACAAGATGCCAGGATGCTCCCCAGCAGCAAGGTGCTGGGGTAGGTGCACCCAGGCTGTTTTTTTTCCGACAGGGCTAATGACTTTCTTGCCTCCCAACATTCCATCTTGAGCAGTTTGATTCCTCATGAAAGTTCATAGAATCATAGCATCACAGAATGGCTTGGCTTGGAAGAGATCTCAGGGCCCTTCCACCCTGGCCTTGAGCACCCGCAAGGATGGGGCACCCATAGCTGCTCTGGGCAGCCTGGGCCAAGGTTACACCTCCCTCTGGGCAAAGAATTTCCTCCTCACATCTGACCTAAATCTCCTCTCTTTTAGTTTGAAACCATTACCCCTCGTCCTATCAACCAACGAAAAAAGTCACTCTCCCTCCTGTTTATCAGCTCCCTTCAGGTACTGGAAGGCTGCACTGAGGTCTCCCTGGAGCCTCCTCTTCTCCAGGCTGAACATCCCCAGCTCCCTCAGCCTTTCTCCCTAGCAGAGGTACTCCAGCCACTGAGCATCCTCATGGCCTCCTCTGGACCCGCTCCAGCAGCTCCATGTCCTTCTTGCCCAAAGGTGAGGGAGTCCTGCTGAAGTACCACCAGAGCGCAGCAAGGTGCTATCAGCATGTGAAGAGATGGCAGGAACCAGTGGGAAGAGATTTGTCTTACCAGAACACGTACTACAAAGGACAGCAATAAAACATTCACCCTGTGCACCACAGAAGTTGTGGCAATACTTTTAGCAGCAACCTGCACTTTTCGGACGACACACTCTCCAGGCAGGATGTGCCAGCGAGGCTTTATAATCTGGATGAGGGGAATGAGCCCCACTGTGTTTCAGCTGGTCCAGGCTGATCACAGCTGCTCATCTCCAAGACAGGCACCTTCCACTTTCCTGGGCTGCCCTGAAGTCACAAAGTCAGTCCCAGAGAATCCCTCTTTGAACAACTGAGATCATCCAGCCAAACAAATTCAGATTTGAGACCAAGTACATGAACATATAGGATCTTCTTCCCAGTCAGGGACATGCAGGGATGGTCACAAGGGGGAAGACGTTCACGGTGCTTTGGTGACACCTGCCTCACAGCCGTCAGGGAATGTGTACCAGAGATGGTGTCTACCCAGTGCAGACTGCCCAGCCATGACTGAGGACTGACTTCCAGTTTGGGAGGGTAAATGGTCCTTACCTAAAAAACACCAGAGATTAGCAGTCAGGTCCTTATTAGCAGCTATTGTCCTATGTCTGGACAGCTGCTACTCCTGGGGGAGAAAATACATGCCTTTCCTCAAAACAGTCGTCTGTTCCTGGGGTGAGAAATTCCAGCAAAGCTCTGCATTGAAAATTGACTGCAAATGCAGCACCTTCTCACACAGCCACCCTGCTCACTCTGTGAATTGTCATATCTGCTGACTTCAGGTGACTGAAATAGATTCTTACTACCTTTAACTTGTTAGTCGCAAAAGAACAGCACCACTGAGAGAGAAAAGAAAGGTGGATTCTTTTCCCCATTTCATCAGTTTTCACAACATTTTCTTTACCAGGGACAATGCAAGTACGATGAGAAATCAGAGCTTCACATACAGATCCCAAGTGATTATGAAACACAGTAACTATGGACTCTTACATTTTTTTTCTGTGGTCATTTTTCATAGCTGAGCTGTACTCAAATACATTAAAAAATTACTTCCTGAAGATTGCATTTTGCAGCAGCACAGATATTTTTAGCATCCTAAGAAGACTGTGGAACCACCACCCTAGACAAATGGCATGAGGTACACACATGCCTGAACACCAGCTACTCCAGATGTTGGCTCTGAACTGAGGCTACCAAGGGATCCTTTCATTTTTCTGATCTGCCAGGGAATATCTTGAATAATTTCTAGTAGCATGGCTCCTCCAACACCATTCAAAAGTCTTGGGTCAGACCTACGTGGAAGAAAGAGAGCTATTTATGGGATAACAGACACCACAGTACCCAGCTTTTCCTTCAGGGGCTTTCACACAACAGAAGGAAAAAACTTCTGGGGAAGTGAGGTACCACAATGTCACAGTCATTACACAGCAGCATCAAGTCACCTGTTCCATCCCTATAGATACCCTGGGCTTAGCGCTGTGCCCTGGCTGCAGAAGCAGTACACTCTGTTTGCTGCTTGTCAGTGCAGAGCATTTGCATGGTATAATACAGAAAAAAGCAAGTAGAAGACAGACGATAATTTTGTGCTGTGCAAAGAAATATTGTGAATAAAGCCCAGTGCGCATACAAATCCCTGCCTGGCCAATTACAAAGCTCCTTCTTTATCTAGCATTGCTACCCAGAGGAGGGACATGAAGCTATCCGGCCGTTTTGCTCCAGCACCAGCTGAAAGGCATGCCAATAGCTCTCACTATTTAAAACCTTGTGGTGATGAAATCTGTGCTTTCTCTTCACCCTCAGGGACAACCAGGGATGCTGATTTAAAGCCAGAATCTTTATCCTCATGGAGGCATGTGTCATTGCAGGAAACCAGCTTGCTCAGTTAGCCACCTGATTTATGTGGGTCTAAGATCAGGTCCTCTCCAGCTCTCAAATGCCTGGAACTCAAAGTTCAGATGCTGTCATCTAAAAGCCTAAAAGCTGTCACAAAAACCATTACAGCTTTTTGCCAGACTCATCGCCCAGGGGAAATTACTTCCAAATCCCCAAACTAAGACTGAATACAGCTGCTGCTGGCATTAGGGCTGAACCAGCACAGCCAATTAAGCCAAGCTGGCCCCCGCTCCCAGCCCCGTGTCAAGTCCTGCCACTGCCCTGTGCTTGATGGGGCCAACTGCAGTCCATTGCCAGCCAGCTTCCCTGCAATGCCTGACGTGCTTGGAAGGGCGGGAGCATGAAAGAAAAATAAATCATCCTCCTGTTGCTGCTTTGCCTTCTCCTGACTGCACACCTTGACAACAAAAGACAGGAGGGAGATTATCAAATAAGCCCAGCTCGACCTGAGGAGATTCTCCTCCAGACCTCAGTGGGTCCCCAAGGAGGGCTGCTCCTGCACCCTTTCCAGTGGGAAAGCAGCAAGAAACTCCCAAAGCAGATGGGTTTTTGCACTTGCATTCAGTCGATTGCACTTCCACCGTACTGCCAGAAGTGTGATGTGTCCCCCTGCCCACAATCTAGGTCAGAGCATTTGAGAGGCGTCCATCACCTCCCAAGGACTCTTATTTGCCCAAAACTACCAGTAATCAGCTGAGGTCCTGCAGAACAAGCTGCTATTCTGGGTGCTGCAGAAGGAACAGCAAAACCATGGCCACTGATGCTCACACCTCGTTTCTGAGATTTGGAAAGAACTGTTATGAAAGTGTTCCTTCTCTTTAACACATTGTGGGCTCCTCAAGGGCATTTGAAATTAAACTCTGCATGGACTGAATTTTCACTGGAAAACTCGACTGCTTTACTCAGAGTCAGATTCTCTGTGATGTTTGTCAATTCATTTATGTTTTTTAGGATAATGAAGGTCATATCCCCAGGAGAGTACTCAGTCTGCTCTCCTTTCATCTTCACGCACAGACAGGAGGGAGAGGTAAGGTGCAGAACTGAGAGAAACTGGATAAAGGTAGACCTGAAGCAATGCTGGAGGAATAGCATGGTGAACGACGCAGGGGATAGTTTGTCAGTCTGTACAAGTCTACATGAGCTGCACTAGCTGGGGAGCTGGCCCTTTTGCTGCACAGCTCTCCCCACTCATGGCTGCCAGAAAACGAAAAAGCAGACTGGTTATAATACCCGCCTGTGTGACTGTTCCTAAATACTTCCAAACAACTTTAATGTTCCCTTCTTGCTTGTCAGGGTTACATATCCGCAGACAGGGTTTCTGTAATGGGTTTCTAACATCCTTTCACATACCCTTAAAATGGTCCGTAATGTTACAGATAGCTCTAATTTTGCATAGTTTAAAACAGTCATAAGTACAGAGCTGTTATATCCTGCACATCTTGCCTTAAGGCAGAACGTAAATGAAAGTGGAGCTAAGAATAGGGCCTCGTGTCTCAGCTGAGGGGAGAAGCGTGTGCCTGCCTACATAAAGAGAAGTAGGTTATGTTTGGAATAGCAAGAGACTTTTTTTTTTTTTGTCTTCAGAAGAAAAAAAAATGAAGTGTCAAAAGTAAGAACTTAAGCAGAGCTGATCTATTCTCCTCGCCTCATTCCTGAACAGGTAAACCATATATATATATAGTTTATACATATATACACAAAAAACAGACAGACATAAAATTCCCAAAGGAAAACCTTGTCTTGTTTAAGACATAATGAATTGAGTCTTCAGAGACCACAGAGTCTGAGTGTTTTCAAGCTCTGTAATGTCAGTCGAATAATTATCTCACAAAATGTGTTTGTGTAGGTGAAGTCCCTCTGGTTTGGTTGCTCTCCTGCTATGAAACAGAAAGCTGCTAACCCCTTGGAAAAACACAGAGAAGTCAGGAAACATTAAGTTTGTATAAACACTGATTTCCACTTGCATTCCTCATTTAGGTATCAGTGATAAAACACCTTAGAAATAATGTCTCTGTGTGACACAAGCTTCCCTCCCAGTTGCATTTCCAGACAACCAGAGTGAAACATTAAAAGAAAGAAAATTAAGCACGCTGCCAAACAGTTGAGTGTTAAATATGTCATTAACAGAAAATGTTGTGCTGAAGTGAAATACTTACATATTTTCAGAAAAACACACTAATCAAACACATGTATTATATTTTATTTAAGTTAATTAAAAATAGGTTATTAATTCAGTTGTAAAGTGACTATGTCATTAACTTGATTAGATATTTTCAGATGCAGAATATTTTACATTTAGAAGATAAAATCTGGCAGTGTGGCCCAGTGGATATGGAACTGGATTAAGAATTAATCCGTTAATTGGCTGGGCAATTGGGCAAAGCACATAATCCCTCTGCATGCCTCACTTTTCTTCGTCTTTAATATGGAGTTTTTATGCTTTCGACTTTCACAAAGTGCTTTGATATACACAGATAAAAGGCTTATGTTAGTTATTATGGATGAATACTGAAATGCCATAAAAGCATTGCTTAATGAAATATTGATTTAAAAAATATCAAGTGGGACTGCCTCCCTGCCTTCGACACTGAGGAAATGCCTGTGAACCAGGGGCTCAGTCAGCCTCCTTGGAGAGTACCTGCCGCTCTGAGAGATGGAGCCGATGGAGCAGAGCCATGGCTTTGCTCAGTGGAGGAGCCAAGCCCTGGGTCTCCACAGTGGCCATCTGGGACTGACATTGAAGGGCCACCCATAAGCTTCTGGGCTCATGGGAAGATCCCCAGCAGCTTCAGTGTCCTTGGGCTTTTTAAGTGGAAATGAAACCTGCAGGAGGTGGAGATGTGATTGCAGCCCTTGCAAAATGCTTCCAGTTTCGTGCTCCTGGAGGGGTGGCACCTTCTGAAGGTTAGCAGCTAAGGAGGCCGCATGGAATTGGAGGGAGCAGGGATGAGAGGAGGCAGCAGGGGTTTCTGTTAACTAAGTTAGAGAATCAACAAAAGCTGCTGGAGCTTACATTTACAGAGACATTTACAAGAACCCACAAACACCTACAGCTTAATGCACTGTGGGTATTTTAGGTGACAGTGGTATGCTGAAGCATTCAGATAAAACGGTAAGAAAGTTTCTTAACTATAAGGGCAACCTGACAACAGCCTTGTAATTGGTGTTGTATTAATAGAAGTCCTTAAAAATACATTGGAAAGCTATGTAGGGGATCTGGGAGGTGGCAAACCATGTGTGTATGATACAGCAGGTTAAACCAAATAATGCGATTTTTGTACTTTCACATTTACGAAACATGATGCATTCTCTTTATTTTACTGTGTGTGTTATTACATTTTTCTCTTGCCATTACATGCTCTTCCAAATGCATTTTTTTCCTCTTTCTTTATGCCATTTTGTGTACCAGATGGCACCAACATAAAAACTGACCACAGCCGTGTTTCTCACAGCTGCAGCATTCACCGTCTTAACTCAGCTTTGGGCAGCCTGGGCAGCCTGATCCTGCGGGTGGCAACCAGCCCACAGCAGGGGCTGGGACTGGATGAGCTTTAAGGTCCCTTCCAACCCAAGCCATGCTGTGATTCTATGATTCTGTGATTTGCTTCACTGCTAGGAAATCACCGGGAAAAGTGGCAAGGTACAAGTGGAGCTGAGTCAGATCTCTAGTCCCAAGGCTGCATCTGCCAGAGCGTCACACATCACAGAGCTAGAGAGCCTCATGGCACTGCTCATTCACTAGAAAAGGAGAGGCATGCAACACTGCACTCCCACCTTTCCTTGTTTCCTAACCTGGTGCTGAAGCCACCAGATCTGCAGTTTTGAGGCGAAATCTCACTGCTGAGAGGTCTGTGGCATGGCACAGTGCTGGCATCTGCACTAAGCTGGAGCTGCAGACCAGCCCCTGGAAACCACAGCAAGTCTGGGGCTGCAAAAATCCAGGCAAAGCTCTGACAGTCCCCTGACTAGATGCCTGTGCAGCCAGATATTTTATCGCAGGTGTGATTTTAAGCACGTCAGTAATCTCACTGCAATCTGCAGGGCTAATCGCATCTCTCCGTTTAGGTATTTGCCATAGGTACTTTGCTGAATCTGTCCCTGGGAGCTTATTGACTTTTTTTTTTTTACCGTGTTTAGACTGCTTACCCCATACAACAGTTTGCCAAAGCCTAATTAACAGCCCCGCTGCCACTTAAGTGACCCAGAAGCACAGTTTAAAGCGCAGATGGAAGCGAAGGCAGATCAAGTGAAGAAAGATAAAAGCTCCCGAAGGAAGAAATTCAGACAACCTTGCATCGGATACTTATGTCATGAGTAGCCCAGTTGGCTTCCATGAGACCCTTGGAGGAACAAGGTGACATTCAATGGGAATTAGGGTATTGGAGTTTGGCACTTGGTAGCACGGAGAGCATGGCGAGATGTGAAAACACAAAATGAAGAAAACAACAAGCAAGCAGCAAACATCTGGCACAGCCCCAACTGCAGAGCCCACCCGCGACAGATTTAAAGGGAGCCCACAGAAATTCAGCATGACTGAGCTCGTAACCTCCTGAGAGCACGTGCCCCGTGCTCAGCCTTCTGCAACTCTGTGCATGGTACATTAAGAGAAGCAGTTCTATACAGCAGAACTAATAAAAGCCAACAAAAAAAAAAAAAAACATTTAGTGGTTTATGGCCTGGGGGCTGGGGAAATCTTTCATCCATCTAATCTGCAGCAATGCATTTCTGGCTTTTCACTGGTGCCAGTGAGAGAACTGTAGGCTCAGAACAGCTCAAGGTGCACTAATTTGTGTTCCTCTACCCTTCCGGGACACCCTGCACTGAGCACAACAGCTCTCGTTACAAGGAGATTAAGCCCAGCAAAGTGTAGGGTTCAGTGTTGCCTTTCCTCCTGCGAGCTGGAGCACAGTTCTCTGTGGCCAGGGCTGCTCCGTGCCAGCAGATCTTAGGGGCTAGCTGGCTCTGTGATCCCACAACAGCAGACAAACAGCAGCATAAATCAAAAACAGCTCCACAAAAATCATTTAAAGGGATGATCTAAAAATAGAGTGAGTTCTCACCCAGGACTCTGGTTCTGCCAGTGACGTTGGCTTTGATGTGCCTTCTTCAGGCACTGTGCGAAATTCATACAGTCATCTCATTTTAGAGAGTGGGAAAATTAATCCTTATTTTAGCTCCGTCACTTCAGAGAACGTACAACAGGAAAGAATCAGCCCATTAAAACAGACTTGAACTCAATTCAGGGAGGTGAATGTAATGGTTTATGAGTATCCACTAAGTATCTAGTAAAAATGCAGAGTATTCCAGATTCTATCCGCCTGATTTTATAGTTACCCAAGTAAGGGAGACAAATCTGAAAGCTGGATCTATTAAACTCTTCATATAAAAACAAAAGCTGGGAATCAGCAAAAAGATGGAAAGTGTGAAAAGTTTCACTTCAGTTCCCTTTTTTTTTTTTTTTTTCCCCACAGTATCTTCTCTCCCACTATCACTTCAGTGATTCAAATTCTACTCCACCATCTGTTCTGAAAAGAAACAAATGGAGTGCGTCTAATTTCTGGAAATTCTGAAATAACCTGGGTAGTCTGGTTCCAACAAAGAATCTGAGTACATGTCAACTTTCAGATCGTCATATTATACAGGAAAATGCAGCTCAGATTGGGTCAAAAGCATGCGTATAGAACAGAATGCAAACATAGCAGCAAAGTAAATATAGGCACAAAAATATATTTATTCCTTCAGTACACTGCTCCACCTAACGTGTCCATTACCTCAACTGACAGAGCAGCATCTCGTTTAAGCTGCCAGTCTGCGTAACAAATCCAAAGGACACTCACGGCCAAGTTACTCATGGAAGTTCCTCCAAAGATCTGGATTAAAAGCTGGTAGCTGACTATCAAATTTGTAATCTAACTTAGCAGACTTGAAACCATGTTTTAAACCCTGTCAGCTGCCCATGAGTTACACAGCACGGAAAGCATCCCTTTCCTTGGTGGCCAAGGCCATCTTCATGTTTGCATGGTGAAGTGTGAACGAGATGGCAGATGAGCCTCCTCCGTGCTCCTGCTCAGTGCCGAGAGATGCAATATTAATGACAATGCACATCAGCATCTTTCCATGAAAAGCGGTGGGGTTTGTTTTGTTTTTAAGTAGACTGGGGAAAAAATGCATTTGAGAGGAACTCATGCACATATTCATCTGCATTCCTAGTTTCTGTCCTCATGACAGCCTGCAGGTTTAGACACAGCTAACAGTCAGATACGAGTGAGAAGAAATTGACCTGTTGTTTCTCCCATTAAAGACAAGCATAAATACTTAAGCGAGCACTCTGTAAGACTGCTGGTTAAACGCTCAGTGACTAACTAGACGTCACAGCGTGGAGTCTCCTCTTCCAACTATCACATCTGCTGAACGTAGAAGCCTTACCTTATAATGGTTTACAAAAAAGACAGGCAATTAAAACAGGTAACCACCTGTCGTTTTCCCTCTGTAGAGGAGCTTGTTCTGGCAGCCCAGGAGGCTGAAAACAAACTTCTGGTGGGGCCTTTGATCGCTTCTGCTGGAGATTTCTCTTTGGGCTTTTGGGCTTCAGATATGCAGCCACTATTTGTTGTGGGTCATATCTAGGGAGCAGAAAGCACAGCCAGCCCAGGTCTGAGGTGTCAAGCTTTCTGCTTTGACTACAACCGTCCTCTGATATACAGATATACCTCTGCAGGGTACCAACACACACCATAGTATTTCTTTGCTGCATGTGCAGGATCTGGACAGAAATGATGACAGTGCTAGTTCTAGAGATTAATGGACATAGGACTCACCTTAACAGTGAGCTTGTTGGCAGCTCCTAGTACAGCACTGCCCTGATGAATGGCACCCACCTGAAATTGAGTGGTCAGAGCCCTCACCTCTGCCATTTCCCTTTGGGAAATATAACAAGTGAGAAAGCAATCTCTGTGCCGAACAGAATTATTTCAGCATTGCTTACAAGTTAGAAGCACCCACAGACCCCTATCAGAATTAGGACTGCTTTGCTCTGTTGTTGAACAAGAAATCCTACCACAAAAGTTAAGTAAGTTCCATACGCAGACTGAGAAGAGCAAAATAAAATCAAGTGCAAGCAAAAACTGTTCCACCCTGAACCACCTACAAATGAGCTTTACAAGAAAGGAGAATGGAAATTATTTTAAAATGCTTTAAAAAGTACCAGAAGGGGCTTACATGTCCTTTAGACATCGAAGCCAGCAGTGGGAGGGAGAAGAATATAAGCAACTTTTGCAAAGATCTAAGTGGTGAACCGTGTCACCACTGGTCACCAAAAACGGTGCTCGCAAGGCACTCTTTTAGATCAAACAGTATTTTGGTTTCAATGGAAATGCCTTCCAGCCTGCCAAGACTAAACAGACCCTACACCACCACAGCACGGGAAATGGTTTCACAGAAGGTTTTTATTAGGCGCAATCAATGGACCACATCTTCACGGCCCACTGCCGTGCTAAGCAGAGCTACCTTCTCCTGCCTCAGCAGTGTTTCTGTTTTGCTCTGTACGGGCTAAATGACTCTGCTGAGAAGCAAAGCACTGCAGCCTGGGCAGTAGGCTACTGTCACAGCTGCTTCAGCACCTCAGCTAGCCCACATCTCTACATACAATCACTTCAACCTGCCTGGGTCATCATTTTTCACTTCAATTTGCCATAGGACATTCCTTTGGCATCCTTTCCTCACAACGTCCTGTGTGACAGCAGCCCAGATCCCCTAATTAGGATAAGACTGCATGCAAATAGCATAGCCAATGCTAGAAGAATAGATTCTTTAAAGCTCAGTGGAACAAACCCAGAGGACAACTGAATTTAAGTGCCATAGTCTTAGGATTTATATAGCAGCAATACAAAATCTCAGGTTTGATTTTTTTTTTTTTTTTTAATACCACTGGCTGGTGTTCAAGAAGGAGGAGTGATTATAAAACAGAAGTCTTGGGACTTATGCCTCCTTCAGACTGGACATTAGGAAACATTTATTTACCATGAGGGCGGTCAAACATGGGAACAGGCTTCCTACAGAGGTGGATGATGCCCTGTGCCTGTCAAGAAGGGTCTGGATCATGTCCCTGCAGATGTGCCTAAGCTTTTGGTTAGCCCTGCAGTGGTCAGATGACTGGACTCGATGACATTGTGGGTCCCTTCCTACTGCACTATTTCATTCTACGCTCCTAGACATCAAGCCCAATACTCAGAAGCCAACCTGCTAGGTCAATTTCCCTTGAAAAGAGTGTCCGCATTAAAAAATGCACCAAAGCAAACAAACACTTTGTTTCCCTTTCAGTTTAGACTCCATTTTATCTAATGAGGCAGACACTGAAGCTGTACTTTGCATATCTTTTATGGATCAAAGAACAAATATTGCCTTGCATTGCGGATTTTATTACTGTCAGGGAACAGTTCCTCTTGTTCTTTTCTGCTTATATTACTAGACACCACTGTCACATACCGACTTTAAAGGTTTTTAATGTGTGTTAAGATAGGCCCACAGACGAAGCTTGATGGAATTCAAAGTAGGAAATAATTTTTCATCTGCTTCTTTCCTCTCCTGACCATTTGACTTTCTTGATCCAAGAGGGAATGTAAGTGAGGACTAACTCTATTTAAACTGATGTAATGCCTTAAAATGAATCTTAAAAGAGTCAGTAAGTAAAACCCTGTAATTGTTTAGTTCTCTGTCCAACCTATCAGCTTTTGGTCACCATTTTAGAGATTGCCAGACGCCAGACTCCTGCAACAATGTAATTCTCTTCTTTACACTTTCTGCACAAAACACCTGATAAACAATTTGATAGCACCTCTGTGATGGTGAGATCCTCTCAAATAAAAATTCTCTATCCTTCAACCTCTAACCCTGCCCCGAACTCCAAATCAGCAACAGATTAATGTTATGAATTCTTATTACTTAGAAAATAGAATTTTTATACCCAGAAATCTGTCACACAATGCTTTCCTGAAAAATAGTTCTGATAGAAAATAACTATCTACGTAAATGAGTAATGCAAGAACAAGACAAGGTGAAGACACGATAAACTCAGGGCTGGCATACAAAATGTACTAAATGATATGCCTCGAGTGAGAGAAATGAAGTGTCAGCAGCTCTCTGTGGGAATGAAGAACTAGCAGGTGTCACAGATGGATCTGAGAAATGCTAACTCTGAAAACAAAATTTGCCTGCCAGGTAAACAAAGGGTTTTAACCAGGGCAGCACTGCAGCCCATTCCCACAACAGAACGATGTTGGAAGGAGCAGAGTTCTTGCCCCCTTGCTCAGCCCTCTCTTTCCAGGGCAACCACACTCCAAATCCATCTCCCGGAGCACCAGACACAGCTCATCTGCCACGCAGAATGGGGCAGTATGTTGCCCTTTGAAGCCTTCCTGCTGCAGGTACCTATATAATGAAATGGGTACCTACAGGGTGACAATGAGAAAAAAAGATGGGAGAAAAAAAAAATTGACTGTGGAAAGTGGAGCGGGCTGAGAGGGAAAAAAATGATGAAGTCAGAACTGACCAGGTGGGGAACAAGCCACAGAAGTGCTCTTAAAAATTTGTCATTAAATGAGTCATCCATCTCCAAATGCCAAGATGACTGTGTCCAAACAGTGGTTGAGCTTCAGGTAAACACTGAGATCACCAAGCTTTTCTAATATCCTCTTAGGAACAATCTGCCCGTAAATGCGCTAAATTCTTCTGCCAGTGATTAACTCAATACTGATGCATCTCTCTGGAGAAAGACAAAGTACCAGGATGCATCTCCGTGTGCCAACGCCCACAGCCCAGAGTTCACTCAGCTCTGATACTGGTGGAATGGAGGGAGATAAGGAGTGAGCAGGCTCCGTCTGGGTGATATTCAGTGTCCTATGGAAAATCCAGACTTTAAGCTGGAGTAGCAGGACTGTCAAATGCTACCTGTTTGTGATTTTAGGAGAACACAACTGCGCTCAATGCGTCAAAAATTAGTTTGGTACACCCAATCCTCAGCAAGGAATTGGGATGTGAATAAGCTCAGATGTGACACTGTGGTTACAGGTAAAGACAAGGTTTGGGGTAGCTCTTGAAAAACACCTCCAGCCACTGTACCCATAGAACCAAGTCTAGTTTTCTGGAGGGAGGAACAATGAAAGAAATCTCTGGGCTCAGCTGACATCCTAACAAGAGGTTACACCAACCAACAATTTGCTGAAGCTGAGGAAGGCAATATCAAAAGAGCTGGGCTAACCTAGCACACACAAAACTGGAACCAACAGTCTGAACGGAGGGGTTTTAGGGCTGGAGTACTCAGGACTATGCAGCTAGCTGGAAATGACAGCAAAGCAACCCCTTGTGGAAGTGAGGACATGCTTCCCTTTAGAAACCAGAGATTTCTACTGCACAAAACACAGTCTTGAGCTCTTAGATTAGCAAATGAAGTGATATGCACCAAGGGAAGCTACCGAGGTGCTAAATGCAAGGCTGTCCCTTGCACAGCTGCACCAGTAGGTAGGTAAATATACACTGAGCCAGAGCAGGGTTCAGTATTACCTAACAGTGTGGTGGCGAAGTGGTAATCCCAGTGTACACAGCAGAGCTTTACAGTCTTATCTGGCAGCTTTTCAAAGAACCTCTGATTTTTTCAACTCATCTTTGTTATTGGCTACGTTACTGAGATTGTCTTGATCCTGAATGAGAACAGTATGAAGCCCTCTGTCTCTGGAATACCACATACTGCCTCATGCACAACAGCGAGCAGAGCATAATGCTTGAAGAAGTGCCCACACTGCAAGCAGCAGAACTGAGCTGTCATCCAGACACAGCAGAACTGCAGACACAGCATGCTAGGGAAGAACCTGGGATCCATCAGTCAGTGGATGCAAAAGGGTACTCACCAGGAGATGCTTATGGCAGGCTCTTCACCCGAGCACCAGCCTTCATTGCCTCCTAAGCGAAAAAAAATATGGGGACACCAAAATTAAAAGGTACATTTTTCTGAAAACTTTAAGGCCCCATTGTAGGGGATATGCAGCCAAAAGGAGTATCCCAGAGCACAGTTCACGTAAGGTAACTCTCTGTGACGTCTGAAGCACTAGAATTTACTGATTTTTCAACAACTGTCCTCAGTTATTAGTTTAATTTGCACTACCTACACAAAAATGAAGCTTACATACACCTGACCTAGCTCCATGCTGCACGACCCCAGACACCTAAGGACTTGACGCCTCAGGCAAACAGCATGTCACAAACTCACTGCAGACAATTAAGCCATTCAAGTTCCTGCATGCCACGCATTTTTTCACTAAAAGCAACAAGTAAATATTTTCAGGTTTTAAATTAGGGACGCACACAGATTCTCTGGAATATGTGCAGAGGCTACTTGTTAGTCTGTGATGCTGCTATCAGAGCCTTCACAGCATATTCCATGCAAATATTTCAATTCTGTTGTTCATGTTTTTGATAATATGGAATTATTTGTATCATAAAACTGAAGATGTTCTGTATCCTTATCGTTTAGTGGTAAAAAACGTACCAGTCTTGCAAGCTCAGCAGCTAGAATTTACGTGTATCTCAGCTTTGATCATGAACCACATCTTTAAGCAGGAAATTAAAATCTCTTATGGACTGGTACCAAATCTATGCTTACAAAAACACATCAGTGAAAAGCACTGCTGATGTCCCTTCAGAGACTTTAACTTGACTGTGTCATATTAATCACCTCTGAGGTAAAGGAATGACTCATAATTGTTTTCCATTACCTTGTGTTTGCTTTTTCAGCATTGCAAAAATGCCCAGGCCAGGACCATGGATCATAAATCTCACACGAGCTGTGCACAAGACTCTGAGTGTTTTTCACCATCCAACGTTACACACTGACCTTTTCCTTCTGAGAATAAAAATATGGCTCAAGCATATGCAGCTGAGGAGGGGAAGTAGAGGGAGGTGCCAGGCTCTTCTCCTATCGTTGTAACTGAAGGCAGGACACAAGGGAACAGCACAAAGCTGTGCCAGGGGACGGTCAGACTGGACAATGGGGAACATTTCTTTACCGTGAGGGTGGTGAAACACTGGGAGAGGCTTCCTAGAGAGCTGGTTGATGCCCCATGCCCGTCAGCGTTCAGGAGGCATTTGGACAGTGTCATCACTGTTGGCTATCCCTGACCTGGTCGGGCCATTGGGCTTTGTGGTCTTTGTAGCTCCCTCCCAAGTGAACAGTTCTGTTCTACTCCTGTTCCTTTGGACACGATGATCATGTCGGTCTTCACAGGTGGTAAAATTAATCTGTAGCACTGTTCCACATCCTCTAGAATAAGCTCAGACTATTTGCTTTTCTGTTAACTGACTGAAAAGTACGGTGCAGCAGTACTCAAATAAACAGACTATATCTGCAGATAATCGAAAGATTTTATTTTTTTGCTAGTACAGCAAAACCTCTATAAAGTTTATGTGATAATTTCAGGAAATGATCTGTTCCTGATGTGGACTGATCTTTTAATAAAGGTGGATTAGAAACTGTGTTTATGTGTCCAGAGACATTTCATCATATTTTTTTTTTTTTCCTTGCTAGAAAAATCTCAAATACATATATTTTTTATTTTTTGAAAAGGCTTTTCTGTATCTTACGGTTTCCTTATCTGCTCTGTTATTTGCTAGTTTATTTAGTCAGTTCCCCACACCAACAGTTCTGACCTTGGGTGTCATCATGATGAACAGTGCAATTTTTAACATTGTAATCCATTTAATAATGGTGTTTTATGTTTTACTAGCTTTAAGATCCTTGCTGAGTCCTTTGAAAGTGCACACCAACACAAACTTCCGTTCTCCCCTTTAAGGATCTCTGCCAGAAAAATGGCATCTCCAGATCCTTTTGAAAAAGTGGTCAGGCTGCATGTTACAAATAGGGAAAGAACACATCAAAAGGTTAATTACAACTTCACTGTGTAGGGCAGACTGTGGGCAAAAATAATTAGCTTAGGATGCACACTGAGCCAGGGCAAAAGCAATAAAAGGTAGAATCCGCCAACAGATCAAAGGAGAACCTAGCAAGGCTGGAGGAAGGCTTTCAAGAACACCAAAAGGGCACCAGCACTCTAGTTCATGATTTAGCATGACACACCATTCTTATGGGGCTTCAGGAATGTCCTCAGAGATCATATTCATAAAACCTGATGGCCTGAAGATTAGAGGCTAGGGAAGCGTAAGTGTGTTTCTCAGATTACTTGCTGTTGGCACCTTGCACCTTCAGGAGAGCCACAGACCTGTCAGCCACTGGCACTGAAGGAATACCAGCCCTCCCAAGCATGGCTCAGTTGACTTCCCCAAGCAGACTGCACCCCTTTGATTTCCTTGCACTACAGAGTGGTAATCTGTATTTCGAAGTTAAAAAAAGGATGTTTTCCTCCTGCATGTTATAATACATTGTTCCAAATTTGTTAATCTCATCTTTGGAAATCGAATAATTTTTTCTCCAAACAGACTCAACATGTTAGTTCGTCTGGAGGCTGATGGGTCTCTCAAGTGCTGGGTTTTCAAGGAAGGAAGTATTTTTTTTTTTTTTAGAAGCAGGCTAACACTGCAGTTGGAGGCACAATCTGAACTGAAGCCATTGAACTCACTTGACTGAAGACAGCTATGATGAAGGGTCTACTCTGAAAAATAGAAAGCATAGCCACATCTTCAGCTTGGGTTTGATTTAGGAAGAGCTATGAAATGCAGAATGAGGTTCAAGTTCATGCGTTCTGACGTTGTACACTGGAATAAGACTGATTAATAGGAAATTTCCTTTCTTCCAACATGCCAAAATCATTATACCACAGGGATATGACCTTCTAGCACAGACAGCCTTACACATTCATATCCAGGCCATCCTGGGAGGAACTCAAGGGTAGATTTTATTCATCTAGCATACTAGTTAAGCCTTGAACTTTGCTCTAGGCACTGGAGAAAACTCCACCTTTGGCTTCTCTTTCATATCAACCATTTCAACTAAATACTCATTTAAAATCTGTCTGGCCCTGGACAGTGGAAGACTGATCTCAAAACTTGCAGACTTTAGTGATGAGAAAGACATCCAGCAATAAAAAATTACATCTCTTAACCCTGCTTAAAAAGCAGGAAAGACATTCAGAATGCAGCCAGAGAGACTTTCAAGTTACCTGAGGTGCCCGGCTTTCCCAGTTTGGTGCTGTTCACGGCAGCAGGTAAGAGATCTGCTGCCCATCTGTGCATGGGGGTCCCTGAAGACCTTGACATAAAAGGCTTCAGGGCACTTTTGTTGCTGACTGCAGACACAAAGAAATCCATCAGTAGGCTACCAAGCAGACTTCTGGTAAGCAGACAGTAGTAGGGGTGACACCTGCAGCTCAGTTGTAGAAGAAAATCAAAAGGAAACCAACTTGCTTTTGGGTGTTGCGGTGAAGAGACCATGCAGTACATGTTGCCCAAATCAGAACTGAGTAAATTCTGTTTCATTGCAACTACCCTCAGTGACATACTGAACTCTCTTGCTTAAAAAATGTCTGCTCATTTTTCCTTTTTTGACTCTATTACTTATTTTGTACTGATTTTCTAAGAAATGTGGATGACTGTCATTCATCCTGAAAGTGACTGCATGTGAACACAGCTCCAAAGGGTTAAGCTCATGTTTATGGTCTTCTTTGTTTCTGCATTGATCTGATGAATTTCACTCCTGTTGCCCTAACTCCAATTCTAAAAATTACTTAGCTTGTTGCGATCCAGAAGGATTACGTGGGGAAACAGGGATGATTCTATTCATGCAGAGAGCTTGGCTGCAAAGAGAAACTGGACATCTAACAGGCTGCACCAAGAGCTTGCTGCAAAAGTAGGCCAAATGGTTAATAATTCCTCTGTCTTGAAAGGCTGCATTTGTTTTTCTTCCCTTCTCATGCAGATCTTTTCTAGCTCTCTCTCAAAGTGAGCTTCAAATTCAGGGTGCTAGGAGGCTTTATCCTACATGGAGCTGTACTGAATGCTGGACCAAGATAGGAGATGGGATTCTCTTGGGGGCAGGGACGAGGAGGGGAGGAGAAAGGTCCTCGTTTGTTCTCTGGGTCTGTCCTTCCTACCTCCAGGCTGCGTGTGTTGTAAGGGGCAGGAATTCGTTAAGAATCAGAAGAGGAGATGCCACAGATGGACCATCACAGGGTGCAGCTCCTGACTGAGACATCAGGGATTCACCAGGCTGCAAAGCACTACTCAGCCTCACTCTCATACAGAGATCGGGGTAAAAGCACTGCCTGCCAAGAATTTTTAATCCCCTCTGGACTGAAGAGCTAAGCTAATAACTTTCAGTCTCGGCTACGTTCTCAGACTGGCCCAGCACAGCCAGCTTCTCTAATCCTCTCCTGATTCACTGTTGTCGAGGAAAGCAGCAGAGCCCCCCTAATCGAGGCCAAAACTCTCTGCCTAAGGCGTACTCCAGAGCTCAGCGCTCAGCAGTGAGTGGGGGGAGCAGTGACACGGTCCTGTCATCACTCACCTGGGCTTTGCTCAGCTTCGTTCTCTGCTGCCTGTAAGGACACTGACTACCTCAAACACTTCAGAAGTAGAGACAAATCCAAGATAGTAAATCTTCTTCAAAAATGCTTACTGGATATGTTCATTGTGCAACTGTAAATCAAACCGGTGGGTTTTTTTGGGGTGGTTCTTTTCTTTTTTTTTTTTTTTTTTTTTTTTTNTTTTTTATCCCAAAGCTGTGTTGTTTAATCTGAAGGCAGAAAAACAAACAGGTGGAAAAGGCACAGCATTCTCACGCTGCCAACTACTAACCCACTCAGCTCTGCCCACAAAAAGCAGTTTATTGAAGTTGCTATTCTACTGAACCTGTAGATAGGAATAAGAAAATACAAAGCCACCTCATTGCCAGCCAACCTCTTCCTATCAGCCCTCATGGGTGAACCTTCTGACACAGTGGACATGAGAGGAGTCTTGCCAGCAGTGACTGGGGAGTGCTGCTTCTCCTCCCTTCATTGCCCTGAACGACCAGAGGTTGGATTTCAAAAAGGATGGTCAGGTGCTCCAGCACACTCTGTCCCGTCAGTCCTCCTCAGAAGATGACGGCTGCCCAGAGTCCAATTCTGTGAAGTCCATTTCAGGGACAGATACTGCATTCCTCCAGATCTCCCTGAATGTATGTTGCTTATTAGCAAACAGGGGCAGTCTAGGCAACAGTGACAACAAGAAAGTAAAAGAAAAAATGTCCCACTGGAAAAGGAACGGGGTGATCACTTTATTTTCACAACCACTCAAGACAGTTACACTTCCAACACATGTAGAGCTCCACAGTGGCTTTCTAAGATTCCAATAGATATGGAAAATCTAGGAAAACCTTGGAAAACCACAGAAGATATTTTGAATAGAGAAAGAACTAATCTTGTGTCAGGGACAAATGCTTCCTGCATGCATAGCCCAACACAGCTGGGCAGCATCTGACTTGTAACTGACCAATAGTGTCTCCATTTGCTTGAGAAACAAAATAACGAAGGAACAAAGAGACAATTTAAACACTTTAATTCACTTAAAATACAGCATATAATTTTGTCTGATCAACGCAATTACAAAGGCCATGGGAAAATCCAAGATAAACTGATTCATTATCGTGGAAATTAGAAATCACTTTATGCAGAGTTGCAGATAAAGGCATCTTAATAGTTTATTTTTATGAGACACCATCAACAGTATATCAGACACGAGCACCTTAGTTCATCCACCTAAACGAAATCACTGTTACTCAGAAGGCCAGGTTGGCTGATCCACAGAAAAGGAACTTTCTTAAATGTTGTTCATCTTCATTAGCGAAATAAGGGCTCGGCAATGCTTACAAAATGACGTGGTATTTATTCACTGGGCAATTGACATTATTAAGATCTGTCATTTCTTTACTGAAATGTGAGAACAATTTAAGATTTAGCATTTCAGTACATTCCTTATCTGCTTTGAAAGAACACAATGTCAGAGCCTTTAAAAATCGCTCACTGTAAGGTGAGGGAAATTAAGATGCAAGCCAGTATTCAGAGCTGATGTGTCAATAAAATGAGGAATTACAGTGGAATTTAAAAGCCTGCTCTACCAAACCAAAGCAGGTTTGGAACTTAGTCAACATTTGAGATAGCAAAGTTGTATTTCTCTGTTTTCCTAAATAACTTATTCAAACACTCACAATGCAGAAACTTCGAGACAATTCATATTTTGTTGAGAAAAAATGAAATTGTGCCTAAAGCTGAACTGGGCAAAGATAATCTAACACATTTGTATTCAGCAGCCATTAATACACTATTAGCATTGTTTCTGCTAAGTGATGTACGAACGGTTGTTCCTTCCCAGTAGGGTGGTATTTTCAATGCAGTTCTCTCACTGATTTTCATTTTTGGCCTAGAATTCCCAGTCCTCATCTCAAAACAATATTGGTGGTTGTTTATACCCAAAACAACAAACAAAGACTTCCTTCTTTTGCCCATGATCCAGTCGAGGCAGATATTGATATTACAGCTTCGAGAAAAGTACAGTCAGGGAAAACGCTCTCTCTAACGTTTGAGCAAAGATGAAGCCAATGTTTTAAAAATGCACCTAAATACATGCAAGTGGACTGAGTAATTTTCACTTACTTCATGTTCTATAGCTCAATATAACTCTGTAGTTGCCTTTACTCAACACTACCTTGGTAATTTAAGGTGTCTATCATGCCCAAGAGATTCTGCAGACCAATGCTTTCCTACGACCCTGAACTGAAAATAGACTGGGACGTACCTTATTCTTTCCTCCAGTAAAAACTCAGAAACAACCCCTCGAAACACTCTTCAAAGCGGTTTTATCAAAATGCAAAATATAAGAAAAGCTTGAGAACCTTCAGCATGCACATCCAGGCAGGTGATCCCAGAATAGTCAGTTCTGAATAGGCTAAAGCTCTTCTTCTTCCTAGGAAGGGGTTGTCTGCCCATCTCCTCTGAGGTATGACTCTGGATCTAGTCTCCCAGTTTGCCCAGGCATCCCCTTCTACTGGTGTTTGTTTTCCTCTCGTTCCAACACTGCAGGGACTTTATTCAAACTAGGCAGGTGCAGCTGCTTTCAGGGAAAGAATAATCTTCCCTTCTCCAGGTCCAATCAAGTCCAGAGAGCAGGAATCATAACAAGAGCCTTCCTTCTGCAGCCCACTGGACAAAAAAAAAAAAAAAGAAAAAAAAAAAAAAAAAAAAAAAATACAAACAAAGAAAAAAAAACACAAACAGTTCAAACAGTTTGGTTCTTTCACAGTTGGCATTAGTCAATTTTGTCCCCTTAATTCAGGAGCACTTAAATAAGTGTCAGTGCTCGCCTCTAAGATGGTTCTGGTTGTACCATCACTACCTATCAGTGTACAACCTCAAAGCTTCACACTACATACAGAAAAGTCTCTCTAACCTAAACATGAATTTTTGAGTGCTCCTTGTCAAAAGATAACAAGTGTACTTCTTACCATTAGGTGTACCATGGCTTTTATTATGGCTTCTGACAGTTAGAAATTCAGTACATTTAGTAAAACAGCAGAGGCAAGCACTGCGTAAGAAATAAACAATCTCTTTATCCATCTGCCAGCAAGGATGAAATCTGAATAAATTTTGCAAACATTACAATCTTAGGCTTTGCTTTTTTCTACTTTTCCCTTTGACATTATTTTACTTTTAAAATATTTTCTACTAACTCTATATTAAAAATTCTCTTTTTTGCTATCTGTTCTCCCAGATGTGCCTGTTGGTTTGTCCAAAGCTCCCAGATGGCCCCTGCCTTCACGCCTCCTCTAGGGTTCATCAGTGGCTGCCGAAACACACAGAGACAACACCTCTCACACTTGGACAAGCACCTCAGCACGTCCCGCATCCACGCGGAGACACCCTCACGCCACTTCAGATACTACTTCACGGAACCACAGCATGGCTTAGGTTGGAAGGGACCTTAAAGCCCACCCAGTTCCAACACCTGTCTGTGTCCTGGCTGGCTGTCACCTGCTTTCCAGAATTTAAGCCCTGGCTCCCAGGGAATGTGGGCAAAGCGCTCACGAGCAGTGAGCAGAGTCCTAGCACACAACCGATTGCCACACGGGGCCATTAGAGAAGCCAGGACTGAGATGCCAAGAAGGGGATTTCCCTACCTGTGCTAGTGCCAGCAGAGTGGTGGTGAGCCCAAGGAGGGTGCGCTGCCCTTCACTCACATACAGTCTGTTAATGTCTTTATTCTAAACCTTCTCTAATATCTCACACCATAGGCAGGCGCGCTGAACTCCTGTATTTTAGAGCTGACAGCACAACCCCTAATAAAGCAACACAAAAACAGCCCTACAAAAGCAGCATAACAACAGCTCTGGCTCAAGAGGACCTAAACACCAGCTATTCAGAACATACCTTTTGGCTCTACTTACATCTGCATAACAGGCAAAAAACTCTCAGAAGAAAACTGGCTGCTTGGGTATAAACATCGCTGTTTTAGGCACCTGGAAGAAGAAAGCCTTGTTCAGAGAACCCCTTAAGGAGAAAGAGAGATGTGCTAATGCTGAAGATTTTCACTTCCTTTCACCTTTTGTTAGCCCCAAGTAGAAGAGTCACTTACTGTGCCCATTATTAAGGTGCTGCAGTGGAGCTGCCTGCCAGCAACTGGCAACAAGCAAGAGCCAAGATGACTTTTACCTTCTCACCCTGTTCGTGAACTTCCATTCATCTGGAACTAATGTGTGGAAGCATGACTAGCTTGGCCTTTAAGTCACTGTACTTTACTTCTTCCTGTTCGCTGTAAAAACAGTGGCGGACAACATGAGGAAAGATCAACAAACAGCTTGCAGAGATCTGGCTGTCAGGCTGTTTCAGCGTTCTTTGTTGTATTCTCCGAGCTCTCTCCCCCTAGTTACACATCACGCTACCTGTGGTTCGCAGTGGCAAAAGTAAACACTGAAATCAGGGACACTGATTATTTAGAAAATTTATTTCTTTAAAATTACAAATAACAAAGATAATGAAATAAAACAGGCCAAACCCAACCTATGTGTAAATTTAAAACTTATTTTGACAAGTTTGCAATAAGCGTTATCCACTGTGAGAATAAGAATTCAAAAGGATAGAGATTTCATTAGCTGTGTACTTTTTACTACTGTTACTACCAAAATTTTACATTGCTTTTACGTGTAAAAAATAATTTTATTCTTTATCAAGTATCACACTTAAAAGGAGAAAGGAAAAAAAAAAAAAGGAAAAAACCCATACTCAGAGGCAGGGTAGCATTCTCTTTTTTTTTTCCGAAAGTAAACCCACTCTTTGTAATTGCTCAGAAAACATACGAAAATCCATTAGAATCTTCAGACTCGTAACAGTGATTTCTCTTGGCTAAAGTTACCGCTTTAAAAGGAGATAAGCCATATAATTTTACAGGAAGCAACACACTGAAGCCTTCAGCAAACACAGCCTGGTAATCTATCTTCAATTCAAAATAATGAGGTGGCAGGAATGTGATGGAGAAATAAGTCTTCAAAAACATCACGTAAGGGAATCCAGCTGTGCTTGTATAGTTTCCAGCTATTTAAAGGAACAAGAAGAAAAAAAAACTCCACTCACATAGGATACTGTTTAGAAATATACAAACAGAAAAAAAAAACCACATTCCAATGTCTTCAACTATGCATACTAAATCTATTCATAAAGCAATAAAAAAATCCTGTACTCATGAATATTTGTTTTTACATGAAGCTATTAGAATGCATTGCTGCAGTTTAAATATTCAAATTTTAAAGAAACAGTTGTCTAAATACTGCCTTTTTTACATGCACAGATGTTTTGCTGTGAGTTTCCAATGCATAATAACAAGGTGAAAAAATAACAGAGTTCATTTTGACTGGATTACAAGCCTGGCATTTTGACATAACACAAAGATGCTCTTTCCAGAGAGCTCCTCATTGTTAATCATCAGCTGCTCCTCTAGACCTAGCTCCCAGGTATGATTGCAATGACTCCAAGCCTGTTCCAAATTTGAATGCACACGCTCTTCTTGAAAATGCTTTATGTGATCAAACAAATCCAACAGCCTTAATTAAAATTGGATCCATTTTCCTTCCAGTTTCATTAGGTTTAATTCATACAGGCAATACGTCCTGCTGAGCAGCATAAGGTGTTTACAAAGGCACTACAGTATTGTAAAATCTACAGACCTTGTTATAGAACTCAAACAGCTCCTGATGACTAAATTCTGCAAACACTTTCTTCAGATTCTGTGAAGGAAGAAGAAAAGAAAGGAAGGAATAAGCACACAATAAGCACTTTTTTTTTTTTTTTTTTTTTCCTTTTCCTTTTGGAATTCATTCCAGTATGTCACAATGTGGGTTTAAGCTATATGAAAGATAATGTTTGCAGCAGTTAATTTTTACCCCATTCACTACAACATCCCTCATATATGCATATTCCATTCCGGTGATGAACTCCAGTCCGCAGGTACATCTGTTCTTCTGCTGCAAAGAACAAAATATCCTATAAAAATGATTTTGTTGCCTTATTTGTAAGTCACAGATAAAAACGACAGATTACATTCATCTTGCTCAGCAGTCCATCTAAGATCTGGTAGATAACTTAACGCACAGCCAGTAGTGTGTGTGATTGAGCTTGCCCAGCTACTAACGCGCTGAGCATTAGCACAGAGTTAATAATAACTTCCATTCATTAATCTAACAGTCACAATCTTAGCACGCTGACACTGCCATAGGCATCCACACACAGATTCAGCCAAAGTTAACAATTAACACAACAGCTCCAAAGCAGTCCTAAAACGGCAAAAAAACAAAACACAGTAACACAACTGATGGAAACTACTGTGAATAAAACAGATGGTGGTAATAATAAGCACGCATGTGCTGATGTCTGTGGAGATGGGGGTTAAATTAAAACCTCTATCCTGCTTAACGTGCTTGCATGACACAGGTCGTGTAATGCCTGCTGCTTTCAATCACAGGACCAACCTGTCCAAGGTGTTTCTAATCTTACTCCTCCTGGTTTTTCCTCCTGTCACTTTCCTCCCTTTAAGACAAACGTGTAGGTATTCTGCACATTCTCTGTGTCGTCGCTAGACGTTCCAGTGCTTGGAGGCATTCCTGAGGATCACAGCTGCACTTCCAGTAACTCTAACAGGGATCTGTGAAAGCTAAGTCTGTGGACCTGTCTGCTCACAAAGTATTATTTGTTGAAATAATGTACACCCACTAATTCTGTTAAGCTGGCACCGACCTGGTGTACCATTAAGTCAGGAGGAAAATGCTTGTTCAACAGTTCAGCTGAAGTTGGCAGGGGCACCTCTGCGTGCGGACAAGGCGGAGGACAGATTCTATGCTCTAACACTGACGCAAGTCAAATAAAGCTGATGAATTTGGCGCACCAAATTCACAAAAGCAGCAGAAACCCTGGGAACTCAGGATAGGTAAAGCCTGGTGCCTGTTCCAAAAACAAGCTGTAAGACACAGGAAAGGGATAAAATGACTGGGGCCAGCCTGTCTGGTGCAATTCCTCCTCCTCGCTCTGCAGAAAGAAGGATCCTTTCCAACAATTTCATGAGGGCTACAAAAGCCTAGAAAAGGACCAGTGATTTGCATGAGAGACCAATCTTCCCCCTCTGGGAAAGAACAATGCAATTCTGGGCATCGTATGGTGAATGCAAAATAAAACTCCTACAACAGCAGTTCTCTTTGCCACAATTCCAGCTGATTCTCTCTGCAAACAGCATAATGCGGTGACAGGGAAGTGAAAGCATTTTTAAACGTATTCTACCAGCTAAGAAACAAAGAGAAAGCAAACAAGTGCTTTCTTCAGAAAGAAAAGGGGGTAGAGGAAAGATGAAAAGATAAACAAATAGCACATGGATCAGCGTGAGCGTTTGGCATTTGCAGCTCCTAAAGGATTTTGGTATTTGAATGGAAGGAAGTAAAACTGAAAAGAGAAGGTTCAGAATAAAATATGTATATCTTAGCATGCCTCAGTCACAACGAATAAAGTCATGGTCATCTCTCGGATGCTTGCTGCTGGATCTCAGAACAACAATTTCACAATGACTCCCGCATGGGCAGGTTGGGGTGTGACACCTCGCGATCCACCGAGCTCCATGCAGCCACCAAGGCTGGCACCTTCTGGTTCCACCTCCCACCAACAAGCAAGAGTAGGTTCTCGGACACAAGAAGAGACATTGAAAAGCCTGTTGTCCATATTTTTCTCTAAGCATGCCTAACGACAGTAAGTTACCAGTTATGGTGGGCAAACAAAAGAATGTGGTCATTTTAATTCAATTTCTTTTGAAACTGAGAAAACAAAAATCAGTACGGCCTATGAGCAGGCTGTGATCTCCCCTTATTACTTGATAGTCACAGCCTGATAAATAAGGCAGAACTCACCCAGCACCGTGGCAGGCATGTGTCCAAATGAGATCTAAATGGAAGGATGCAGTCTACAATTTTGTGCCAGTCGCTTTCTGGTTTTATGGTGGGACAGTGGGAGAGAGGGAACAGCAGTCTTTTTAACGAAACACGTTGTGCATGTGCACCCACCTCTCTGCTAAAACAGAATTGCTTCTGCATGTAAAAACTACAACAGAGAGCGGCGTCACCAAGAACCGCGCTGAAGCGTGACACCAGCTGAAAATGTTCTTTCCATACAACTGTATTTCTTGCCACCATTAATGCCTTGAGGAAGGCGCCAAGTGATCACTGTCACCTGATTAGGAGTTTCTACTTAGACCACAAAACCAGCGTACTACAAAGAGGTCCTTACAAGAAAAACCCACGGCTGAGAAGGCCGATGGCCCCACGTGTTAGCTTAGATGTCCACTGTTCACTTATTTCCCTTATTCCATGCAAACACAGCTATAATTAAAACATAATGTGTTTCAGGTCTAGGTTACAATCCAGTTCTGTAATTTTTCAGTAATGTGCATTAAAAATGATTATGTATCTAGAATATTGCTAAAGAGCCCAGAGTAGGCAAATTCCTAATCTACTTCTAGCAGTTCTGCTCAGATAAGGATACAGAACTAATAAATGCAATCTTTCATCATCCACAACTAAAAAGTAAGATAAAAAAATCACTTTCAGCTTACCGACTTAATTAAATGTCACCACGTGCAGATGAGTCTCAGCCTATTTGTGAAAAGCGCAGTTAAGCTGCCTTCTTTTATCTAAATATACAGGTTTTCAGATGCCAGGTCTGACCTAGTATGTGTTTACCAGAACAAAAATGAGAAAACAGCAATTTGCTGGATGTCTAACTCATTTCCTCCTTCTATCAAGTATATCATTCTCTTTTCTTCCTTCCTGATAAATTTCTCTATTCCCCCACCCCTCTATTCCCCTTCATTCTAATTTTTTCCTTGTTTCTGCCACCTCATTTTCTTCTTCTATTTCTATTTCTTCTTCTATTATTATCTTAACATGAAAGAAAACTACATGGTGTAACCAGAATACTAACCAGAGGTTGCTCCTAAACTCCTGCTCCCACCCTCAGCAGGGAGTGACCTGCTCAAGGAGCACATCTGAAGAGTGGATCTGCAGCTCCAACTCAATAAAGTTGCTGTTAAGTTCAGTGTGCTCATCTGCTGTGTAACGTGACAGCGTTGCATTTACTGCTGGCAAAGGCTCTGTGAATTGCAGGCATCACTCAAGACAGATCTTTGCATCACACTGAATCCACTGCAGGGAATGTGGTAATAAGTTTTCTGAGATGTATGGTTTAACATACTTGGCCACATATCACTACTGAACATACTTTTAAGTGTTAAAATTAAATTTTAGTGCTATTTCGCCTTTTTACATCTCGATGGAATCTTTTTTTTTTTCCCTACCTCTTCTCTCATCCCAGGGATGCATCAATTTGCAGCCTCCTGAGAGTATCTGTGAAACTCTAATAAGTGTAATTGATAGGGTTGTTTTCTCCTCTCATCTATCTTCTCATTTATTGTCTGATATCATTTCAGAAAGCATAACACTTTCACCAGTCTCTAAAACAGCTGTTCAAAGACAGATTTCCTTGCCGGGAGGAAGGAGTAGGGGGGAGGAAGGGGCAGGGGGCAGTGGAGGAGGGAGAAGGGAACGAAAAGGAAGATAAACACTTCCAGGTCTCTCCTGTCCTACCCCAAACAGCTATTCTGAATGCATGGGTAATTCTAGCAAATAACCACAGTGCTTAACGTACACTTAGCCTACAACCAGCAAGCAGACCATTAGGTAAATTTTTAGCTGCACATAATCACCAGCATACAACGATGAAGATTCCGCTACACAAGATGTAGAACAGACACTCCAATTTCTCATTGCCTGGGCTAACAACTTCTTTTAAACGTGAGTATCTTCTTGATGCAAAATGTTTCAGTGGAAACCATGCAAAAACAGCTCTCCTTACAATTCTTCAGAAAGCACAAACAAATTCCTGATTAAAATCAAAGCGTGGGGTTTTTTGTTCATTGTTTGCTTTCACGCTCTAAACAGTTCTATTTTAATGTAGTGCTCCAAAAGGCTTTACTACTAATGAAGGAGTTTTGCAATGTTGCTTATTGCCCAGCCGTATTCCATGCACTTAACTCTCCCAGCTCAGGCATACACAAGCAGCAAGGCACTAGGAGTTATAAATAAAAGGCAAACTTCTGGTTTGAAAGCTAACTTGAATATGAAAAACTGATATTGCTATCACGGTTCTCAATTGCAAAGCTATAGCTACTTTTACAACATCGCAAAATAAATGCCAAGTATTCTGAAGCAAACAGATGGAGGGACAGGCTGGTTTGTATATCTAAATGCCTGCTGATAATGATAATGCTCTACCACTAAGCACATGCAAAAAAAATTACAGTATATTCAAGTTTGTTAATAGTAACTAGCTGAAGCAACGCACATCCCAATCTCCATGTAAAATATAACCTCCAATACTATCTTGAGCCATTTATAAATTACGTTCAACAGATTAATGTTTTTGCGTTTGCTTTTCATTCTCCAATTTATTTTTATTAGAAATCCTTAAAACCTCAGATACAGCAGAAGGATACAGATAACTGAACTAAACATTTTACAGCCAAATTCATATGCATTCCTAAACAGACCCCAGCCAATTCTTAGCAGTTTACATTTCCCTGTGGACGTATCAGCGTCTGTGCTACATCAGTTCAGAATTCCTTTGCATTTCCTTGGACCCTGGAGAATGACGCATCTGCTTAGGCACATACAGATGGGAAGAGGGTCATAAGCTGCATCTCATAGAAGTTTCAGCTGCTTGGTCAGAAAGATGAATTGCAGCATGGCAAGAAAAGCAGATGTGTTAAGACAGACCGGCGTCACTGAAAAGCACACCTGTTCGTTAACTCGCTGCACGTACGAAAGAGCAATTAAAGCTTCTTTGTACTCTTAGAGCACGAGATGGATGTAATGTAGCTAGGGGATTCAGCAGAACACTGGGAGTTAAACGCCAACTTATATATTCCAGATTGCACTTCCTTCACAATCATCAAAAATGTGAACTTCAAACTTTATTCTTCATCCAAGCTTATTTCCATCTGCAACATCAAATAATTAGTTTTGTAAAGAAAAACATGCCTTAGGACTGAATGACATGCATTTTCAAGTCTCAGTGTGCAACTGTTATAAAACACAGAACATCTTTCACACTAACTGCTCTTTTTCTGAACATTTAGTTTGTGCCCATACCGCATTCTCCTCTTTGAAGTAGTATTTATTTTTCAAATAAGCATAAGCAATTCAGATTCCTCGTGGTATTTACGAGGGTCAAAATCAGCAGCATACTGAGGACGTCCTTCCCTCTCTTTTCAATGTATCTGTAAGCTCCCTGTCTGAAGTTCTGCGCTGGATCCAGAGTTACTGAGATGATTCCTGATAAAGTGTTACTGGAAAAGGATGGTTTGGAGAGAGACACGGATAATCTTACTGCACCAGACACAAGATCATCTGAGCACATATTCACTGAAAGCGCCTAAATAATAACGCATTGCACAGCTCAGTAGTGAGCCAACAGGCCGCAGGAATTTGGAGACATTATGTACATCTAAACAGCTGCGAGAAAAGTCAGCCATTTCCATTTTCACTCTGCTTCTCCCTCCCACCCTCACACAAATCTCCATTAATGGCTGGCTGCACCAGTGCAAAGCTAGCTACAAAGGAGAAGCCTGGTGTAACTACTGAAACAACCACACAGGCTGGGGAGGTCACACAACACTACAGGCAGAAAAATGCTTTTAAAATCAAGACAACCACCTCCAGGTAAAATCCTCTGGGAAAAAAACTACAGGTTTCACCTCAATGCACCCAGTCAGAATAAATACCAGCCTGTTACAGAAAAGATGGCAAGCGTTTTTTGCTCAAACCACTGTATCTAGGCAGAGGGCTACTTTGCCTTGAGTGTACTAGAAATTTACATACCTAAAAATAAAACCCAACTAGTTTGGCTGTTTTTTTTTACAATTCTCCTGCATGGAAAATCTCTTAAAACCAGAAATCTAGAGTTGTAGGGTTGTCATTTCTGGGCAAAGGTAACATTAAATTCTTCTAAAAAAAATCTTCTACATCACAGTGAACAAAGACGTTTTGAGGGGAAAACAGGTGTTATGTGGATCAGTGCAATCCTATCACAATGAAATATTTAAATGCTGGTCTTTTTTACTGACACATCCCTTTCAGTTCTAGGCAAGAAAAATAGCTCACAGAAGATCTCCTGAAAGTCTCACTTTCTGCTGTCTGCTCTACACACTATAGATACCCTCAGATGTTCTTCCCTTTTTTTGGAGATGGTATAAAGTACGTGTGCATATTCATTATTGATTCCTCACTAGTCTCTACCCAGATTAATCACTAGCAGCATAAAGCATCCATTTGCACAAAAGTATTGTTGTAATCTCAGGATTCAATAGGAAAATGTGTAGGTATAATTGCCAATTATAATATCCAAGAAAAGATGTATTTTAAAATTGTTAGTTTCTTTCACTAATTGACATTCACACAATTACTAAGAACACCACTGATTAATCTTAGGAACACAGGTTCAAAAAAATGACAACTTTTCAGTTTCATGTCTTGCCTCATTTTGCAAATTATACTTCACTCCTAATACTGTAGAAAGCTCTCTGAAGAAGCAAAACCTCACTCAAAGTTTTTAAAAAACATACTCTTTCTTCCTATTAAATTGCACTGTATCAGGTATGGAAGAAACAGGCTTTGGAAGACATACCTTCACTGTTGCATATTGCTTGTACAGTGCACGGTTTCCTTCAACCAGAGTATAACTTTCTTACTCATTCAGAACTCCTCTGACCACTCTCTCTTTTTACTCATGAGAAGAAATTAAATTATTTGGTCTTTCATGCTATGGCACAAGCTAGCACAGAAATTACAGCATATAAAAATTAAGTTCATGGGCACTGCAAGGAAAACAGGGAGCTAGCTGCGACTTTGTATTTGACCTATTTCCACCGGGCTTTCATGTAAGCCTTACGTTCACCTTGAATGATAAGGAATTCACTTTTCTTCTTGTATTTGTAGAGATAACAAAAAAAAAAACTGCTGTAGAAACAAACAGATATCAGCAGCCAGCACACTGGCTCCAGAAGTGCTTTCTAGCTTTTCCGACCTCACACATTCACTGGAGTTGACCACAGCCAAGCTCATTTTTGCCAATGTATGCATGAAGAAGATGTCATGAAGGCATGGTTGTGAAATATCCCCATTATCATACTCAGAAAAAAAAAAAATCCAGTTCCTGGAGGCTAACAGAATTGAGTGTCAATATTAAGTGCAACACTACACCAGCACTACCATCTGAAAATTTCAGTTAGGGACTCAAACAGCAACAGTTGCCACTTGGAAAAGTACCTGAGGACAGTGAAGCTCAGCCCTAAAGCATCAAATGCAGACTGAGATAGACTTGATCATATATAGATACACAATGGCCAAAACTTCCTACAGCTCAACACCGGACACAGCGCTGCCTGCTGGTAGCTGACATCATTAACAATGTTGTTATGTTCACACGGGCCATGCACCCAATGTCGGGTCTGAAGAATGCCAGACTTACCAAGAGCTCAGACTGTGATCCCAGCTGCTCAGTAAGCCCCACGGGTCTCCAGCAAAACCCAGACAAAACCCCCTGTGTCCATGAGAAGCAGCCTGGATTGCTGTGGTCTGCACCCACGTCTAGAGCAACCGCTCTGACAGGGTTTTATACGGTATAATCACACAGATGAGGAACGCTCTAAGGCGGCTTTAGACCAATGGAGGAAGCTGGCACCTTTTTGCAGTGTTGGCTCCAAAGCCTACCTGGTTCAGCAAGATACTGCAACATTGTATTGTTTTGCCACAAAAGCCTTTCTTCACCACCAGAAAATCTGAAAGCATCTATTGTTTGTAGGGAGGCACATGAAAAGAGGCCAGATAAAAGACACCAGCAGCGAGAAGAAAGATCTAAGAAAACACAGATCCACGTGAAATCAATGTAACTGGTGTGAAAATACCCCTCCTAAAAAAACTACTTAAATGTTTACAAAACGTCAAGATTAGACAATATGTAAATGAGTTCTTTTGTTTGGGATGGGTCACCCAGAGTATCCTAATTTGGATTTTGTTAGGCAGCAAGACAAAGATGAAACCCTTTGTTGTTGTTGTCATGCTAAAAGCGTGTTTGTAGCTGGCAGCAAGCGGGTCTCTGATCCGTGGGCGAGCCGGGTGCGGACTGGGAGGCAAAGCCATGGGGAGCCGGGGGTGATAGACACAAGCCTCCACCCCCAGGGGTCACAGACCTCTCAGAGGACGAGACTGCATGAAGAGACGCACTTTTTGTATAGGACAACACCTACTATTTTTACTCTGAGAAACAGAGCAGTGTAATTAGTTTTACACGGCGAGTTCTTGCAGTGTGGTGATGCAGGGGTGCCCTCCGTGGGCAGAGCCCAGCAGCGCCCCACGTCA
>VXAV01004276.1:0-39535 GCA_013399715.1 Alectura lathami
GAACTTATTAGAATTTTAATAGTATTTAAGGATATATCTTTTTAAAATGAAATGGCAAAAAGAATTAGGAAGATTCTGTCCTTTGATTCTCATATGGAAAATGAGATAATATTCAAATACCATTTTCTTCCAGGTTGGTAAATAACAGCGGTGTGACGCAGCGCCCAAGTTCCCCTGAAGTTTACAGCCCCGAGTCTGGAGCTACCTGAACACAGGCTGAGCCCTGGGCAGCCTGCGCTGCCCTCTCTCTGCGTGGGGGAGTTGACCCACACGCGCCTGGTGCTGGGCCAGGAGGGAAATGATTCCAGCACCCAAAGCTACTTGCTGCAGCTCTCTCCAAATTCCTTCTCAGCACAGTGCAGCCAACCCCCTGGCAGCTGGGGAAATTCAGGCCCCAGCTACCCCAATTCCTCCCTTTGGGAACGCTGCAGTGACCGCGACGTGCAGGCAGCTATGCAATGCCACGCAACAGGTAGCACGCTGCTCCTCTGCTCCTTCTCGCCACCAGCACTGGGCCCTCCCTGGTCCCACCAACACCGCTCAGAAAACATCGCCCTCCCAAACCAGTGGACGTTTTTTGTGACATTTAACTCCTTAAATTTGTGTCATCAGGCAAATTGTAGCACTGGAGCAAGACATGGGTGGTGCAGCTGGGGGCAGAGGAGCTACTCTTCCTTTTGCCACAGCTAACGCCTAGAGAGGTTCACAGTGCCAAGAATACAAACTTTTAGAAGCCTTCCTTCCAAACTCAGCTGGCTGCTACAAAAGCAGATGCACTTATTTCCACAGTTCTCGCGACATAACTTGCTGCTAAGGGCCTAAAAACACCAGCTACTCCACTGACAGAGCAGAATAAACCCTGAGGTGGGGAATTCATTAGGATTGCACAGCCTTAGTGTCAGAGAAGCTTTGTCTGTTTACCAGAGAAGGTTTTTCTGTTTAGTTCAGGGACAATGGGCCCTCTCAACCTTTTCACTAAGAAATCACAGTGCAGATTTTAAAACTGAAGGGAATCTGGTGTTACAAAAGAAGGTAGACTATACAACTATAACTAGTGACAGTTTAGGCAATAGTAAATAAAAACCCTACCAAAAAAAAAAAAAAAAAAAAAAAAAAAGAAAGAAAGAAAGAAATTACTTGGGATCACATCACAGCAAAACAAACCAATAAAAATAGGTCCTTGAACAGTGCTTTGGGCAACTGCTGGACCTCATGGAGGAAACCAAACAATGTCCCAGGTCACACCCCACCCTCGCGAGGGGAACAGCCTCGTGGGGCTGTTGTTTGGACTTTGCTGTAAAGCAGAACAGAGAGGAAGGAGCGAGCCCTTCGGTGGGATCCCTTGCACAGAGAAGGCAAGGAACTGTCTTCATTTGGCGGATGGCTTCATGGAGGGAGCATCCCTTAACGAGTGGTGACAGTTCTGCTGTACGAGACACCCAGCTCAGCACCTTTCCAGGCAGCAGCTCTGCCAGAGGCCGCGAAAATAAAACTGGCTTTAGAAATAGAAAAGTGAATGCTAATTATTAATTAGTAGAGCTTCAGGCAATTATGTAACTATCAATGGAAAGCTAAGACAGGTACTTGACAAAATCAGACAGAGAGGGAAACAGAGTGGCAGGATGCAGGGCCAGCCCTGACAAAAGTGTCGGCTCAGTCCCCGGGGGAAATTACACCTTTCACGTCCATTTACATTTGATGTAACAGGGAAGTACAACAGAGAAAAATAATGATTCTGTCCCACCGAAGGAACTCAACATGACATGCTTTCTGCTTCTAGGCATCCACTCCACAATTATTTTAAATCGTTGGCATCTGTGTGGCACAGATGAAGTCTGTGAGCATTGAAAATTAAAGTGTTGAGAACCATGAGCCCATTTGCTTTCTTTCAATTCTGCACTTAAAATCAGGACAGAGCACTCCAAGGCCCAGGTCTTCCCAATTAAGAATCAGCTGTGGTTGGCCCAAGTCTACCTCTAGGACTTTTCTATGCAAATCTTGGAGGAATTTGGCTTGTACGTTCCAGAGAATCCTTTGGCATAAAGGAAGACAAGCAGCAGCATCTCAGGAGGAGCAGAGCTCTCTCCATGGCCTTACACGTTGCCCACAGCCCAGCAAAACTTGTTGCGAGGTTGCCCAGTGGCAGATTCTTCCTCAGGGATCTCATGGGTTGAACATCAGGAATATTACCCACGTTTGTAATGTGCAAAAGATATTTCATCTTTATACATATTTCAAATGTATTCCGCAATAAAAACTTTACAAAAGTAATAAATGTCTGCAGAGTTAAATTTGTTTCCACACTGACATTTGTCTAAGCCTTACTCTCAGTGTGAACAGGATTTCAGGGACAAACAGGGATTTCCAGGCACAGTCCACACCCACGTGGTTCATCCCCCCGTACTTTTCACAATCAGGTGTTAGAACTTGCTCATCCAAAATGGACTAGCACCTGACTTCTGCACACAAACCAGGCTCTGTTTGCATTCCTTGTATTTTCCCCTAAACTCCAAGAAAAATAGAAGGGTAAAATTGAAGTCTTCCCCATATATCGGCAAATCTGTATTCTGTGCCAGGTACCAAACATTCTTTGTGACTGATGTATGAACCGAGCATCTTTGAAACACAGTGTTTAAGACAGAGTACAACACTGGAAAACAAATGCCAGATTTCTTCATGCTGGAGATTTTTTCCCAAGCAAAACTATTTTTGAGAGGTCAATTTAAAAAAACTTCATGTTTTGATCTAGGCATTCAGCAGGGAAAAAAAAAAAAAAAAAAAGGAAATATCTTACCAATTGAGCTTTGAAGTATTCACAGCGCGTTCTCGCAGGTACTGCCTTCTAAACAGAAGTCCCTGTGCTGTTCGCCCTCTCCCCTGCATGCTGCAGTTAGGGTTTACCTACCCAAAGGCCGCCTGCACACCCATATGACCATGCCAGTAAAACCAAGATACAGGGCAATCTCTTCACAAGAAAACCAAAAGACTCAGAGCTCTGCACTAACACTGCCGGCAAGGATCCTGCTGCCGTGGACACGGGCTGCTGCTTCAGCGCCACGAGCCATCAGGAGGAGCAGTAGTTATCTCTGAACATCGCTGTTTCATGAACAATAAGGGAAATGAGGATACAAATCACACTTCCTCTTCTTCCCCACCGATTTCACCCCAACCGCACTCTGGCTCTGCCCCAGCTGATACACCTAGCTGTCCTCTCATGCCTCGGCAGGAAGGGACCTTTCAAGGCAGCTCGTTTTCCAGCCTGCCCACGCAGTCTCCATGTTCACGTAACTAAAAGCAACATGACAAAACCTGTTTTCCAGATGTGCCTGATGCACTGTGTCTCTAAATAAATTGCTGAAAGTGTCGTCACGCTTTGGAGCTGACATCTGTTGTGGTAGCACAGGACAGAACACTGACCCTGCAGGAGATCACAGCTTGGAAGCCCAGCCTGCCTGATAAACGTCCCACAAGCTCTGCAGAACAGGATGCTTTGGAAACCTTTGCTTACCCCGACAGACTGAAACAGAGAATCTGTTTCCAGCCCTTACTGAACATCCAGAATTTTCTGAACCCTTATGTATAACTACATTTCAAGGAAATAAAAGCTTTTACCTTAAAATTCAAAGCAATTACAACACATTGAAGTAGTTATTTATTTCAGGCTTCGATTAATGTGATCCTGAATTCCGACTTCTTCTCTGGACAGCTCACTGGAATTTCATCTGATGGTGAAAAACCTGGTTTTAGCTCGGCGGTTTTGCTCAGTTTTGGCTGGTGTTTTGACAGTTCAAATACTGTTGATGAAAGAGTCAAAGGAAGTAGGCAAAGAGACACTAACAAGCCTGGAAGGAAGAAGTAAGGAGCACAAGAAAGAAGTGTGGTCCAAGCAGAGGGAAGATACAAGCCTGAATTATTTAGGAAGCTGAACACAGACATCCATTATTAATCAGTGAAAGGGCTATTTATTTGTGAGTGCATCATTTTGCTTGAAGAATCAGTGGTTCAGTATATGAAATCAAACCACGTGGTTATTAGGCCCAGATTACCGCCACAGGACAAAAATTACTTAATTTTTTGGTAGATTATACTGTAATCACCACACTATCAGGCCAAATCCCTTCTTTCTAAAACCAGCCTGCTCCTCATTTTCCCATCCAGTGCCACTCTTGGACTCACTTTCAGTGCTGGTTTTCATTTAACAGCACCAGGTAAACTTCTTTTTGTTTCTAAAGAGAAGGCAAAATGCTGCAAAATTCCACAGTGAAGCCTGAAATGCACTGGGCTTGCCTGAAGGCTTTTAAAGGAAATAACGTCCAATTAAGCAGCCTGTGTTGCCTGTTAACTAGCAGTGGAGCTGTTCACAACGTGGGCCCAATGTGAGGCACTTTCCTTGCTCTTACTGATAAAGAGGGCAGAGGAAAAAGCATCTCCTACCATGGTATCAGACAGCAAACACTGGCATGTACTACACAGGCTGTTCAATTATGTTGTCAGGTGTGACAACAGCAATCAAGTTGTTAAGGCTGAATAATCTACAATTTCTAACGAAGCAAACCATTTTTTACTATGTAAAAGAAAAAAACACTTATCGCTACACATTAAAGCCACAAAATGGATGTTACTAAATACATAAATTAATACTTATCAAACATGGGGAGTAATCGAATTTGAAAGAAGGGACTTATGGCTTCTCTATGCAGATACTAGGACATTTTCTCAAGGGTTTTTTGGTTTGTTGTTTTTTTTATATACATACAATGCCAGACTCAGACTGTAGCTTGCACAGCAATCAACAGCAAAATTTACTTTATAAACGTTTACATTTCCTTCCAAATGTATTCAAAGATTGCACATTAACATTTTAATCCCAATGATTTTAATAAAATAACCTAGCAAGTTCTTTCAGTTTATAAAATTCTTACAGGAGGAATTTTACTTTACAGTCCTGCAGACAAATTAGAAAGCCGCAGGGAAGCCCATGGTGTGGATAGATTAGAAGCACATCAGCCGAGTAGTTCTGCTGGATCCATCTCTCGCAACATATTGCTTTTCTGGATATCTCCATAATAACAACCTTCCTCAAAACCTCTGAAAGCTGAGAGAGGCAAGCTTGGACAGCTTTTCCAAAGTGTTTGACTTGGCAAATGGTACTTGAACTAGCAGTAAAAAGTCTCAAAATCTGGAAATCGCTTCAGGAATTTTGGTAATCAAGTTTTGAAAGGTTTTAGTCGTTAGAACATTGAAACTCCAGAAGCACTGTGTACTTCCCATAGTGGCCGATGAGGTGAGAGAGCAGCAGAGAGGGACTCAGTCTGAAAAGCACCTGGTTGGTTGCCAAAGGGTTAATTTCACAGTCGAGACTTTTTGACAGCTGAAGCAGTGCTGGTCATCACCAACCTCATTTTCCAACAATTTCAGCCTGTGCTCACAACAGCCTGCACCCACAGGGGTTTAATGTTTCGTGTTTGTTTTGGCAGTAGATGAAGAGGAACCTGGTAGTGCTTCAATTACACCAGCGCCACGGATATTAGTATGCAATAACTGAGCAATTAGGAACTCTATGACTCAAACAATATTTGAGAAATATGATTTTTGGTTGTGGCTTCCGTAACCTGAGAAGTTCAAAAAATCAGTAAAGAAGCTGTGAGTACAGATGCTCCCTTTCTGACATGCTGCACGTGTGACTGAAATTAAAAACAGTATTGTTTCCACAGATGCTATGTAGCATTGAAAATAATGTCCTTAAGAGAAAACTTCTTCACACAATTTACAGAACTGGATGCAAGCATGAAAGCATACAGCCTTAAACATGACACTGCCTTGTTGCCTTTTTTTTTTTTTTTTTTTTTTTTAAAAAATTTTGCTTTGTTTATTTTTACTCCTGATTGTTTAAGAAGCTTTGGAATCCACTTCCCTGACCTATTTCTACAGTATNTTGTCCCCTGCTATTGACTGGAACCACAGCTCCGTGCTGCCACCAAGACCAAAGCTTGTTCCTCGCTAAGGACCCTGCTCCTGAACACTGCTGAGCCTGCAGCTCTGCTTACGGGAACTCGAGCCAAGCAAAGACTGTAAACATTGCAAAGATGAACTTACAGCAGGAAGACGGGAGGGATGCTCCGAGCGCCGCTGCTCCCAGGGCCGAGCGTGCAGAACAACCTGGAGCTGGGAACCTGAGGGGCTGCAGAAGAGCCCAGTACCATCAGGAGGTGCTTGGGTCAGCAGAGCAGAAAGCCACACTGCCACCTTGTTCTTGCCCAATAACGTGTTCTGTGGGTGCCAATGCAGCGGCTTTTTGACATTCCTGGTACGCATGGCCATGAGAAAGGCACCTCCTCTGCTCCAGAGGACTGCTCTGCCCAGGCAGGAGAAAGGCCCAAAGGCGAGGAGCTCTGCAGAGTACAGCACCCATGGGGCGCGGTGTGGGGCGCTTCCCTTACCTGTGCCCACAAGGGACTGCGCTGGCTCCTGCTCAGTTCAGCTGATGCGTTGCACCGGTTCCATTGCTCCACAGAACAGCTCCACGAGGTTGGGCTATGCTGTATTTAATGCACTTCACTGTCAGTGCATAATTTATTTTTTTTTAATAATTGAGAAGCTAATTACACCACTGTTTGTTTCATTTCACTGCAAATTATTTCGCTGGAGCTTAACCATACTAAACTTCCTCCTCACATCTCAGTCTCACTGTTCTCAGACCAAGAATAGTTAGAGGAGCTGAAATACAGTCCTTTCATTTTTGTATTTATTTTATGCATCACGGGGCACGATGCATCTTTAGAGCCATTTCAAGGGCATACGAAAATGACACAGATCGCCTGCCAAAATTCACATGATCATATTTATTTTGCCAAATAATCACTTGCAAGGCAAATCATCATGGATCAGCCTCTCCAGAGCAAGTACTGTGCATTTACTAAGCTAACACACAAAACCAAATACATTTGCAGCTGACCATGGCTAAGAAAAACAGCTTTCAGGATGCCTTTTACACATGGGCTGAGTGCCCTGAGACCCAAATTTCTGATCCTCAAAGGGGAACACAGCGTGTAGGATGAAGCTGTATAGTGCTATGTATCTACAGCATGGCAGCAGCTAAGTTTCTTTTTCTATCAATGTTCCTAAATTCAAGTCTTCAGGCACTAGTAAAACATGAAGTTCAAACAATTAAAATGCTGAAGAAATGACATATTGCTAAACAAGATGTGGTGCTTAGCTCAGAAAGCGAGATCAGCTCTCCCTCTAGAGCTGTGTCTGCATGCACTGTAGCCTGCTACTGCTAGCTAGCAGTTACTCTGCTACTGCTGCTATTCTTATTCATCAAAAAAAAAAAAAAAAAAAAAAAAAAAGTTGTGACCTTCCCAACAAACCTTTTTCATTAAACCCTATCACAAACATTTTATCCAGCCTTGACTGCCAGTCTAAACTCCTCTCAGATACATTATAAGAGTTTAATACAATAGCTGCAAGCAAACTGTACAGAAGATCACATTTATTTATTTTGTCTCAGCACTCATTACCTCTAGGTGATTCTTTCTCTTCACTTTTGGCACTGCGATATAATTGAGCAAATTCACCTTGAACGGGCTCATAGAACATTGCACAGCTCTAAAAACTAGCTGGATCGGTCTTTTGAATGGCACAAGAATGAAAAGCATTTGTTTTGTTCCTGTCAAATGTAAGACATACGTGCGTGCAAAAAAAGCTCTCCAAGACAAACCCACCTCCAGCAGCAGACAGCCCCCCCTCTGTGCATCCCTCGAACCTTGCAGCCCACGCACTGCCTGGTCCTGGCACTTGCCAAATGTCAAGGGCGATCTCATTTCCATTTCGATGAATAATGCACAGAGAGGCAAACTCCTGCAAGGGCCAGGGGAGAATTCAGCTGCGGGAACCCAGCAGGTGACCTGGGCTGGAGCAGCGGGAGGTGGGATCAGAGGGGTAAGGAAAAGAGATGACTCGAGGGCCAGGGACCCCGCTGCCTTTTGGTGCTGCAGCTCTTTGTGTTGGAAGACAGTGGGCTGCAGTAACTGCTTTGGGTAGCTACCCACCTCATTTCTGTTCCTCACGGTTTATTGCCCCGCTGCCAAGCGAGAAGAGAGGCACGCAGGGCAGTGGGCTGCAGTGGTGATGCAGGCGGTGATGCACTGAAAAAAAAAAGAAGAAAAAGAATATTTACAGGGTCAAAATAGCTAAAAGGTATCACACTGATAATTTCTGCCTATTGTGTAGGTAGAGTGGCATGAAAAGCCCAGAAAAGCAACCAAAGCCGTGCTTTTGTGGATCCGTTTTCCCTTGTTGTACCCATTCTGTCCCTCGTAAGACAGCAGCCAGCAGCAGCAGCGCAGGGCTGGCTGCACATGGCTGAGTTCCTGCCCCGTCCTGTGCCCGCCCTAGTGCCCGCGAGAAGCAAAGAGTCACTGCAGCAGTCTCCTGGCTGCTTTGCTCTCGCCCTTCTATATTCTCATTTCTGTGATCTTCACTGTCACAGAAAATGGCATCATGACCACAACTGCTTTCTGAAGCACGCTTCATCACAGCCCGTCCTATAGCAGCAAGTGTCACAATCCACAGGATTTTCTTCATTTGATCAATCACCAAATTTGACCAAATTATCTTTTCAAGTTCTTTATCCTTTTGCCTCAAATATCCCTCTGTCAATTAGTGTCACAATTAGGTATGAATCCAGACAGCCAGCTCCCTGTCTTTACAAACATGAAGAACTGCAGGCTCATGGTCAGTCTGAGTAGACACACAGTTCTTAATGTGGCAGATTTAACCACAGCAGAGGGTGTGCAAACTCCTTCTGAGGGGCAAATGTCATTCTGCCTGGTGTATTAAGACTCTCTACAAAACCTCTGTGAAGATGTTAAGAGTTTTGCAGCTTTTCATCTCCTTAATATTCCCTTTTTTTTTTTTTTTTGAAATGAGCTGAACTGCATCTATCACCATGTGGTCTTAATTTCACAAAACTTCTTGGGCAATAAAATTCTAAATCCACAGTGAGGAGCTCACTGAACCGGATGGGTTTTGACAAAGTGTTGTAATGAAGTGAAATATTGGCTACAGAACCAAATGGCACCAAATTATCTCCTCCGACCCCTTTATATCAAGGGGAACTTTGCCTACAAACGCAGTGCCTGAGATCTGTTTTCTGAGCAATGCACCCTGGATTTAGAAGGCTTATATGAAGTCCTATTAGCAATGCATTGCTATACAATCAGGGCAAATCTGATTAAAGACTTCTTATATTGGGAATGGGAGGTTGAAATCATTTTGCTTATCTGATTATCTCAGCACGCATTCAGTCAGAAGGGATTCGGTCTTCCACAAAACTCATTCAGTGTTATTTTTCTGCTTTGTTTCTTTGTCTCGTTTCTCTTTCGCAAGGAAACTGATAGTATAAATCTAAATAAAAGTATGTCCGTACTTCAAGGAAGTGGTCTGGGAGTGAGGCAGGACTGCTGCAGTACACATCTACATCCATTAAAAGTCCCTCAAACTCTCTGAAAGTTCACAGTCCGGACTTGCTGAGACTTCAATGCCTGCCGCTTCCTGAGAGGTCCACGAGCAGGGAAAGGCCGCGCTCACGCGGTGGCTTAGCACGGCAGTGAGCACACAGCAGCAGCCAAACCCTCTGTGCAGGCGGCCGACATCTGAGCGTGCCCTGGTGCTCGGTGCCGAGCAGGAGAGCAGCACAGTGCCAGACACAGGGCAGGAATGATGACTTCAGCTGAGATGGACATGCAGAGTTAGCTTGGACTGAGGGCATGCTCAGACAGACCGACAGCTTTCTGCAGCACGTCTCATCTGCTGGGCAGCTGCTAACCGACAAGAACTCTGTCTGGCTTCTTCTCATCTACCACAGGGGACTTGTAGATGTCACAGAGGTGCGTGTTGGGCCGAACAGACGGCAGACAGAGGGAACAGGAGAGCAGAGCTTCTGAGGCTTCCACGAGCAGTGAGCTATGCGCCATGGTCAAGGGCACAGTGCCAAGCTCTGCTAACCTTGCTCTTAATCTCCTTTGTAACAAAGGCAATGTTCTTCTAGACAGCAGCTTTGTGGCACAAATATTTGTTGCACGTATTGCTCTGAGCGTCTGTTAATTGCTTTACCTTTAAGAAGCTTTCTGGAGGAGGAGAAATGAGTAAACATACACGAGGAGGGTGCGATATTGACCTTGTCCCCTAGATCCTGGGGACAGGCTCCTTCAGACCTGCCCAGGCATTCTCCTAAGATTTCTCCGGTGAAATCCTCACTCAGCCAAGGCCCATCAGGGCCTTTCCTCTGGGCTAGCCAGTAGCACAGTACCTGACACTTAGGGAAAGGAGAAATAAAACCCACGCAGAGATGTTCTTGGCTGTAAGAAACACCACTGTTCCCAGCAATCAGCATCTGAGGGGCACCCTGTGTCCAAACCATCCTGCACAATAACCGCAGATAAACCCACCCTGCAGCACTCCAACGCCGTCTCTAACCTCACTTTAGACCACCGCAGAATTTTTTGCCAATGAGTTTTTCATTGTTCTGTGTGCGAAAAGCAATTTTGTTTCATCTGATCCGAAGCCAAACGCCAAAATAGCACAGAGGCTGGATGCGACCGAGGATGCCTTTCTGCTCACGCTGCCCTGGGCGCTCGCTGCCCCCGGGCTCCCAGCCAGCTCCTAATGAGCTGGGTTTTGGAGAAACACTGTGATACCACATATGGGAAAGCAGCATAAAACTCTGGGAAAATTAATATTTAGAATACATTCTTGTTTGAATGCACAGATGTAAGAGCGTGTTACGAACAACAAGCGTTGAAGCCATTTGACACATGCTGGAAGCTGCAGCCGGAGCTACCCAGACCACTCAGGCAGCCGTTGGTACAGCCAAGAACCCCCACACGCTGCTGCAGATAATGTCATATTCCCCAGGTGAATTCCCACATCACAGGACAGATGCAGGAGCTGTGTTATCCTCCCCAGGCTGAGATACAGCCCGCATCCTTGCCAGAGGATCCTAGGCAGAGCCCCGGACTGCATTTTACAAAGAGGGTCTGAAGTAATCCATTGCCTGTGGAGGGTTAAAGCTCTCCGTTTGTAGTACAGACATAGATTTAATGACAAGAGGGTTTTTCATCCCAAGTTTCTAAATATTTCTAAAAGGCTTTGAGCATTACAGAGAGTTAGCAACAAGCCAGAATTTTCATCTCGCGTTTTTAGCCATTTCTCTCCCCTTCCCCTATCCCAGGCACAAGACAGCAGTCGCAGAGCGTGTTGCCTTCCGCCGTTACGTAAGAGTCTGTGAATAGACTTCAACACATCTCTGTTTCAGAAAAGTAATCTCCTAAATATACAGCAAGCGGCAGAACAATAAAAAAGATACTGCCTAGCCAACATCAAAACCCAGACGTGATCTGGCAATAACTAACACGGCACTGCAGTGACCTTTAAAACTATCCTGCCGAGAACTTTCAATACATAAAGAAAAAAAAGGCAAGAGGACAGAGAAACATTAAGCTGGCAAGTCTCTACAGCAGTGATCAGCACAATATAGATGTTTGTGTGAAGGAAAGGCAATTTGGCTTCCCATTACTGAATTCCCACCATTTTCTAACATCCTAAAAGCATTTCTAACTAAAAAGGGCTCTTAAACTGTCAGGTACCGGCTATAAACCATCTCAGTCAGAACCACTGATCTCTCATGAAATAATTTCTTTGGTAAAAGGGTCTCTCCAGACTGCTGCTAAAAAAACTTAATGATTCAATTTTTTTTATATTTTTAAATGAAGTCTTATCAAGAACATATAACATTTAAACCATGAGTGAAAAATCTCACCGTATTTTTGAAGAAGCTTCCAGCATTCAGGTGCTTCCACAAGCACTTTTGTGCACGGTTATTTACAATATGGGCTTCACGGCAGCACTCTGCAAACTCAGCTTTCATCCCTGAGGTTACGTAACACAGTTTGAAACAAATGGATTTTAATCAAGGAATTTGAAACTGAGACAAAAATCAAACAGTAGAATAAAATATAATTTCATCTTTCTCAGCATGTTTCAGTATTCGTAAATTTTCCTCAAAGTATGAGGAAGTGAACAAAGACCATTTAATCTAGCACATGATATTACCGCAGCAACATACGAAATAATCAAAGGTGCATTTCATCTACTTGTCATACTTGTGTCAATAACATGAGATTTCAAAAGAAATATCTACGTACAGACTGAAATGTTAGCTTTACACAGAGACTAGTTTTATTTAGACTAATAATATTTTTTTTTGTGAATAAAAAAGTTTGAAGATATTTAAATCAAAATAACGAAACTCACCTTCACGTTCAATATCTTTATGCATCAACATTTATAAAAACTCTTCTGGAAAAACATGTAAAAAGTGAGAAGACATTTGGGTCATCCACAGAACAGACCTACAATCTCAGCGATTCATTTTTCGCCAGCAGAGTCACTAATCACTTCCACATCTGCTAACCAACACCCAAGTGGTTTGTCATGGCACCCTGCTCAGAACACGGTCAGCAATGATGCTAACAGCAGATCAGCCCTAGAGCAAAACGCACAGGAAACTCCAGCAAGCTTGAGGGTTGCATAGCTAAAGGAAAAGAATGAAGAGATGCGGAGACAGTGGTTTTGTTCACTGTCAGTCACTTCTGAGATTCACAACCCACGTGATGATAAAGAGCACACATGCTAAAATTATTTTATTAAGGTGGTTTAAAAAAAACAGGCTTATTAGAGGAAACTCCCAGGCTCACTTCTCTTCCTAGACCATAAACACACCCTGCGCAGCACTAACGCAAGGGGAATCCTCCAGGAAAAGAGCACGATGCAGAACGTGAGAAGGTGGAATCGCTGCAGCACAAACCAGCCCACGGAGCAAGGCGTATACAAGACTTCATGCAACGTCCTGCTTGGGAAACACGCTTCAAAGCAATTCCACATGCAGCATGCACCCACCAGTGTCTGGAGACTGGGTGTCAACGGCGAAACATTTCACAATAGCATATGTATATATATTTAGTGCCTGTTGGTGGAGAGAAGGCAGAGTGTGTTCCTGCACAGTTTCTTTAGGAAGCCACTGGTGGCATGGCCAAAAACAGGAGAGTGGCCCGGAGGCACCTTCGGCCTCATTTCACTGGGCGGGTCCCACCACGAGGATGGACATCCAGGGACGGCCACGCAAGGCGAGCACTTTCTGACACGTTTGATCTCAAAAGAAAAAGGATAATGAGCCTCATGCACGTATAACGATCATCACTTACGCACCTGAAACAAGATTCCTTATCAGCAAAAATCTCGCCTTAGGATTTGGCTGCTGCTTCAGCAAGGACGAAAAGGCTTCTGTCGCTCAGCACTCTGGTGGGTGGTGGTGTGAACACAAAGGCTGCAGAACTAACAGGCAATGAAACACAAGCAGAAAGCAGTTAGCCAGCTAAGAGTTGCGTTAGTCTCTGCAGCAGGCTTGGATATCAGCGAAATAAATACATAACCACGTAGATCACGTACGTGTGTGTGCTAATGTGTGATATCTAGCGCAAGACAGGGTATATTGTCTCTAATAAAGGAGCTAATAAATGCAATTGCCTCTCTAATGCAAACATCTTGGCGGTGTTAATGTGTTAAGTACTTTAATTTCTTGTAAAGGCAATTGGTGCTAAAGCAGCTTTCTTGCAGAGATTAGAGAAGTCGAACTATATGTTTCAAGACTGATGGTAGCACCGTGGAACTGGTGACGATATAAGGCTGGAGTGCTGCAAGCTTAATGTTTGCTGACTGGAAAAGATTTTAAAAAGACAGTGAGCTCCATAACTTCAGCTGGCAAAGATTACACCTGTAGCCAAACGAAGAAGTCCTCACGGTTCAGAGGGCCATCCAAATTTATTTGGATTTATTGGATTTGAGACCCGTTTATTTAGCTTGCTTCCCTTCATTCTACCCACTGTGAACTCCAGTAATACTCGTTTATGAAAAGTGGGATGCTATTTGATAAGTAACACCGGCAGCAGTTTTTCCCCTACATCTTCAAAGATAGCACAGCCTCCTGCTCCTCGGCCCGTAGCCTCTGGAGGTGGGAGCATGCCGTGTCCGCAGCACAGCAGGGGCTCACTCCACCTCCCCTCCCCGCATGACCACTGCGCTCCCAGCTCCTGGGAGCCCAAATCCACCAGACCAGAGGCCCAGAGCACACAGCACATCGTGACGAGAATGTCAGGTAGTGGCACGGGGATATTTTGGCCAAAGGTGCCTGCATGCAGACCACTGAAATGGTCAATTAGCTGTACAGGGGAATGGATGCGGGAGGTAATTTAATTACCCGGGTCAGACTGCTAACACATCGCTCTGCACTTCACCACCTACCCAGAAAAATTAATCCTGATTCCTTTCTTAAGCAGAGCTTAAAAGAAAATAAAATGTGACATGATGTTAATTATACAAACATGAGCAGCTCTGCAGCACAAAGCCTGTGAGTGGGGTATTTCGTTTTGCAATGTTTTTTCCACTGGCAGAAGTGACACATCTATTTACAAGTTGGTTCTTAAGCCATCAATAAAGAAAATAAATGAAGAGACAATATAATTGTTCCTTTGCCTCATCTTATATTGTCTGCTCACAAGTTTGAGTTGGTAAGAATGTGAAAGCTCATCCTCTGGAAACTGCAACCAAAGAGCGAGAAATGCTCAAGCCTGGATTTTTTTTTCTTAATAATAATAATAATAACAACAACAACAACAACAAAAAGAGTAATGGTCCTAAAATCCTGTCAGTGAGGTGAATTTTCTGTGCTGGAAAAAGCCCCAAGACAACATTCCTCTTGCTACCATGCTCATCTGCTCCCTGTCTTAACCCTAACCCAGAGCCAACGCCAGACTCCAACAGATTTAAATGATCCCATATTGCCAACAGCACCCCCACACCCTGGAAAAAGAAGAGGTTCAAGTCATGCCTCCTGGCAACATTTCATCTGGTGTATAAAAGCTCTCTGGAAGGGACAGCCTAGAAAGTCAGTCAACAGCTAATTTATAAAGTAAACATCCCAGCACTTGTGAGTAGCTTTACTCTCTGAAAGCAAGGCGTTCTGCTTCATTGCCACACCAACAGTTACATATCAAAAAAGTTCCCCCCTTTTCCATACACTAGGCAGCTTAACGTAGACTTGTGTGACTAAATTCATTAGATGTGTAAGTTCTAGACATTGGGAAGGCGAACAAAACCTCCAAAAGCAAAGGAAAAATATTTCTGAGACTTCAGTTAATCAGCAAGGTCAAATTCTGGATATGGCCCCTACTTCAAATAACGAATTTGTCATTGAAACGTGAAGATTGATTTTCTAACCTAAAAATACAAGGTACTCAACATAAAGAATTAACTAAAACAAGCCTCATTAAAATGCAAATCCCTAGAAAAAGAACCCAGAGAGTCAGAATATGCGCACCTAGAGTAAAAAAAAATATTTTCTGTTTAAATTACATGCCTCCTCTTAACTGAAGTGTACTTTGATTAAAGTTTCATTAAAGTGGAATTCAATACAGTTATCCAAACACAGCATGTGAGTCGAGAACTGCTGCACAGAATTTGTCCCTTGTCATCGCCATGACCAGAGCTGCCTTGGCCCCTTCGTCCCTCAGAAGGGCACGCACGGGGGGATCGGTGCGTGACGGTACCGCTGGTGAGCGCCCCATCCCGTTGCACGGGGAACACAAGCAGCGCTGGGCGCGAGACGCTGGGTTCGGTGAGTAGCACGCCCCGTCACACACCTGGGAAGCAACCAGTAATTACGGGGTTGCATGATCAAAGCTTTCAATGCTGAAATTTCAAAGCAATTTGTAATCATTAAGCAAATCTTTCGGCTCACAGGCAAGGCAAACATTACTGTGCATCTTCAGTGAAGAGTTAAATTCAAGAACAAAAGGGAAATGAAAATTTTCCACTGTTACACAAAGTATTTTTATCACCCAAAACAAAGCCCTGCTTTCTAGTCTTCCTACTTACAAGCAGCTTACACCTTGCTTGTAATTGTTTCTGCCCTAACATTAGCATTATTTTATTTAGCAAGAGAAGGAAAGTCACACTTTGAAATATCAGCATCAATCCAGAAACCAGTTTATGAGCAGCAATTACTTTAGGTTATTGATTTGAAGCTTCAAGGGAGATGTATCAAGTTTGTTTTCAGATTAAAAAAATGAAATAAAAATTGTTAGAGATGGTATTTCATTTTAATGCTAATGAAGCTGTTGGAGGGTTTCTCTGCTGCTGCCTTCACCGAAGTTAAGCAGCAGAAGCGGCCCGACCCCGAGGCTGTGCCCAGCTCTCCTGCAGACACGTGATGCAGAGCCTGAGGCTCCCGCTGGCCTAGAAACAGCCCGCATGTGCATACACAGCTATGAAATCCAATGCAAAAGGGGCAGCAGCAGCACCCGCTCTTTATATAAAGCTTCGCGTTGATCCCGTGTGAAACTCACGATGAAAAATGAATCACCTTTGTGCAAGGTGATTTTCAGGTTAGCAGTACCTAAGGAAGGTGAGAGAAGGTTCCCTCCTCCCCACGCAGAAGAGACCTGCAGCTCAGAGCTGGTTCACAGGGTGTGGTGAAGGGCTTCAGCCCTCGCTCCTGAGGAGCAGGTGCTTATTATGGGAGGATTCTTCAGCAGCAGGACATGGATGCCTTAACTGCAGCCATCTGGTTTTGGTGAACGTAGAGCAATACCAGCAAAAAAAGGCTGCGTTTTGAAACGAGGGCTGCTGTGCGGCGGCTGCACCCACATCAACTTGCCGTATAGCCAAAGCTGGTCTCTAAGTAACTTCCTGCCATATTTCGTTCTGTAAGAACTTACTTTCGCCTAGGAACCACACCCAAAGCTGAAGGTGCGTTCTTACTAACCATGACGAGCTGCAGGAGCAAAGCCTCAGGGCTACGACCACCCCTGTGCAGCGCAGGTGCGTACAAGCCCATGCCCACCCCCACACCAGGGGAGGGGGTAGTGGGTGGGGGACAGCCCCTGCCTGGCTGGGACTGTGTCACCCAAAGCCCTTGGAACATCTCCAGCCGTTTGGTCTGTGAGGATCGCTGCCCTAGCAATAGAGCATAGCCTGCAGGTCGTGTGCTGCAGCGTGAGTAACGGCCTGGGTGTGGATTACCACGGAAAATAACTGAATTACTCCTGAGACTCGACAGGAGGGCTGGCACGCTCCAGCACCACTGCAGCTGTGGGCAGCAGAGAAATCTGGCATCTTTAGCTTATACCACACACTTGGACAACATTCAGCAGCTCTAGAATAACACAGGACAAATCCAAAACCAGCTTCAGAACAACTAGATTTCGGTTTAGGGTAGATATTCATTAATTTCACAGTAGAAAGATGCACTTTTTCATTTAGGCAAGAATAAAAAGGATTACCCTGCTTAATAGGTGACCTTTAGCAGTCCAAATTTAAATTAAATTTTAGACTAGCTTCACAGCATTCTCAGCACAGCTGCATTTGTAGCAATGCTTCTTCTAACAGCCAAATATGAGTGTCAACATTCAGAAATGGATTTGTTTAAAATTTAATTGCTTGGGAAAGCAGAACCTAGTAAATTGCTGAGGTTAATGCTGGTTTTTAGTGAATTACCGTCAGCTTCAGATCATTTAACTTTTGCAGTGCCGACGAGAACAGGTGCTGTTCGGCCATGCAAGGACCCAGAGCACGGAGGGAGCTTTGGTTGCAGTTCCTCAGCCACTGCAGAAATTCTTCAGCTGCAGAGAGGCGCTGCTAAACCGAGCTGCTCCATCCAGCGCGGGGACACACGGGAAGTGAAGGTGGAAGAGAAGGAACCCAGTGGAAAAACCAGTGCTAAAGATACGGAGCGCGAAGAAGAAAAAGGCACAACGCTGAGCTTGCAGAGTTGCCCATTTCTGAAGGCAGGTAAGGATCAGAGCAAAAAGAGGCAAATGTAGGAATCTTCTGTTTGGAAGCACACAGGCATTTTTTCTGCAAGATGCAGGTGTGTGGATAAATACCTACAGAACCCTGGCCTTCCCTTAACTTCACCATGTGCATTTCAATTTTTATCTGTTTTCTTGGAGGTTTCTTTTGGTTTTCACCGTTTGTTTTTCCTGACAACACAGGAAACCAACCCACCAAGCACCACATCTCTGGCCCTGCAGGAAGAGCCCAGCCTCTACCACTGCCTCCCCTGCTCGGGTCCTCCCGTCCCACAGACTTTGACAAGGGCCAACAGGATTTGTCTGCACTTGTTTAGCATTCCTCCAGCTGCTGCCCATCTCCATGATACATCACACCGATGCAAACCCCAGTAACCAGGTGTGACAATGAGCAACGTGGTACTAAATGATGTAACAACTCTGGGAATTGCAAACCGAGAAACCAACAGAAAGCAACGAGTGCTGACTCCCATGGTTAAGAGGCACGGAGTGCTTCTCTCTCTGCCTCATGTACTATTTATATGCTGGATGGCAAAATAAATATTGCAACAAATGATTTTTTTTTCCTGCACTTTGTTCTCTCTCCCAAACCTGCAGGTTTTATTTCTTCTTTTTCAAGAGATCTATAAAAGAGCCTGCTCAAATGAGCAATTAGACCTATCTCACTTGCCCCATTGAAGATCACACTATGATTGTTCTCACCATGAAACAGTTTGACTACATAAAACTTTTCATCCAGGTGGATTTGTTTAGTTTATAACATAAAAATATGCATGTAATGAGGAGGAGGCGATCACATTAAGACCCTGAAATCACTGCATTGTTTTCACACTTTTCCCTGGAATTATTCCCATTCTGCAAAATGAAGCAAGTCTTGCCATCTGCCTGCAAAATCCTCTGCATCTAAACCTGTGATACTCCAAAGCCACCGTCTTTGCTAGTAGTCTGCATAAGCCTCAAGTTGCTACAGAAAACACAAATACCAAAAAAAAAAAAGAATGAAAGCAGGAAATGTCCCTGTAGGTAAGAGGCCAACAACAGTCCCCAAAGCTGCCATGAAATACCCATTGCCCACCCGCCTCCAGCGCAGCCCTGGCACGCTGGCACCAACAGGCAGACGACACTCCCTACACCCCAGGGCCCTTTTCCTTTTCTACTTGCTGTCACAGAACATGCCCTGCACTTTTATGATGAAGGAAATGAGGCACCCCTGGAAGTGCAGGTCTCCCTGTGCAGGTCCCTGAGGATGGCAAGGGCAGGAAAAGTCCTGGGGGCTGCTTTGGAAACCTCCAGGAGCCTCCTGGGAGACCACGTCTCAGTTGTTTTTTTCTTTTTGAGACAAAGGTTAGCTGCAGCTAATAAATGGTCTGGGAAACGTGCCTAGGGTCAATTGCTTATCCAGCTTATTGGCTGCACTGCAGTCAAAGCGATTGGTTTTCCAGACAAACAGTTAAAGATAACAGAACTTACAGCTGTGCTGATTCAGGAAATTACAGTATTAGAAGAGTGCACGGACCAGCAGGGACGGGGCGAGGCTGCACCAAGGGATGCCCACCAATACCCGCAGCCCCCAGAGATCTGCTGCCCTCACACAGATGGGAACTAGCACCCTGGTATGACATTTTGTCTACCTTTGGAAAACAATTTAAAAGAAAATCAGGGCAAAGAGTTTTTCTTTGGCTAGCAAGGTCACTGCCAGATAGAAAATGACTTCTACAGGAATTTATTTTTCTGCAGCTACTCCTTAGCAAAACACATCCTCCTCCCTTTGGCAGGGTTGGTTCAACTTATTTTGTTTTGGTGACTTCTCCAAAAAGCATTATTCTTTGCAGGGTTACAAAAACAAGAAAAAAATAAAAAATAAATAAAAATAAGAAGAAAGGAAGAAAAAAAGGAAAAGGAAAAGGAAAAGGAAAAGGAAAAGGAAAAGGAAAAGGAAAAGGAAAAGGAAAAGGAAAAGGAAAAAACCACAATGTATTCTGTTACTGTTCATACTGTTCTTCAGCGATTGGCAGGCTCTTTCCCCAGCTCTGAAGCACTTCTCCTGTCCTCTTTTTCTCATCCACATCCTCCCAGTCTGACACCTGCCTTTGCCTGCTCTGCCTCCCAAACGGAGAAATGTGCTAAATTCACAGCTACCGCTCTTCCTGTCCCCAAAGGGGCCGTTATTCCTCTTGCAACCCAGGTTACTTCTTGAATTGGAGGTGTTACATTTATCTCTTCATTTTTTACACTGTAAACACAGAGGACGGAGGTTATTTAAAGTTACTTGAAGTTCAGGCGCGTGCTGTCTGGGCAGAGAAGTAATGTCAGGCCAAGAAACCCTGAAGCTGAAGAGCTGCAAGGGTTCCCAAGGCTGTGGGAGAGGCCTGGTCACGGCTACACCGGAGTAAGCGAGCCCCGGTGCACACGGAGCTGTGGTAGGCAGAGCCCCACGGCCCTAAATCACGTTGCCTATTTTCAAAAAGCTTCCAAAAGATGTTGTTCTGCTATCAGTCATTACCCAGACTTCCCAAAAGCCACCCAAAAGCCACGCTTCCGATGCAGAGCGCTAATGATCAATTTACTGTGAAAACAAGAGGGAGAGCATTCTGAAAAGCCTTACAGCTCTTCTTCACAGAAACCTTATGCGCTATAATGGCACGATTTCATCTGCTGTATTATAGAAATCTGCTCGCAATTATTAGACTTATTTCATATTTTAATGTAATTATGTTTGGCCTTTGCTCTAATAAATCCTTGAACCAGGACTGGAAGATAAGAAATTCAAATACCCTAAGCTTGCTAAAGATAAAATGCTGAAAGAAAGGTGGGGTTGCTTAAACAGCTTTGCTCAAAAATCAATACAGAATACATTCATAAATTAACAATCACTCTGGACTAAAACATTTGTTGCTGGAGGAACACTGCATAATTAAACTATGGAAATGAATAGCAAATTACAGTTTAATTTTAATTTTTCAGTTCCTTTAAAAGCCTGTGGTGCAAAAATTTTTGCTGCATCTGATTTTACTTCTACTGGAGAAGATTGTTTGCGTTAGTTGGTCATGACTCCAAAAACTGTTGTTCTTTATTGGTCAAGCTCCAGATAAGTTATTTTAACTGGAGTTTTGCCAAACTTTGGAAACATACAGGGCTGGGGTAGGTAACTGGCCTAGTCAAAAAAAAAAAAAAAAAAAAAAAAAAAAAAAAATGAAAAGGGAAAGGGAAAGGGAAAAGGGAAAGGGAAAAAAAAAAAAGGGGGGGAAGGGGAAGGAGAAGCTCTCAAAAAGCTGAAGGGTTTTTTTCCCCTCAATTTTTCTAGGAAGTTTTCTCTCAGGTTATAACCACACGTTCACACACGAAGTTGTTCCAGACTAGAGGAAGAAGCGAAGGAAGTGCCATTGGGGTGGCTACTGTTTGCTCTTCAGAAATGGGAAAGGGATGTAAGCCTGCAGGAACACGGCACAAGATCTAATTCTATTTCTTTCCTCATTCCACGTTCCATTTTACCTCCCTCGGTCCAAATCATCTCTGGCTGTTCAGCATGAGGTGTCACTGATTAACCCAGCGGATAGAGAGGGTTAGGAGGAAGAATAATTAGAACAAGCAAATAGGACATGCTGGCGGCACCACTTCTGTTGTACAGGCACCTTTGGCCTCAGAGCTGCATTCTGAACAGCGCGACGGCTGCCTTCCAGGTAAAACATGCTCCGTGTTAAATGAGGCAGGGGAGGGAGTAAGGTGGGGTGGGAAGGACAATTAATTGCTATAAGTAATCAAAGAATTTCTTATAAACGTGTTGGCTATCCTGCTGATTTCCCTGGATAAATTATAACCAACGAACCTTCTCTTTAAACAGCAGTCTCTTCAAATACATCTGCTATCAGTCACGCAGTGATGAGGCAAATGCTAAATGGTCACACAGGGGTAAATTTAAAGAAACTATTTCCATTCGCAGAGCTGCTAGGGAATTATAACAGAGGAGTTTAGACTAGTTATACATTCCACACAGAAAAGGAAACATGATTTAGATATTTTGGAAGGGACTAATTCAGATGCATAGAAACGGAAATAGCTCTCTTTTTTAGTTCTAAGAAGATATCAGTAAAGGACAAAAATGGCTACAATGTGAAGGTCACATTTAAGAGCACCACTAGTAGACCATTAGACCTTTACCACATAGGTCATTCCTGCACTAAATAGTGTTGTCCACCGTACTGAAAAACAGCATTTGATCAGAGAAATGAGAGTCAACCAAGAAAGCAGGCCCTTCTCCTGAGACTTTGTGGTGTGCAGTTGGGAAGAAGGGGTTCAGAGTTTTCGTCTGCAGCAGACAGGTCAGGGTTACACAGATCATTTTTGGGTTGCTCTCTTCATGTCAAATGTTGGCTCTCCGAGGGGTGAAGGATGATTGGAAATGCCTTTCTGCAGACCAGGGGAGGAAGCTCACCAGCGGGCCTGGGGTAGCCTGGGCCGAATGGACAAGGAGCAGCCACGTTTGCCCGGTGCTCTTACAGGGAGTTAAGGAAGACAAGCCAGAGAATGGTTTTGGTGCATCCTAAAAATCCTTTCTTTTAATGTACAGTTTTGCTTGAGCTTTTACAAGCACTTAGCCAAATAAACAACAACCTCTCTCCAAGTATTTGAGAAGGAATGTATTTTGTCAATAAAATCCCTACAAGTAGGGTCTCCCTAGGTGGCTACTCTGCCCAACAGGAGGGAAATGAATATAAATATTTAGCAGAAAATGAGAAATATCCAAGCCCTGTTCCTACTCAACCCAAGTAACCACCTGTAGCCAATTCTGCAAACGAGTTTCCTGACACTGGTCAGACCCAGCATAGCTGTTTTGTTTCTACTTATCCCCGTGGAGGAATTGAACCCAGATGGAATCCTCATGGAACTTTTGCAGTTATTATATTAGATGATATTTTCAAAGATTCGTACATTTTGTAGCCAGAAGAGACCATTATGGTCTATTCAAACTCATGCATCACACGGGCTATAAGTTCCATCGAGTGATTCCTGCATGGAGGCCTTAATTTACAGTAAAGCGAGAACACATATTTTAAAGAAAGAAATCGAAGTTCTCTATAAAAAGGTCAGTTCCTTCATCAGTTCCTTCATGTAGGATGAATGACAGATGGGACCCAACAGCACAAACACACACAGCAGTTTTTTGATACTTCTCAGAATACGTTTTTCCTTGCACATTAATTTTGTCCATTGTAAGATTAAAAGCATAGTGCAAATACAACCCTGGTGAAGGAATTCCACCAGTCAATACCCAATTGCTTCTCTTCTCCTAATGCATGATAGAAAAACATTACATGGAAAGCCAAAAGACAGTTGTCATTGAGCACTAGCAAAAGAGCTAAACAGTGAAGCTGCTAATCCAGAAAAAATTATTCCTTTCTTTTAATGTACAGTTTTGCTTGAGCTTTTACAAGCACTTAGCCAAATAAACAACAACCTCTCTCCAAGTATTTGAGAAGGAATGTATTTTGTCAATAAGCATTTACAGTTTCTGAAACCAAACAGCACCCTGGGTCGTACTAAGCAGCACATGCTGAGATGGATGTAGAGGAGCTGCAAGGACTAGGTAGGCTCATCACTACGATTGTCACATATCAACAAAAGGAGTCCAGAGAAACAAATTACCAACAGAACCCAACAATGAAAGGACTTTGGGAAATGAACGCAAAGGGTGGTTCCTACCTGGCAACATGCGGCTGGTGGGAACATCCCGTGACATCACTTTGGTTGCTCTAGGTACACGATTTAGGTGTTATCTGGAATAGAAGGAGCCTCAATTCTCTAAAAGCCCCTGGCAAAAATGGGGAGATGGACCCCAAAATATCTAGATTAGAACTCCATAAGAGTTTAAGAAACCCCTTTTACTTTTCTCTCTCCAATGTGAAATGACACATTTCTAGGGACAAAGGCTGATCTTCCAAAGGTCTCTGTGTTACAGAGGAGCTCATCACAGGATATCTGTCATTGCTTATTTAGTCTGCACTGACGCTGAGTGGGCTTTTAGCGCCTATCCCCCCAAAAGAAAAACACAACAGTTCTTGGGGAACATTTATCGAAACAGAAGAAGAAAGAGAATCCAAAAAGAAAAAAAAAAAAAAAAAAAAAAAAAAAACAAAAACCANAAACACTTTACTTTCTTCTCCATTCCCCTACCAGGGCCACATGTAATTTCCAAACTCACAAGCAGGACATCACAACATCCCTGCCAACCCAGCGGTCTGTGGGAGGCTTGCAGTGGGACTGGCAGCATCCCCAGGGCTTTGAGGCTAAATGCAGCAGGGAAGCCTCGTTCACCTCTAGCGGCCAGCAGAGCCAGCACCCCGAAGGAAGCAGATGCAGCACGTGGTGGGGCTTTCATCAGAGAGGATGCTCTCCGCAGCACTACCAGTCACATCGAAGATGGAAGCAGCAACAGCCTGACACAAGTCTGACAACCATCAGAGCTCCTGGCTGGGCAAAAAAGGTGCCTGGTGTGACAGGAACCTGATAGCTGAACTCTTCAGAAAACATTCAAATTGCAGGTGACCGCCATGAACACTGTGTGCCTGTGAAACCGGCCACACTTAGCTTCCACATCTCTGCTTGTTTGTTTCACTTGCATGTTTTGTACTGGATGCATGTCAAAGGAAGACAAAGAGCTACCAGGGCACTTTTGTCTCACCATTTGAGAACATTTGCCTGGCTTTTGGCAGCTGAGATGGCTGCTGCTAACGAAAAATTTACCAAAGCAAGCAGTGATTTTCTGTAGCGTAAGTGGACATGTTTCACGCTGCAGACACTTGCAGTTCCTACCACACGCTTTCTGCATGTCGTTCTTAATATCCATACTTAGACCAGAAGTGAAACAAATCTTTTGAAAGCCAAATATTCTGTCTTCTGCCTATTCCCTTTAAAATAGACAGATAGGTCCGTAGGCTAAAGGTAAAGATTAGTTCTAAGCTCTCTTATGCACATTTATTCACCCTAAAAGAAAAGAAATAGGGCAGAACAGGATTTCAGATTCAGGAGACACCTTGGCTCTTGGGATGTTAAAATATAAGTTGCAAAAATGTCATAGCACTGATGGTCCCCAGACACTGCTGATCAGCTCCCTGGTGACACACTGCTACAGGAAAGCTTCAACAGCCATGCTACATCCTCCTGCCTTCAGCCACAGCCCACTTCTCCAGCCCAGCTTGCAAGGTGCCCATCTTGTGTAATGTGCACAGCGAAACACTGTGCTAAAGCAGTTACTGTTGGATTTTTCCCTAAGATAATTCTCCAGTGTGAGAACGAGGTGAAATGCACAAAAGACAAGCCAACATGGCCAGAAGGGCAACATCACAGGGCAGGACTGAAACCCCCAAGGCTTGGATGCTCATACCCCGCATTCAGCTGCAGTTAGGTAAGTCACTGCACTTCCATTCCCCCTGTCAGGTAAGTGGAAGCGATGATAAGAGCTGCTCCATGGAGCCTTTGAGATCTGCTGTGTAAAAATCTATGTGAAAGCTAGGTATAGTATTTTCTCTATTATATTATTTTCTGTTACAGTTCTTATCATGTTTCCTCAAATAGTGAACTAAAGAGAGGTGATAAGTAAAAAAAAAAAAAAAAAACCACAAGTGAAGCAGGATGGTCTTACTGGAAGTAAATAAATATGTCCAAAAATAAAAACATTTTACATGTTTGAGGGACAGAAACTTCAGAAATGCTCCCAGTTCAGCGCACTAGCGCAAAAACTGCAAGGCATTGGTCACCACAGAAAAGATACCTTGGTCACAAGAGTGGCTGATATCACCCTGCACAGAGGGTGGCACAAGGGATGGAGCAGCAGCATCTCTTCCACGGAGACCACAGCTTCCCGAGGATGCCCCAGCTCACACAGTGAGATTCCTGCATCTTCAAACAGAATGACAGTGCCAACATAAACCTGGGAGGATACAGAAAACTCTCCAAATGCATGAGAATTGGAAGTTAATACTATGCTAAAAAATGCCTTTTATCATAACCTGGATGGCTGCGTTTCCACAGGTAGAAATACAGTTAGCTCAATTGAGCTGACGTGGGAGTTTTCATAGGGATAATAAAAGGAACTATCAGGAAAAATAAAAGAGAGCTTCTTGCCAGAATCAATCAAAAAGCCTTAAAGAGAATATAAGAAAAGCCAAGAGAGTGCACCCACCAATTCAGAAGTTTGAAAGAAGGCAGAAAAACATAACTGAGTTACGCAATAAAAGATCACTGAACGATCAAAAGCTGTGTAAAAACAGGAACCGAAATATTAAAATAGTCAAATCTGAAATAGCTGCTAAGGAAATAACTCAAGAGTGACAACACCACTGAAAAGTATTCACCATGGTAGAACTGAAAACTTTATGAATGTGTTCAGGATGTCTGAACAGCTACATTTGTGCTGGAACGTTGTCAGCATGTGAATGGGAGATGTACCCGATGTGAAGCAGCTTGAAGTATAGAGAGGAACACTGGAGGTAAAGTTACAGGTCATTTTGGGAATTAACAAATTGCCGTAAGTGTAACTGTTCGCCATGACTTTAGAAAAGAAAAAAACTCCAATATGTGGGGAGATCTATGAGTGGAAAAACAGGAGATTTGCACAGAGGACACGTAGTTCCTGCTGCCCGGGCAGTGCTGCCCCATGGAGTTTTCCTGAGCCCTGCTCACCGTGCTTTTCAGTCCGGGGTTTCCTCTTCCCCTGCGGGGTTTGCACGCGAAGGATTTTCCACCCGTGGGTTGCGATGCGATGGCTCGAGCAGGGCTGAGTGCGATCCAGCTCTGCAGGCAGCGGCGATCTGTGGCTGCTGTGGCTGACTGCAGCGCAGCAAAGCAGCTGCTGGAGAACAAAGTTAAAATTTATGAGGGGTCTGAAAAGGTTGGCTCAAAAGTTGGAGCCAGGAGATGCAAGTTTACAAACACGTCACCTCAGGCCCGTCACGTTTGCTCAGCAATGCTGGGTACTGATGAGGGAAATGCAGAGAGACCAGCCACGTGGGCAGGCACAGCCCCCAGCCGAGTCCTGCTGAGCCATCTCCCCGCTCCCCCACCAGCTGCAGAGGTGCTCCAGAGGCAGCCAGAGACGCTGCTGTGCCCACACGCGCGGCAGGGGCACCAGCAATTCAGCAGAGTGCCAGCACCACGCATGGACGAAGGCTAGCGCTCATGCAAAACCGCGCAAAACTTCTGAAAATCTGCTCCCCCATGGAGCACTCTGATTAGGAGCTCTGTTTTCAGCAGGTTGAGCACTTAATAAAACAACCTTCTTTCGTTGCGCAATTAATGAAGCTTCATGCGAACAGGATAACCTACTGCACACCTGAGCAGTGGCTTTGCCCCGTCAGCAGTCCCCACGCCAGTGCTTGGAGCTGCGGCTTTGGGGCTGCTGGTGGCCCCAGCCCGCTGCACGCTGGAATAGCGCAGTGCACGCCGATGTCTGGCACGAGTACAGCTCCTGCCCACAGACCATGTGAGCTCCCCCTGGGACATGGAAAGTTCCAGGGGTCTGGGAAGAGCAGCTCTCCCTGCATCTGCTGGAGACCTGCAGGAAGGAGGTGTCATTCCGTTTCTGCCAGCTGTCACGTGCGGCACAAGGAGGGCTGTGCGAAGCTCGCAGACAAGCGATGTGCAGCAGCACTCCCTGGCAGCCCCAGGGGGATGGGGGCCCTGCTGGGTGATTTTTATAAAATTGAAAAAATCAGATTTTTTTTTTTTTTTTTTAACACAGTATTTGGCCACAATATATGGCCACAGTATGAGGCCATAACAGTATTTGGACTGTTATGGCCTCAACATTTCCAGGTCCCCTCCTAAGCCTACACCCCATTTCCCAGCCATTTCTCTGGTCCCAGCAACTTCCCACCCCTGGGAAGGAGAGATGAGAATTTTTTTTCCTCCATGATTACAAAGGTCAGAGCAAGAAAGTCAGGTTGCATAGAAACTTCCGGTGAAAATTCCAGTGACTTTGGCTAAGAGAAAAAAAAAAGGTTTATGACCAACAAATGTATCATAGAGCAGAAAGGGTGCATCGGTCCTGCCTCACACGGAAGAGTGCCATATACACAAAACATCTCTGCTGTCCAATTTTGTTTTGCAACACAGGATATCTGAATGGCTGTTACAATTGAAAACATTTGTTTCGTTAATCAAGAAAAATCTAGCCAGCTGGGATGAAACGCGGTGCTGTGATTAAAGAATCACATTTTCCAGGCAAGCAGCAAGCACACCAGCTCGTGTCCCGCTAACTTGCATGCATCTCCTAAAGCAGAAACTTCTTACATTTAGAATAATGAAAATCTTGTTGCATTACCTGAAGGCAATTCTCCATTGTTAAATTTAATTTCCCATCAATAAATCTAATTATTTAATTCAATTCCTGATTCTTAATAAAAACAGTTTCCTATGCCACCATAGCCACAATCTCTAGCATCTGAGCCTCGACAGGATTACAATCAGTGCAAATACAATTTCTGCAAAGAGACGGATTTCACACACAGATGAAGAAACACAAAACACTACGCATGGCTATGTCAGTTTCAAATGCCTACCGTTTTCAAAAAGACAAATAATAAAATTACTGCTTTTTTTGTCTTGTCACAATGAGGAGCAAGGAAAATCTATGACTGCGCCTTCTTTAATCTGACAAAACGTGCGGCGTTCCTTTTCAGGAAGTGAATTATCTTAAATATATCCCTATCAGAAAAAATCAGGAGTGGCAGCAAGGTTATTTGACACTTTCTCTTGAATGGGAAAATTACTGTTATAGATGTTTGTGCAGATTTTAACTGACTGACTTCACTGCAGTTCTGACAGCTGTGGGATGATATTTTAGAATACTTTTATGTGAAAAAAAAAATAAAACATTACTAAGCAAAAGCAAATTCTGTGTTTCCTACCTCTCCTACATGCGCAGCACAGCAGGGCTGCCCTGAGGTGACGCTCTGCTGGCCTGCACAGCTCGACACTGCCCAAAGAGACAGAAAGAAAGGCTCCTCCTGGGCCAAAATGTGGACCCCATGTCCCATTTACAAGGCCCTGCAGAGTATGGACATTAAGATCTAAAGGAACTGATTTGGAACATCAGGTGGGGAATTGCACAGAACTCAGGAAAAGAATGACCGAAAGGTTTCAAAGCAGAAATGAGTTAAAAATAGCTCACTGTCCACGGCTGCCACTTATCAGCCACATCACTGACATGCGCAGGAGAGAGGGAGAGAAAAAAAGGGAACCAAAGGAGGCCTTAAGAAACCTAAAGGCACCAAGAGAAAACTGTACAGAGCACAAATCACAGCTGGAGCACACCTGGTGTGCAGCTTTTCGTTGTTTTAAGGGAAGCTAATCCCCACGGGCTGGAAGATGGGACACCTTGAGGTTCCCAGTCATTTACCAGGTTCAGAGGTGTCTTCAGGCAAAATCACTCTTCTCTTTCTTTCTTTCTTTCCTTCTTTCCTTCCTTCTTTTTCTTTTCTTCTTTTCCTATCTTTCTCTCTCTCTTTGCCTCTTTCCTTTTTTTTTTTTTTTTTTTTAATGTTATTTAGCTGTGGGAAGCACCATTATAGCCAGCCTGCCACTTTCAGATTTGCCTTTCCTCCCCCGCAGTTCGGCCAGCCCAGGAGGACACGCACAGAGCCATGTGGCTGTTGGTCCCTCACGCCCCCAGACTCACAGCTCCCTCCAGGGTCCTCAGTCTTTCTATCACAGTCCCAGTTTCATGCCCTGGAAATGCATTTCCTACGTGAGCAAAGTAGCGGTGTTTGCTCCTTTCTCGCCTAGGAGGTCCCGAAGCTGGGTCTGCAGGGGAATGATAGCGGTGAGGGGAAAGCATCAATGCACATTTTATCACTCAGGCTCTGAAGGGAACTTCCTCCTCATTTCACAGCTAAAACCGCTCTGCACAAGCGTGCTTCCCTCACGTGCTCCCTCCCCTGCTCCCAGACAGTGTCCCAGGATTCCACCCGGAAAACCAAAGCCCAGGCCTGGCCCCAAGCACAGCTGAAGTTCCCAATAAAAATGGCCAAAACCACAACAGGAAGCTGGAAAAGCAATGCACAGTCCCTCCTGGGGAAGGCTTGGGAATGCAGAAAATTTGTTTTATGCTCAAAACACTCTGAGCACCTAGGGATGGATTTCTATAGCAGAATGGGGAGGGGGAGGCAAGAGGAAATATCCAGGGCAGATGATCCTGTAGTGTTATTTTCTAAATGCAGTTGGGCTATTGATGGCACTTTCTCCTTTCATTGCTTAATGGCTGAGGTGACCCCTAGCAGAAATGAGGTTTTTTGGAATTTTTCTGGAATGATTTCTGAAATCACACCGAACACTGCGATTATCAACAGCCCACCTACAACCAAACAGGCAGGCAAGGTATTACCAAGGCACACGACACAGATTATAGAGGTATTTTACAGAGAGAGAGCCACAGAACTGGTGCAAACTCCTTAAACCCTTTGGCTAAAACTCCTGTAACCCAGAGGTGAGGAACAAATTGCAGTTCCTTCCTGGTTCAAAGGGTCCTGTCCAAAGCTCACAAAGTCCAAAGCACGCCGATCCCCAGACGGCAGAGGTTACCCAGATGCTGCCCTGGCGTCCCCTGTTTGCTCCACAAGGTTGCACAATGTATGTGAACATGTACATGAAGTACTAACGTACTCTCTCTGTGATCTTATATTGATAAGCATTAACCCAGGCAAAAAAAAGCTTTTGGTAAGACAGGCATCCCCTGTCGGCTTACCTTCATTCATGCTTTGTACAAAGGGAAATGAAACAGTGACTCGGTGCAGCACGTACACCTCAGTTGCTAGGTTTGTGTTCCTCCAGAACCAATCATGCAATCTCCAAGCAAAACCTTCCCTGACAAGTTGCTAATTTACGTTACATCCTACCCTTTTTATCTCCTGATGGTATGACAGGAGAATGTTTATTTTCCAAAAGGGGCTGCTTTTCACAGGAAAGTTGATGGATGCTCTTTTATTTTGCCCTTTTTTCTTTTCTCTGTATGCATTTTATTTTCCAAAATTCACCCCTTTGTCAGTCAGAAAGTCTGTCTGGTTTCGGTAGCCATTACACAGAACAGTACAAGTATTCAAATAATTCAGCCAGCACAACAATGTTTTTTATCAGCTACAAGTCGCCTGATCAATATCATTTATTCCCTAATATTTAAAAAGATGCAGATACAACTTCAAAGGAATTGACTTTTTTTCCCCTCAGAAACAGCCAAGCCAGGGACAGCACTGCAGAAATATCATTCTTTGAATTTCCTGCTCCATATACACTTCATCCTCATATCACTCCTGACACGGCTGGTGTTATCTCAGAAAATATAAACATCTGCTTAATTTGATTTGGCTTCAGCTCTGCTGCGAGAATTAATTAACCTGATACTAGGGAAGGCCTGCTCAGAACTGAGAGATCAGGCAAAGCACAAGCCAGTGAGCTCATCAGCCTGGGAGCACACTGTTAGCAATCCCATCTCTGAGCAGTGACTGACATTAAATGACATTATACAGGAAAACCCCCATAGGCTTCTCCGGGTTTAGATTTTTAGGGTTGGTGGATTTGGATAGTCTGTTACAATTCACGCAGGTCTTAGGATGCATTACGGACTCCATCTGTGCTGGATCAGCGGTTATCCTCATCATCTGCCCCTTCTCCAGCCCGCCTTCCCTCAGCAAACCAAACTCCTTCCTCGCAGTAGGCTGTCTCCGAGCTCTGTCTCACTCCACATTTCGTCTCAAGATGGACACTACTGCTGAGTCAGGAGAAGACATTGCAGCACAGGTAACCTCCCCTCCAAAACACCCTGCTGAGTTTAGCAACTTGGGTGTTCAGTGTCTGTTGGAGTTTATATAGCATTTTTGTGAGCTCAAAGAGCCATTGACGAGCGCATTTTCCATAACTTTCAGTAATTATCTCATTAGTCAGCTCCACCTCAGTTAACCTTTAACAGTTCCAAATCTAGTTAAGAACTCCATTTGCTTTACTTTTTCTTTTCCTTATTTTTGTTTTTTTTTTTCAGTTTTTGATCATCAATTTCAGAGTACAAAACTTAGCATCCTCTCAGATTTCTGTTAAGAAAAACAGCAAATTGTCATCATTCCCAGTCCGCTCTCTCCCAGCCATTGACGATGTCATTTATCTGCATTGCCACTTTGAATTTTCTCCTTACTAGCTGGAGTCCAAGCCCACCCTGCCTCTGGAGCTGGAGATTCACAGAACCGCTCTCACCAACCCCAAGATCTCTCCTGAGCAGTAGTTTGGACACTACCTGGCACAGGCAGGGCTAGAAATATTCATTCCCATTTGTACCGTTCCCGATTTTCACCTCTTCATGTTGTGGCATATTGCCTCACCTAGCCACTGAGGTCCCTTTGCAAAGATCTGAGGCTCTGCTACAACTTCTCTTTGCGAAACCCATTTAAAATAGATGGGTGGAAGTGTGGTAAGCAACCCCTACCATCAGCTCACAGTGATCAATAATATGGATGGCAGTAACCGAAGTTCTCTCCGCTGTCCCAGCCCTTAGAAAACTGAGTTACAGAATACTGCACAGGAGCTTAACAGAAAAAGGAATAAGCTGTTGAACAGAACAAGGAAGAAGCATGTGCTGAATAGTCTTAAGCATCATTATGCAACTATTTGGCTATATCACTGCAAGGATACAAACAATATGCTGAGAGATGTGCTGAAACAGCTGATGTTTGCTGCTTTCTTTTCACATTGCTTTCCCCAGTGGAGGCTCTACGTTGGTTTGCAGTGTGTCTGAGAAATCAGCACAGCAGACTGAATGAATGAATACAGAAAATCATCGCCTGTGAATGCACCACATTTTGGGGTTCCCCTAACAACGCTTCTAAGAAAAATCTTTCGGTCCACATGGAGCTACACAGTACTCATGCCAAACCATGAGTGCTCAGAGTTTCCTACTGCAAGGCTGAGAGTGGCTGAGCACAGCACCCTCCAAGCAGGCCAGCCCTGCACACCACAGGTCTGGGTTCAGGGCCTGGATTTCAGACCGCAGAGACCTACTCAATGCCTCCACCAAGGCTACGGATGAATGCTGTAAGATCTCCCCACTACAACTTCACAGGAGCAGCGAGGTGGGTTATCCCCTATTATAGCTCTTTTCCCTGGCTTTGAAGCCTTTAGCAATGTTATGGGATCTAACAGGCATTGCAGCAGGAGTCGGGCTGCATAAATTACTTCCAGATGCAGATAATTTCCATCTCAGTAAGCAGCACAAGTGACACCTATAACCTCAGACAAATCTGGGTAATATCTCTAACTCCAGGCTGAATCATTCTAAACCAAAAAGCTTACTTGTAACAAGAATTTGCAGTTCTTCCTTGTTTCTAGCTCAAGAGCTTTAGTAGATAGCAAATAATTTAATTTGAGAGTCTAATTGAATATGGGACTGAATAAGTTGGTTAGTGATAACTGGGATCCACGTACACTGGCATTAAGGAAGCCCTTAACAGGCAGAATTCCCTAAACCCATACTTGTGAGTACAGATTAAGCACAGTTAAGAGAATCTCTCCTCCAGAATTGCATTCCACCTCTCACGCAACAAATAAACCTAACAGTGCGGTGGAAAGCCCTCAAGTAGAGCTCAGCTCACTGGTAGCAGAAATACCTTCTCCTTCCTACAAGCAGAATCAGGAGCTGCCAGCATCTCTCCTGAGGACAGCTACACTTCCCCTAGCTGTGCACAAACCCGAAGCAAGACCCCTTTGTGGAACACTTTTGTGAAATTTCCATCCGTATTTTCAGCACAAAAGGTGCAGTTAAATTTCGTGTTTATCTCAGCCAGCTCCAGGAGTTACACAAATCTAACTTTGCAGCCTCAGAAAGTCAATGCAGCTGAATGCCACCATAATACATCAGAAATGACAGTCGTGGAAAAAGCAAATGGCACTGGACTCCCCCAAAACCTGTGATAACCCAAGTGAAACCCTAAAGTGTAAGATGAAAAAGTTGGAGCTCTTTGATTTCAGTACGCTGATGGATCTCCAGTCTCACCTTTGGCTTCCCTGTTTGGTTGGTTGCTTTATCATTGTTCCAGTAACACACATACCATTAAAATGCATCTGAACATACTCCTGGATTGGGTAGGGGATAATTTCTTTTTTGCTTTTTAGTGTCTAACTTGGCATTAACATCTGAACTTCTTTTCTTCTGCATGCAGCATTTCACAACTGATGTTTTGTTTCTTCCACAGAAAACTCCAGCTGCAGTTTGGTAACAAGGCAGGTTACTTCAGGGCTGCTTCTGGATAAAGAAAAGCTCTGCAAGTGCTGAAATGTTCAGAATCTGCCAGTTCCACAGTCTGAATACAAATAAGTACCTGGGTGGGGGGAAAGTGGAAACAAAACAAAAAAAAAGAAACGAACAGAAAACAGGAGTGACAAATGCTCTCTCCCGTAGCTTCTGCAGTTTTCAGAGGCTTTCCAACAGCTCTTGTAGTCCTGTGAGCATTCAGAGCATTCCTGGTATTTGTCACAGTACATCAGACTGGTATTACATCTGAAACATCCTGTCCTGTTTTCTGTCTGCATCTTCACAAAGGCGCAAGAAAGCCCTCACTAAACTGACTCTAGAGAATATCTGCTCAGAAACATCAATCAGAAGAGCTCGTACCTATTAGCAGGAGCTGTTTTGAATCACGTCTCACGTAAAAAAACTGCTTTGGCACGATTGAACTTACACATCTTCAGCTGAAGTCTCATATAAATAATCTCAACAGAAACTGGAAGCCACAACACTCACTTTCTCTTCCACTGGTTCCCTCATCCAGCAGCCAGTTCCCAGAATTCAAATCTCATTTTCCGTGGACATTTTATCACGGTAAGGGCCAGCAAAACAGTGCAATTAGGTCTAAAGCCTGGCAGTGCAGCGTTTAGAAGACAAAGGCATCTGATTTACTTTTACAGCCTTATAAATGCTTTTCTCTGCAACATTGGCAGGCAAACCAGGAACTCAACCCAAGAACTCCAGCAGGGCTGTAGGAATAATTGATTTTTCAGTTCAGTAGCCAAATTGGAAAAGAAAATTGTTTGCAATGACCCAAAATGTTTTTTTGTTGTTTTTCTTGTTAAAGTGAAGCACTGAGTGAGGACGTGCTGCTGCTCCCTCGCCCAGCAGCCTGGCCGTGACGTTTTCAGCCAACACACAGGTAGCCTGCATCAGCATCCCTGAGCTTCCTCTCGTTCTCTCACTGCTCCTGTTTCTTGGACTGCTTCTCCACCCGTCACAAGAGAACCAGGCGTCCTCCCACCGACAAGACCTGCCCCAGGCACCGGGTGACTGCATCACTCTTGGCACCCAAGAGCTTTGCACCCAGTGAGGCACTATGGGCAGGAGAGCTGTCTGCCCCAGGTGGACACACGGTCAGTGGTCAGGATGCTCCCCTGAGCGGGGAGGAACAGGCTCAGATCCCCTTCCACTGAACGGCTGTTTCCCAAACCAAACCCTGGACGTCTGTCATCTGGATGTCTACAGAGAAGTGCGAGGACAGGGGCAGCATGTGCTTGTCTCCTCCAGAATATTCTCCCAGACTCCAGCACTGGCCTAACACTCTTTTTTTCCTTCTCTAGTCTCTGACGGGCACTTATTCCAGTGTTAACTATTTCAGAATGCAATAGTTATCAGACAATCTGCTATCAGCCACCAGCCACGAGGGCAGCCTTTCTCCCCTGAACTTCGATGTAGCCACTGGAAAGAATAGCAAATCAAAACCTGCCCCAGATTTCTGATTAGCTCCAGGTAATCAACAGTGCCATTTTTCAGCTTTTGGAAGACCAGAGAGCACACTTTGCTTAAACCATGCCCCTGCAGCAGCTGAGCCAGCTCCTCAGAGGCTGGGCCAGGAGGGAACTCCGCTCTTAGGTGGACGTCAGTCACATTGTTCACCTGAATATACTAACAACTACGGAATAAAAACTGTCTCTGTTCTGAATTAAAAATGCTAGAGCTGCGAATTCTTCATAATATACCTATTTAGGGAGATAATAGTCTAACAAACAGAAATGCTTTGCAAAATGCTGGAATACGTTTGTTCAAGTATTTTCTCAAAACTAATTGAGTTAGAAATCCCCAGTTTCCTTTTACAAACAAGGTCATCAAATTCCTTAAAAATCTCACCATAAATTCAAGAAAATTTATTCAGCAAGGTATGAAAAAGTAAATCTCTGTTATGCTTATGGATACTTCCCAAATACATGTGCATTTCAATTAATCCCATTAATTTTTACAGGATTACTTGCTTGTTTAACTTCAGAAAGCAGCTTTCTGAAGGGAAATTAAAATCTGAGCTTCAAAGTACACTTTTCATAATAACGAGCACCGAAAAGACAGAAAACATTTATTGCTGCATGGAGAGCCTGATTTGTTTTGCTCATACACATTTTCATAGCAGTGACAGTAACTGATAGCACTATGCCAGGCAAGCACCATGATTCCCAGGCCATGAAATAATTATTCACTTTATTACAGGTCTACTGAGGTAGCTACATTTGAGTTTGACGTTCATGTGACAGTCAGACGAACTTTCCTTTTGTACATCTAGCCTAAGATCGTAGGCTCCAAACATTCAAAAACCCTCATTTCTGGCAATGAATTATACTCAGAGTGAAAAAAATCAATATGTGGATTCCTTAATTTTTCTTATAAATGGCTTTACTTACTTGCAAGGCTTAATTTAAGCATGAGATTCATTAGTCCTTCAACGTTAATCACTCGCTGTTTGAAAACTTTCACCATCCCCTCGTTTCCTGCACTATCTTATGCGGACACGTTCAGCTCCAAAAGGAAACATTGCCTGCGGTATGGCCGCTCACGAAACCAGAGTCGTCATCTGAAAACCTGTGTGCTTCCTCAAGCTCAATGTCATTCCAAAGAATGCCGTCCACAGGCACATCATCTTTCAGAAAGTAATAGGGGAAGAATATCCATGTGTTACTGTACCTTGCAGGTCAGGTTTTAGAACCATAGAATCATAGAGTCACAGAATCACAGAATGGCTTGGGTCGGAAGGACCTCAGAGACCATCTAGTTCCAACCCCCCTGCCGTGGACAGGGCTGCCAGCCACCAGCTCACAGATCAAACTGCCCAGGAACCCATCCAGCCTGGCCTTGGACACAGCCAGGGATGGGGCAGCCACAGCTCCTCTGGGCAGCCTGTGCCAGCGCCTCACCGCTCTCTCAGCGAAGAATTTCTTCCTGATGTCCAACCTAAACCTCCCCTCTTCCAGTTTTAGCCCATTCCCCCTTGTCCTACCATTATCCACCCGTGTAAAAAGTCGGCCCCCCTCCTGCCTGTAGGCTCCTTTTCAGTATTGGAAGGCCGCAATGAGGTCTCCCCGGAGCCTTCTCTTTCCCAAGCTAAGTTTTCTAAAAACTGGTTTGATTTCTACTGGAACGTGGACATCCTATTTCACCTGAATCTTTATTAGCACTCAGGCACTGAATTAATGCTCCTAAAATAATACTGGATATTTAGTTTTGTGAGCTCTCCTCATTTTTCATTGTTTCACAGATTTACTAGGCTCAGTGCACTCATTAATGCTCATTTCAACTTGATTAGCAAAAAATCCAGAATTTTTGGTCAATTAAATAATTACTTGCACTTCATAGCTGTGATTTCACATACAGGTTCTAATGACTATCCCATACCACTCAATAGAAGAAGATTGTCTCAAGTAGAAACATTCAAGAGGTAAAGTGTGTTGCAAGATATTTATGTGTTTGAAAAAGCGTTCCTTTCCTTCGGCTCATCAGGTGCCATAAAGCCTTTCAGGACTTAGACTGAAGTCTCAACCTTTTCTTGAATACCTTACTCACAAAAATACATATGCGCAGCCTCAAACAATGCAGTTTAGTTAGCCAGACTTTAAAATCCTGGGTTTTTGTGCATGCTATAATATGCATGTGCTGTATTACTTACAGAGGGTGAACTTACTTTAGTGTGGGGGTTTAAGTTATCAGAGGAGTTCACTGCGTCTTCCTGAAGACAACACAAATCACAGCATGATCACTACATATCTGGCAGAACAAATCCTTTCTCCAGGTTGTCTTTTTCGAGGCTGCCTCCAGAATTCGAATATGACAGTCTAAAAAAATTGCAACACAAAATATGCTATGAAACTGAGAGTTATTTTAAACAACTGCGAGCAGGTGGTTTTGTATGTATATATATTTGCTTGTAAAAAAGCTAACAAGAAAAAAATGCAAATGCTGTGCATTTGTTTTTTGCCTGGTAAATACACTCCCCAGCAATACAAATACCGATAATAAACTAACATCTCCAGGTGCAATGAGAGGGAAACTTGTTCAAGGCTGCAGGAAAGTGGCAGCATCATGTATCAGGAAAAACATCTAATAGCATGGGTAACAGCAGCCTCACGGCTGCCATCGGTAATTAGGAGCCGTGCATCACAGCGCCTGTTTTCCTTTGCACCAAAGCGCATGCACTGCTTTTTCCATTGAGCAAAAACAATGACAGAGGACGGTTAAATCCCATCACTCGTGGAGTTTTCACCTTATCAGGCACCAGTGCTGCTCCCAGGGCACCAGATGGACCAGCCCCTCTCTGCTGCCAGGCGTGGGATGCACACTCCGGTCGGACAAGGGCAGCGCGTGCAGCAGCTGAGCCCCCCCTGCACGGTGTGTGCCCTGCGCTGGGAACAGACCCCAGGCAAGGCTGGGGCTGGACCTGCTCCAGGAGAACGGCCCTCGGAGCACCTGGATTGCAACGTAAACTTTACGCTTCGCCAGTCTCTGTGGGCTATTCGGATTATTTAGTAATCCCTTGATAGTTGCTTCTGCAACTTCAACATCAAGGAGGCATGAGTAGGGAGGATGGAGAACCTCAGCCAGAGTTGACCCTACACCCTTCTGGTGGGAAGCACAAAGCCCGTCAAGCCTGGGTACGAAAAGAGCAACGGGCTGGGGATCAGTGTTGAATATTGAAGTTATGGTGGTGCAAAAACATACCAGAAACATGCCGGAGAAACGGTGCTCCCACGCAGACACCAGCCCTGGGACATGCCTGGGTGCACCAGCGCGGAGGTGCAGGGGGAGGCAGCACAGGTGCCCAGCCCCAGGCACTGCAACCCTGCAGCGTCCCCTGAGGAGTGACCTCGAGAGTGGGAGAAGGCCTCTGCAAAAACAGTGAGGGGAGAAATATCACTAACAGCCTGCAAGGGAGCCTGCATTTCCAACAGAGAAATTACTTACTTTTTTTTTCTAATTCTTCTCAAAGACAAAGTTTAAATTATTTGCAATGCGTGTATACTACTGTTACAGTGGCTCTGTTACAGCAGAGACTATTCTGGGGACAGCGCAAGAAAGCAGAAGCGTATTTTAATGAAGAAACCAGTCTCTTCCCTTCAGGGCACTACTTGGCAGAGACCAAGAACCCGCAGATAACAGATGGTCAGCAATCTCACAATATTCTGGCAGGCCTGACACTACCTACTGGGACAGGATCTGTGGCAGGAAGATAAAAATGGCAGTGCATAATGGATGGAGGCCTGAACACCGAAATACACGTACAGAACAACTAATTAGGTCTTATGTTATCAGAACACTTGAAAGTGAAGCC
>VXAV01004279.1:353-28990 GCA_013399715.1 Alectura lathami
AAAAAAAAAAAAGGTAGGAAAAGCTGCACTTTGGGGTTACTGGGGGGCCCCAAATTTAGAGACAAGGAGCTCCATGTCCTTCTCCTTGGGTCCAACCAGTGCTGAGGCTGAAGCTGTATTCCCAGTAGAGACGTGCCCACAGAGTGCGTGTACGCACCATGCCTCCACACGGCTGGCCGACAGATCGCGGATATGTTCAGGGCACTGAGACGAACACAGGCAGCACCAGTGGCCTCATTCTGCTCCCCTCTTTGGCTGAGCAAAGTAGAAGTGCGCTGGGGAGGACATGTTCATGCACAGATCTGCTGGGTGGATCGCTCCTGCAGCTGGGCTCAGACGCTCCGTCTGCTGAAGAGCTGCCTCTGGACGCTGGTCTCCCCAGCTGCTGGCACCTGGACGTAACGGCACTTGAGGGCACAGCTGCACCCCAGCTGTTGGTACAGGGCCTTGTCTAGGCACGCGTGCGTACAGCTGGCCAAGACATCCCACATCCCAGCAGCGGATCCCCCTGCGTTCTTCCCTTAGAAGCGCACGGGTGCTCCCACACCCAGAGCTGGCCCTTAGAGACCCACTCGCTGCCCCAGCTCCCGGACCCCCCTCACCCACTCAGCAGCTCTACCCACTGGCACCACAGATACACGGGGCCCTGGGATTTGTGGTCTCAGTCCAGCTGCTGCACTCAGCCCCACATGCACATACGTGTGCTGACGACAGAGACCATTCACCCAGGAAAGAGCTAGAAAGGACTTTAATAAGAAGATGGGACAGGCACAGGACACAGCTAGACAAGTATACCGACCAGCAAGCTGTCTACATGCAGCTGGCCCTTCTGTCCTGCTGCTCCTCTGTTTTCTCACTCTTGCTCCTCCTCCAGTCCAGTATCTCCAGAGAGATACTTGGTGTATTTGAGGGAGAACCAAACATTTGAGAAAAGATCTTTAAATTGTTTTTAAAAAGAAAATATCATATGTTGAAAAATTATCTCAGTAGAAAAAAAAAAAAAAAGTGCAATGAAAATATTTAGAAATAAAAAGCAGAAAGTGTCCAGGTAGTCACAGGAAATTTGAAAAACTGTCTTAGCAATCATGCTTGGATTTCTTCTGAATGTGTAAACACTTCTCTGCAAATAAGCTGACCTTAGGAAAACTAATCCTAAATGCACGTTGATCTGGTTCTGCTAGAACCTGATGAGCATTTTACGAACAGAGACGTGTTCCAAAACCGTTCAGTACTGCCCAGCAGTCTCAGTCAGTGACCCAGATCTCCAGCGTCGTCATACTCTGCGTCTTCAGGAGCAGGGGAAGAATCTCTCTGAGCCCCAGCTGTCCTGTTTCTTGTCACGTTGGGACCCCAGTCTGAAAACAGGAAAGGAAGAGCGCTGAGACAAATGCAGGCTGCGTGTGTGTTAGCTCCACGCGGCTGTGCAGCTGGGCTGCCAGCTGTCTCCTTCAGAAAGGCTTGAGAAAAGCTTGTTTTATTCTGCTTCGTGTGCGCATATCCAAGGATCACGTGTGTCAAGGTGTGAGACTCACTGCGAGATACGGGAAAGAGCATCTTGTGATTGTGGTGGGCTTACTATGGGATGTTTGGGTGGGGACCAAAAGCAGGGAAAGAGAGGGATCAGTGTGGTTTGGGGAGGAACAGGAATACCTAAGGGCAAGGGGGATAAAGAGCTGGTGGCAGGTAAACAAGCTGCTGGTCAGTGTGCTTGTTTGGCCATGCCCTGTGTTTGATCAGCACTGTCTGTCCTGTCCTCTTGTTAAACAATTTTTAACTCTTTTCTTGAGCGAAGGGGTTCTCCATTCCATCGGCATGTGGGTGCTTGTGTCCGAGTGCCACGTTTTCCGCCTGTGTTGTTGTTGCGCACAGCTAGTCTTGTGTACCTGTGTGCACCGTGTCTGCAGACTGTCTGCGTGTGCCTGCTTGGCCTCACGGCTGGCTGCAGCTAGGGACGTGCAGCCTCTGTTGGATTCAGTAGAAAAACAGTACTCTGTGTGTGGCTCCCTGTACCAAGTAAGGCTCTCTGACAACCCTAAATACAATTAAACTTTACTTCATGAAGTCCTAAGACAAAATGCATGTGCTTATTATGTTTTCCAGATGATACCACACATTAGAATTCAAACAATCGTTGCATATTTCTGGTGAAAATAGGATAAAATCTATTAGGGACACTTAGTGGAGCTCAGTGCAGTAACTACAGATAACGACAATTAGCCGCACTGCCCTTCCGGCCTCACCTCTCTGTGAATCGCCGTTTCTGTCACTTTCTTCTGGGACCCCGACGATTTCTTGCTCATTCTGCCCACAAAGAGGAGCATCTTCAGGTCCAGGAGCTTCTGTCGCATCATCATAACCACCTTCCAGGGTATTTCCAGGCAGCAGTGGGACCTCTGAAACAGTACAGGGAGAGATCTGCTAGAGAGAGCAGTGGCCAACGATCCAAAAACAAGGGCCCGCAATACCGACAGTGCTGTGATGATAATGAGTTACAAGAAACTAATTGTTACGCGTTGTTGTAACAAGGTGGAAGCAGGATCCGACGTGGAGGATGAACAGGAAGGAGAGAAAGATGTGGAAGAATGCAGTTAGCAGTAAGGTTTATTTCAGAGTCAGCTGCCCCGTTAGGTTTCATAACTGCACAAATACAAATCGCTCCATCTTTATCTCTGTGTAGCACCTGTTTCCTTGTCTTCTCATTACTTCAACCATTCTCTGTCAAACTTCACTGAAATGCTCTAGCTAAGCAGCTGCCCTGACCCGTTGCCTCTGGAGACGTCAGTACAAACTTAGGCCAAATCTTTGGAGAAAGATATTTGCAGATTTTGTTCCCTGTCCAAAGATTTATTTTCAGCTCCTCATGTAAAAAAGGAGACTAGCACTTTTATACAAGATTGTATGGCACACTTCCACCACAAGAATTAAACAAAAAATTTTGGCTTACTATCTAACATCACTATTCAAGATGGAGTGCAGCAAGAAAGAAGTGTTCAATCACCAATAATGCTCTGGGAATTAAAAGCTAAAAGCGTCTCTTTGTTTGTAGGTCCCCCATCTTGCATTACCTTGAGGTGCTCCAGGACCATTTTCTTCGTCGCGGTCTCTGCCATAAAATTGTGCATCTGGTGTTGAACCCTCTGGATAAGAAAGTAGGCAAACGAGAAAGGGTGATATCAGAGCAAACTCCCCTAAGCTGCTAAGCTGCATAACGAGGAAAACAGACCCAACATCCAAGGGGGCTGATAGGCTGGGTCAGTGAATTCAGGGAGCCAGTTAAACCTGGCTGCGTTCTTTCTACCTGTAGCACATGACCTACACTGACATTTTTTTTTTTTTTTTTTTTTTTAAGGTGGGTGGAGTGAGGAGGTGGGCATACTGAACTGCGCTCTATGGCTGCAGGGGGAACAGCACATAGTGAATTGTCCCTTAAAGAGGAATTAGCAGAATACACTGGGCAGGAAACTCCTCAAGTCTGGGAGCAGTTCAGTTTCCTGGCAGGTCTGGGAGCTGCACAGTTTCAGACTGGGGTGTGGGACACCAGAAGGAATTAGCTTCAGTTTCTTCCCCTTGACTAGAACAAGACACACAGACCTGAGCGGCCGGCCATCCCTTGCTTTTCCATCATCAGTTTGTAGTCAATCTCCTCATAGACAGCCTCAGAGAAGGGGTCATAGGATAGTCTGGAGCCTGAAAGTAACACGCGTGATCACTCATACAGTCTCTGGCCATACTCAGGCTGCGATCATGACAAGAAGGAATGATCTAACGAGGTACATATGGCCTGGTTACGACCCAGAAAGTCACTCAGAGGTGCTGGCTAAGAATAAGCTTGGAGAAGAAGTTTGCCTTGACAAGGAGACAACAGATGCTGGGTGAGGAAGCAGATGTGCATACAAATCCATTCAAACCTGTGCAGATCTGAGTTTCTTGGTTTAAAGTTATGTTTTGCTTTATGTTCTAAAAGCTCCTTACTCAGGAGACTGAAAAGCTTTCCTGATATTTATGGCACTTTAGGGAAAGATCCCATGCAGATCCACAGTCCAAACTGGAGATGACACTGCTTGTGTGTCTGAGACCTAACGAGCCGTTAGCCATGAGGTTTCCAGTCGCCACACTGATTTGATGCCCTAGAATAAAAGCCCCCTTCAGTGAGGTGGCTGTCCTTCCTGGCGTTTCTGCTTCTCACTTCCTCACGCCAAAAGTATTTCTCCACACTGGCCTCATTTTCCACTCTCAAGCCCATTCTCCCATCCCCTTGTCTCTATCTCTCTCCATACAGGTAATGTCCATGCAGTACCCATACAGAGCGAAACCAAGTCTCCCAGTGGGTGTCCTGGCTGCTGCCAGTTTCCAGTTGCACCGGTGGACTCTCACTGCCAGGCAGTGAGTGAAAATCTCCGTGACATTCAGCAGGTGTCATTCACCTCGGTCACCCACCTCCCCTGCTCCCCCAGGCAGTTAAACACTTGCCAGCCATTTCCAGGAGGCATCTGCTCCGATACTGAGGGACACACCTCTCTGCTGTGCCCTGGCGCTTCGGATCTGTACGGCGAGAATGGCAAGAGCCAGGCAGAGGAGGGCACCCAGGATAATGCAGAGGATGACAGGTGCTGAAATTCTCATGTTGCCTGTCCCTGGGCGGCGGGGTGGATCTAAATGGAAACGAAGAGGCAAGACGCAGAGAAGAATCAGGTGGCCCCAAGGCTGCTCCTCTGGAGCCTCCTGCTGTGCTCATGGTAACAGAGTGAGGCAGGTCACTTGCTGCCTAATTTCTGCCCTAGGAGAAAGAATTCAGCAGCTAGGGATAGTGCCACTCAGTTCTCCTTCACAAAAGGCTGTGGGAGATGCTTTCTGATGAGCTGGACTATACTGCTGATTTACCTGCTACGCAGTATCAGGGACATTAAAAATCCCTGATGTGGTGGGAGAAAGAAAGTGTAAATAACGAATGTTTTACCTGCTCGAGTGGACGGTGCTGTTGTTTCTGTCACACCTACGAAAAGAACATGAGCCCAGATTAAGGAAGAGGTAAGTGTGGAAAGCAGGAAGAACACCTTCACATCATTTGTGAGGTTCCTGCCGCCAGAATTATGAAGGGATGTACAGACGACATAATGTCCCTCTATCCACCTCCCTCCCCAGCCTGTGTGATGAGCCAAAGGAGCATTTACCAACCTGAGCAATTCACAGCAGCGTCCTCCTTGTGATCACAGTTTTTGCCGAACAAGGGCTTGGAAGGGCAGTCCCAAAGAGACAGTTCTGTTCCTTTACAGTGCACCTTCTCCAGCCAGATGGGACCAGTCCCTTCCCCAAAGGCAGCTTCACTCAGAGCCGACACAGCAGACCCACAGCCCAGCTGCCTGCATACAACATTAGCATCTGCCACATCCCAGAAATCATCACAGATTGTTCCCCAAGAGCCTTGGTTCCAAATCTCCACTCTTCCTGCGCACGCATTTTCTCCTCCTATGAGACGTAACTTCTCCCTGTCTGCAGAATAAACAAGGTTCTGCATTGCTTGGACAGCAGGAAGATCCATACGGGCCAATAAGGAAAAACGAAGAGGTACCTGAGCACCTGGTAGAGTTTGGACACTCAGTGAAAGTGGCTGGAGTCATTGCCTCTTTTCTTCCTGCAGGAATTAAATATCGAAGTAAATAATTAGATTATTCTCTGAAGAGAGTGAGGGAGTATAAAATGCCTGAACATTAATCATCATGTCCGTTTTTTACTATAATAAAAATATGGCCTATTTAGCACTTGTCGTGTCACTATTTGTCTTTTCTGTAAACTAAAAAATCTTCCTGAAAACCCCCGATGACCTTGCTTTCTCTTCTCTTGCTGTGCTTTTCAAAAGATCTGAATGTTATCTAAAATTCATTTCAGTGGGAATCCACAGATATGAAATACTGCCATAAAAGCAGGCACTAAATGACGCAGGTCATTTGGAACTGCGCATACACATACTTGCAGGTGGTTATGTGCATGCATGTGTGTGTAAATGCACATAAGCACTGGTATGCCTCCATATGTGTAGAAATACATACATGCCTCTAGGCTTCTTGAGAAGCCTGACCTTAACTCTGAACTCGCTAACTGCATGTCACAAGTTTTTAGTGTACGGATATGCAACGGCACCAACCTATCAGGGCTTCCCTTGGATTTCAACACTCCTGTCATTCTAATTCACTCATTTACAACAGAGACCTCAACAAAATGTTGGTGCTGGGAAACAAATAAACGTGAGGTAAGCACCACAGTGTCCGCACGTGCACATGCATGTCTATGCATGTCTGGGAGGTACTGTACAGGTGCATTCGTAGTTACCAGTGCAAGAAATATGGGTCTCTTCTGCTCGGTTATCACACGACTGAGGATTCCAGGGGTCTGACTGACACTGCCAGAGAGAGCTGTGTTGCTCCGTGCACTCGATGTTGTCCAGCCACGTGGGCCCAGAACCTCTGCCATATTTGAAATTTCTTTCAATTTCCCCAGCATCTCCGCAGTTCAGGTGTTTGCATACAGTTATTGCAGTGAGTTGAGACATACGGTTGGAGCAAATGCTCCCCCATGACCCGTTGTAGAAAACTTCTAGCCGTCCGGCACAGTCACTGCCATTCACCAACCTCAGAGCCAGGAACTCTAAAAGTAAAGATGGAAAACTGGGATTAGAAGGGCATGATTCAGCATGCATTTCATTGTCCTGTTTCCAAAGACCAACCAAGAAGTAAACCTTGCTCTGCAAACAATAGGGACCACTTCCTCAGTGATTTTGGCTGTTGTAGGCTTCCCAATCCAAGAATCCCCAGGAGTGGCTGGCACTTTATCATCCAGCCGAGCTCAGGGTATATGATTTTCTTTGGGGTCCTTATGACAGCTGGTCACACATTTTCCTGGAGTTGAGGAAGGCGCAGATATCGAACATTCCCATAGAGCCTTTCTCTAGTGTTTCTAGTGTAGTTTTATGGTAACCATTGCATAGCTCCACTTTTCCAGCTGTAGGATCCAGTAGGGGTGTACCCACTCCACTCATTCCTGGATGGCTGTATTTTTGCCATGACCTCCATTGTCTGGTTCTTGACTAAGAGGCATTCCATGGTGCCAACAGAGATGTTTATTCCTTCTGAGTACTACCTGCATTTGCTGTCTGAGTGGGAAAGATTCTTGCAATTCTTGTGATAGCTCTACCACTAAGAGAACACAGCACCTATCACTGTTGCTGGGGCAAGAGGTCTGTATAATCCACTTGCCAGGCTTCTGCACACATCCATTTCTCTCCCTGTACATACAGTTTCATCATTCACTCAGTGTGCCGTATTATTCCACAGACACCACACAGTGCTTTGGCTTCCCAAGACAAATGTAAGCAGTCTCATCTGCTCCCATAGTAAATCCAGTCCCTTGAAGCATGCTCAGCAGTTTCATGGGCTCATCTGGCTAAAAATATCTCCCCTTACTGCTCCATTCCCAGATAGCTTGTGTCCAGCTGAGGCAGCTGGTCAATTTAGGTACTGTGTTTCTCGAGTTGCTTTTGAATTTGGGATGTGCGCATGATTAGCATGACATACTAATTCAGTCTTTCTTTGAGTAGCTGTTGTACTAATTTCCATACTACTTCTGTTTAAAATATTTTTCCTAACTGCTGCCAGTTACCACCATTTCACTCTTTAAGCCATTTCCATACAACATTATTCACCATCCAGGAGGCTGAATAGAAATATACTCTGGCCTGGTGGTGATTCTGCGTATGTTCCAAGGCTATTTGGGAGACCTTTCAAACTTCTTCAAGTCTCCTTCCAGATGATAGCTTCTCCTATAGACATAGAATCATAAAGGTTGGACCAGACCTCCAAGATCATCTAGTCCAACCTCAAACCCAACACCACCATGCCCACTAAACCATGTCCCCAAGTGCCACATCTACACGTTTCTTGAACACCTCCAGGGAAGGAGACCCCACCACCTCCCTGGGCAGCCTGTTCCCCTGCCTGACCACTCTCAGAGAAGTTTTTCCTGATATCCAACCTGAATCTCCCCTGGCACAGCTTGAGGCTGTTACTCCTTGTTCTGCCACTGTTACCTGGCAGAAGAGGCCGACCCCCCCCTCACTGCAGCCTCCTTTCAGGAGTTGCAGAGAGCAGTAAGGTCTGCCCTGAGCCTCCTCTTCTCCAGGCAGAACAGCCTCATAAATAAATAAATAAATAAATCTCTGGTTTTCCGATTTAGTGACTAACGTGCATGACTGGAGAATCCACAGGTTTCTCCAAATACAAACAAGAAACCATAACACTTGCAAGCAGCATTGCTGTCAACAGTTTAGACCTGAATGCTATAGAATCATAGAATCATAGATTATCTGACATTGTTTAATTGTACACATATGTGGTGTCCATGGAATTTGTGAATTTACAAAGAAAATGTTCCAACGCTTTCCATCTCCCGTTTCCTGCTGTGCTGTCACAAGACCTATCAGTAAACAAACCTGTTCTTTATTCATATGTACTTAACATATGCTTAATTCATATATCCTTAATTGATTCATGTACTTAATTCATCAGGTGCTAGGGTTTCAACAGCTGAAAGTGCTTGATCTTCATCATATTATTGATTTGCCAGACACTGACCCAATAAATTCAACTAATCCTAGCCTGGAGCTTGAAACAGGGTGTGCACATTGGCTCAGGGCTAGGAGCCATTTTTGCTGTGCAGCTGTGGTTGCTTTTCCCTCAGGTGTTTTGAATCCGATTATCAGGGTAGGGGAAAAGCTCTTTGACGCTGTGGCAGATAGTGAGGGTACCCCTGATACAGCTGGTTCCAGGCACACTGCACACCACTCCAGGTGAAGGCAAATTAAGGTCTTGTTTCTTTGATGACTGGAGTTGAGAAAAAGCAATGGCAATGTCAATTATAGCCTACCAGGCATATTATTTGACTTCTAACCCACGCAACAGCTGTGATGTGTCTGGAACTGTAACAGTTAATGGTGGTCTGACTTCGTTCAAAGCCCCAAAGACTATTGTAAACAACGATTCTCCTTCAGGCCTTCATATAGATCAAACAGGACTGCTGTAAGGTGACTGTATGTTTAAGACCAATGCTTGTTTTTCTGAGGGAAACAATTTTGGGATTTCATCAGTGGTTCCTTGGTCGGTGTGATAAGCCTTTCAGCAAATTACTTGAGTTGCCAAGGGATTGGCATCTGGGTCTACCTAAGCAAATCCAGCAATACTGGGGTGAGAAGAGGGGATCTTTGGGATTCTTGTACCTGGTTCTTCCCTCTGCAAAGCACACTGCCTATTCCAAAAAACCATAAGCCTTCCTATCCCATCCATCTGTCTGTGGTGGTCAAAAAGACAATGCCAAGGATGGCAGAGGCAGTAGGACCAGCTGCAGCAAGTAAGGTATGCCAAACTCCTCCATTCAAACTTCAGACTTCCTTCCTGTAGATGTCTCTCCTCCAGTTCACGTCTTGAATGACTACTTGTTTAACACTGCTACATCCTGACTCCAAAATGGTGGATCTGGATCACTCCAACAGAGTGATCAACAGAGCCTCCTCCCAAATAATGCCAGAGGGGCATTGCTGTGCCTACCATGAGTGACCAAAAGCTTTTCAGGGCACCTTTCCCTTTGTCTATAAGCACACTCCAGGAGTCCAAGCAACTGCAGTTAAGCAAAGTCTCCCCTGAGCCTCCTCTTCTCCAGACTGAACAGCCCCAGCTCCCTCAGCTGCTCCCCATAAGCCTTGTGCTCCAGGCCCTTGGCCAGCTTTGTGCCCTTCCCTGCAGTCCCTCCCAGTTCCTTCAGCAAGGGGAGTGGCAATGAAGGAAGTTGGTCTTTTATATGCTGCTCCTTGCTTCTTACTCATTTTCCTCTGCTCCAGTATGTGTCTGCAAGCTGCAAGCTGCAATCCTTCAGGGGTTGTGCCCGCTCCTGAGCGTGCCCTCCACAGGTTTGTATCTTGATGGGATAAAAAGGGGGTGGACTGACCAGCCATGCTTGCAGTCAGGAGGGAACAATAGGCTGTCCAAGCCAGACCCTACAAATTCTCATCTTCCCTGTTCATATCCCTCCTCTTTCAACCCATAGGCTTGTCTGAACAAACCTGAGCACAGGACTCCAGCATCCTCCTTGTGTTGGCAGTTGTGGTGGCCCCATGCCTTAGAGGGACAAGCCCAGAGGTCGGATTCAGTCCCAGTGCAGTTCACATCATCCAGCCAGATGTGTCCTGAGCCTTCGCCATAATGAGCAGAAGCAAATGCCTTGATGGCATATCCACATCCCAGCTGTTTGCAAACAACATTTGCATCTGATATATCCCAGTAATCATCACAGATGGTGCCCCAGATGCCGTCGCGGTAAAGCTCCACTCTCCCAGCGCAGCGCTTCGTTCCATTCACAAGCCTGATCTGCCGGCTCTCTGCAGGAAGGAAATGCAGCTGTCAATATGCAATCATTGCATAATGCACAGGTCAGTGGCATGGATGCTTATTTGAAGCACATTTAAGGCATCATGTTCTTGTTACATTCCAGTTCTTTTATTATGATTTCTTAGGCAGAACTCCTGTGACACTAAAACCACGTAAAGGCAAAGGCCTGCTCATGTAACAGGTAAATTTTTAAATGATTCCTGTGGGATATTGCAAATGAGTAGTAGTGACTAGTGATGCTAAGCATATGCAGAGATCACCTTATTTTAGAAAGTCTGAGAAGCTGTTTTCTAATTACATTTAGTTCAGAAACAGGTACTGCAACAGGTGAGTTATAAAATAAGAGAAATGTACCAAAAGTTCTAGTTTACATGTATGTTTAGAAAGGCTGCATGTGTCTATACATACATAGCAAAGTCACAAAACCAAACCTATTTAATTCCTGAGGGTTAGTCAGAATGTGTGTTAGTCATGGACTGGTTAGTGTTCTTAAATTAGTGTTCTTATGACTTCGGTGTTCTGTTATTTCTTTTTGATTCTGTGAGCTAAATTCTTTAAGAAATTCAGATGAAAAAGGCAATATGTAAATTACACTTTCTGCCTTGACTGTCATTTGGCCCTTAGAGGATACAGGCAGGTGGGTATCACGATCCGACCTGCAGGGGGCCTACAGGAGAGCTGGGCAGGAGCTCTTTAGAAGGGTATGGAGCAACAGGACAAGGGGTAATGGCTTTAAGCTGGAAGCTTTAGGCTAGATATTAGGAAGAAATTCTTTCCTGTGAGGGTGGTGAGACACTGGCACAGGCTGCCCAGAGAGGCTGTGGATGCCCCCTCCCTGGAGGTGTTCAAGGCCAGGCTGGACGGGGCTCTGAGCAACCTGGTGTAGTGGGAGGTGTCCCTGCCCCTGGCAAGGGGTTGGAACTAGATGGTGTTTAAGGTCTCTTCCAACCCAAACCGTTCTGTAATTCTGTGATTCTATGATTCTATGTTTCTATGCCTATTTAAGATCTGGTGAGATCACCTCACAAGGCTGGCTGGAGGCAACCCTAGAAAGTGTTCTGTTCCTTTTGCACAGTAACTCGCCTGAGCAAATAACACCAACATCTTCAGCAATTCCTGTTGGCAGCGACTGAGAATGGGAGGTCTTGCAGCGAAGTAGCTGAGTCTCATTTCCATCACACTGGACACTTCTCCAAGCCACAGGACCGGTGCCTCGCTCAGACCTTGGAAGGTAATAGGCTCTCTTGGCTGTCCCACACTGGAGCTGCCTGCATACCACATGAGCATCCTTGATGTTCCAGTCATCATCCAGGACTCTGCTCCACATGCCATAGAGATGTGAAGGAAGGATCTCAACTCGCCCATCACAGCGGCTCTGACCACCTGAGAGTCTGAGTGTTTCAGCCAGACCTGGGCTCAAGAGATTTGGAAAAGATATTGAATAACATCTACTGCTCTTTAAAAAGAAATAACGTGCAGGAGAGAGATGGAAGCCAAATTTCTATGTTGGCAAAAAGTATTTCTCACCACTGGTTAATCAGACAGCCTGTGGTAAGGCTTTGCTGGCTCCCATGCACACAAGATTCTACAAAGGGAAGTGAGAAAGGCTCAAAGTCTAGATCCTGTGAGAAATCAGGCACATCTAAATAACGTGAATCTCTCTAGAGCAGAATCCTATTAAATGAAGTTCTCGCGCTGAAACTGAGGACAGGAGGGTGGTGGGTGGGTGGGGAAGGAAGGGAAAGGACGTTAAACATAAGCTGACATACCTGACTCGGCAGAGCAATGCGAGACTGCTTTGGTCTGAAGTTGCAAACCCTGTATGAAGCCATTCCTGACCTACCTGAGCAAACAACGGTGGCTTCTTCTCTGGCTGAACAGTCTGGATTGCCCAAAGTCACTTGAGCACAATCCCGCAGGCAGGACTCTGTCCCTTCACAGTGAAATGCATCTCTCCATACAGGCCCATTCCCACCCACAAAACGGTCCCCCGTCTGGATTGACTTTGCGTAGCCACAGTTCAGTTGACGGCAGAGAACATTTGCAGCTTGCAAAGTCCAATGGGAGCGGCAGAGTCTTCCCCAAGTGTCTCCATGGAGGATCTCCACTCTGCCAGAGCATGCGGTGCCATTCACTAATCTGGCCCCTGGGCATCCTGCATATAAGAGAAAATGAACACCAAGAGGTCTTACTGGTGACTGCTCATGGGCAGATCTGAAAACTGTCTGGGAAGTGGGAACAGATTTTCCCTGAGGAAACTGAGGAGGAGCAAAAATGCCTCCACTAGGCCACTAGAATGTCAGTACATATAATGAGACTTCAGTCCCCCCTGTTTTACTGAGAAGAATGACTAGAAATCAGGATCTGATCCCCTCTGCAATTTTTCAACTTGGAGCACTAGGTTTCAGAGTTCTGAGTGAACCTTAACTGCTCTGACCAACCTCAATCGTATCTCCCAACTCGGGCACTTGGCTCAAGGACTCGATTAAGCCTGAAGCAGGCCTTCAGTCCTCGCCTTAACTATGTGCTTGGTGGAACTGTCTCCAGTCCTGTCTCCTGTTGCTCCTGACTCTACTCTCCAGCCGAACCCTAGATCTAATTAATTACTTTACCTTGTCTGGGACTGCCCATGGGCCGTGTTATCAGGGCCTTCCCTGTTCTCTGTGCTCAGATGCTTTGGACTGTGCCCTGCTGGTTGTGCCTGTGCTGTCCTCACCCTCTGCACCCAGCTCATTCTCCCCTGTGGAGCAACCCAGCTCTTGCTATGGTCTGGCACTAGAAACAATTCACAGAGAGGAGGCTTGTGATACAAGTAAAGTGCAGCCTCAGCTCCTGGAAATGCCTGTAGCAGCAGGCAAAACACAGAGCTTGGCTGTGCAGACACCCTCTGGATTTGCAGTCCATACCTGTCTCATAGAAGGAATTTTTTCATTTCTCCTCTTAGCCCTTTCCACTGCTCACCTGAACACATCACACGAGCATCATTTCCAGCAGGGCATTCATTCTGATCTAGTACACTCACAGGACAGTTCCTCAAGTGTGAGCTAGTCTTCTCACAGCTGAATGTACCATTCCAGAAAGACCCATTTCCTTTTCCAAAGGCCTGTCCACCTGGTATTGATAGGGCAACTCCACAGTCCAGATACTGGCAGAGAGCATTGGCAGCTTGGAAATTCCACAGGTAGTCACAGAGTGTTCCCCACAAACCTCCGTGAAGAAGCTCTACTCTCCCTGAACATCTGGTACTGCCATTTGCCAGCCTGTATCCACCGTAGCCTGCAGGAAGAATAAAGGAGTTTAGTATTTACATTACTCTTTTCATGCTATTGTATAGAATATTTTGAGAGAGAGCTACCTGCCAGGAACTGGCACTTTCTGTGTCCTAGGTTACTGGGGAGAATGCTAGACCAGCATCCTGCTAGACTAGGTGTTGCTAGCATCTCTGCCCCATCTTTAGTTTAACCTTTTTAATTTGTGAGCTCAGAAAACAGAAGTTTTTTGCTATGTCTAATAATCATTTTTGTAGTGGGTGTACAAGTTAGCTATTTTTAAAGCCCAAACAACCATAACTGTACAGAATTCTTAAATAATGATACCTGACAGTTACAACTATATTCATCCAAGCCCCTGACAGGATTTATTTTTTTTAAATGCGTTTGTACCTCGGATCTCCTATGATTTTACAGAGGTATGCAGTTGTACCTCTCCCAATTCTATAATTAACTTCTGGGCCTTCCCTTATACCTGTCTCAGGTATAATAGGTGAAGGAGCCCAGAACCCTGAGGACCACAGAAATATGCAGAGGCTCTGAACGGTGGGCTGATGGGAAGAAGACATACAGGATGCATGTGAACTACATCCACCAGTCCAAAGTCTCACCTGAACACAGAACATGGGCATCGTGAGCACATGCCTTACTATGGTGCAACTTCCTGGGACAGTGTGCAAGGCGAGTCTCGTTCCCCATGCAGTGGAACTCTTCTTGCCAGGTCAACTCATGTCTGTCTCCAAAGTGAGCTCCTCTCAAGACATCCACGGCCTGGCCACACTTAAGCTCATTGCATATAACAGAGGCAGCATAGAAATCGATGTGTGAATAACAGACTGTAGCCCAAGTTTCTTTCTGCTTTACTTTCAGGTGCCCTGAGCAGGCAGTGTCCCCTCCAGACAGCTGCAGCCCCGAAAAACCTAGGGAGAAAAGGAAAGGAAAGAAGGAAAGGAAAGGAAAGGAAAGGAAAGGAAAGGAAAGGAAAGGAAAGGAAAGGAAAGGAAAGGAAAGGAAAGGAAAGGAAAGGAAAGGAATCCAGCACTGAGTGTTGGTTACACTGGTTTCATTTAATCATTCTCATACATTCATGGGCAAGATACATAGTACTCACATCTCTGAGGACCAGTGACTTTTAAATAGCTGTTGTGGCAATATCTGTATGCCACTGACAAAAGGAAAAACAGTTAGTAGGAAAATTTAGTTTTTTAGTACATGAAAATACTAAACCCTGAACAAGCTTTTGGGAAGGAGGGAGGTTTGGAGCATTTGCAACATGTCTGAGCAGCCTTTAAATAAATAAATAAATAAATAGGCATTTATGAGTGTGCATAATCAAGCCTTCATTATTCAAAGGAAGAACCTCTTGCAATGGTTCCTTTTCCAAGGAGCAAAATCAAGAAGGATGGTTGTATGGCACAACATAACATTTTCTTGCTTCTCCATCGACACCCTCTCTTTTAGTTTCCTTTTCTGGCCAGAGGCAAGTTTAGTGTTGCTCTCATGCTGACTGTAAGAAGTGTGGTCGAAATAAATGATGTTTCTATTTCTGTTCTCTGCTGTTGCTGTGCCCAGGCAAAGCACACACTTGTGGTCAGCCTTAATGGTGGTATGCCTTGGTTGAGAGACCATGCAGAAAGTGTTACCTATGTGCTGACCACAGTGCTAGACTTTATCCAGCTGGGACAAAGGGTGATCTCAGTTCCTTTGCACTGTGGGATTTTTCTGACATAATAGGTTGTATAACTTACCTGAGCAGACCACTCCAACATCAAAATAATGAGGGCAGGTGAAGGCATCCCATCCAGTATGTGAGCAGTTCCAGAGAGCAGATTCATCACCACGGCACTCAACTCGATACAACCACGTAGGTCCAGATCCTTCTCCAAAAGGAGCTCGATTAAGGGCATGAACAGCAGATCCACATCCTACCTGCTTACAAACAACCTCAGCATCTTCTATGTTCCAGTCACCATCACACACTGTTCCCCACCGCTCCTCATGTTTTATTTCCACTCTCCCAGAGCAGGTGCCAGTTCCATTTGTCAGCTTTAATTCATCATCCCCTTCATATACAGAGACAGAACAAGGTTATGGAAAGGACAGATTATTATGTCTCTTAATTTACTCTTAAATCATATTTTTAAGATTTACCTTTCTAAATGGTCCCACATTTTTGTTGTTTGCTTTGTTTTCAGGGAGTTATATCTGTATTTACAAGCCTGAGCTAACCAAACTGTTAAAATGTGAGTTATTTCTGATGACAGGCAAACTTTCTCTCCTCCTGACCTACCAGAGATGGGAAATGCTGAATAATGTCCCTGCTCTGTGATTCACAAAGGCTTTGGTAGAAGCTCCTCTCCTTTTTGCTCAGTACTTTGTGAAGAAGCAATTTCTATCATCTACCTCAACTTCTTCCTCTCTGACTATTATTAGCAACCAAGTGTCTCCAAACTCTTTATTCGCCTCCTCCCCTGCCCTAGCCATGGGGTCCCTTGTTCAGGGGTATGTGACAAGAGAAGATGATGTCTCATGATGTCTCATGAGGATTTCATAAAGGGCACATGACCTGTCTTGGGAGAAGCAGCAGGATAAGCAGAAGATGGGCAGGTAGGTTTTCATGTTGTTCCTCATGCTCCACCATCTCTTCGGGTGGGACTGATCCCCAAAGAATCCTCTTTTCCTTTACTGCTCTGCTCCCAGTGCCTACTGCTCGATGGCCCTGTTTCCAGGCCTGTCTCTCCACTAATATGGAAATTCCACTAATATTTCAATCCTTTTACAAGTGGATCCACACAATAACATTACACTCATCACAGAACAGATGATATTTAGAGTCTGACGGAAGAGAGAAGGTGCACATGTTGTTTACTTGCTATATCATGTTGGGCTGCTACTATAAAACTTCAATTATTATACAGTAGCCTAGGACAAGGACCTAAAGGCAAGAAAACACAGGGAGAATTTTATTACATTCAAATGCAGGTATGATGATGGGACACAGAAATAGTTCATAGGAAATCAAGCTACACCACACTACACCACATCCTGCTTGAGCACAGGAAACAGGGGAACAGATCTGTGCTGTATTTTAGAAAGACATAGTAAACAATGGGAAAACTGAAGTGTATACTGAAGTACATGTAAAGAAAAAAGTGGACTTGTTCAGGAATTGTTCTCAGGGTTTTTCTTTTTTTTCTTTTTTCTTTTTTTTTTTTCTTTTTATCTTTTTTTTTTTTTTTTTTTTTTTTTTTTCTTTTTTCCCATCAGGAATTTTAAGGCAAGAGTTTTGGAACATCTTTTCATTAAAAAGATTTGTTGTTGCTTGCAGAAAGGTCATATTTGTTTGAGTAAAAAGTACTCATGTTGGGTTAATATTCTGAATCCTGGTAGGCAATGATTTACTGCAAATGGTTGTGAAAACAAACAGTGAAACAAAAAATAATGTAAAGATGCTTTCTGCCAAATTCCTTCAAGAACGTCCACTGTTCTATTTAAACAATACGTAAGGCATTCATTTTGTCAGGTTATATGACAGAAAGCTCATCTCCACATGCATAGGAGCACAGAGGATCGATGGCAGGTAGGGGAACCCTAATAACCCAGTCAGAAGAAAGGGCCCCTTTGTGTGTCTTTCAGAGTTGGCTAGCAGATGGACCAGAGAGTCCAGACTACCTGCTGGAGAGATGATAAGGTCTGGGGGTCAACTCAAAGAGCCATTTGCATGTGTGAATCTGTGCATAATGCACAGAGTGAGGATCCAGGACCAGATAAATGTCTGGAGGTATCCAAATTGTAAGTATATTTATATTTCTCACTGAAAGACCTTCATCTTGATCAACCAGAGAAGGAAACATGACAAGGCCATTGGTGCTGTTTGTGTTTTTGTCATTTGTTTTTGTCTCTATCGATCTGTGTTGACAACCATACATGTGTATATGTATGTGTGTGCATACATACTTGTGTATCTCTGTATCTGTATATGTGTATGGTACACATGTATTGGTACGTGTGCCTACTGGGGATACAAGCTCAGCGTCACTACTGGCTGGACCTGGGGAAATGGAGTTGTAGCTACCTTGCCTCTGACAGGCACTGCACAGCAAGGGCAGGGTTCAGGACAGCGCAGCCCACCAAGGAGCTACCTCTGGAGTGCCCTCAAGGGGCAGAATGGCTGGCCGTGTCACAGCTTGTGTCACCGCGCTGTGTGGGTTGGCCACAGTCCCACCAAGACAGGCTGAAGTATGGTGGTCTACTATAAATCTGCAGTGATACCTCAGGCTCACACAAACAGAGACAACGAGAACAAAGGCATGCAAATGTTCAGTAAACTCTAGGACAATGATATGCTAGAAGCCACCTGGAGCATGAGTTGAGGGTGAATGAGATCATCACAAGTGTTAGGTTCACATTTATCTGGTTTGAAAGAACTGAGTATGGGGCATATTTTCTTATGTGTAAAAGAAGGAATCACTGCTTTCTGTGTGGATTCAGACTCCTCATTACTGTCAGCCAGCGTGCAGATGACAACCTACCCACTAGCAGAACACTGCTAATGCCAGCTGCCAGGGAAGATGAGATTCAACCCAGCATGTCTGGAGCATGGTGAGGACATTCAGGTGAAAACAAGTATCAGAGCATTTGATAGGATGTGGGCAAGAGTGATAATTTGTGCATTCATGTTTTTTTTTTTTTTTTTTTTTTTTTTGAGAAAGATCCTAAAGAATCAATTGATTTTAATTACTTTTACAGTGGTGTATAACCCTTGCTGCCACCACTGGACCTTACCCTGATCTGTACATTGACTTCCCAGCTTGACTTCGAATGTGCCTCCTCACCACGAACTTGTTTGACGATCTGGGCTCCTGGTTGAACCTCACTGCCTTCCCTGGGTCTGCCTTGCTTCCCTCTCTTGGGTACTGTGCATCTGGGCCCTTTCTGGTGAGGCCTATGTCCCGCTGGCCATGTTATCATGAGAGCAGCTGGCCCTTGCTGTACCCTCATAGGGTACCCGTAGGAGTTCCACAAAGGTGACACAGTTACCTGAGACAACCACAATTCTTAGCAAATAGTGTAGCACTGGAAACAAGAAAGGTATGGGAATCTGACCAAGTACTAGGAGAGACCTGCAGAACAGCTCTTGTACACGGGCAAAAGTTTTACCTCTGCGCTAATACTGCTGGACTTCCCCACGATTTTCTGTCTATCATTTAGATTCAGAAACACAAAAAGTTTAAGGGAGATTATTCAAGTGAATGACAAATAGTAATATCTAAAAATATTTTTGTGCAAACTGTCTTCTTTTCTCAAATTTCCTGAGTAAAATTCTCTCAAATACATAGCACAAGCCCCTGAGAACTACAAAACCCCTGTGTACAAAATGTCTCAGAAGTAGCATAATCTTTCTGTGCTAAAGCTTTAAGGAGTCTGCTGAAAGACATCTTGAAGATCAATCCACAATTTCTTTTAAGAATAAACCCCCCAAAAAATCTTTATATGCTTAAAAATGTACAAAATAAAGAAATCATTTCTAAGATAAGTTAAAATCATAATTCATTATTAAAGGAACCAGATAACCTATTTTTGTTAGCCACAGCCAAGACTTAAAACAAACAGCTCCTGAATGGATTGATCCGCTTTTCTGCGCTTGAATTTTTAAATAATGTGATGTAATATTTTCAACACATGACAGAATGGAAGGCTGGATGTAGAGGCGAAGCTAGGCATAACACAGCCAGCAATTTTTAATATTCTCTCTCACTGCCTGCACTCTGCAGTCTCCCTGGGGACCAGCAGAGGGCTGCGGTAGCGTGGAGAGTGCAAGTGCGGGTGGGTCGAAGGTGCTGATGGCGATATCAAGGTAAAGTTACCATCGTCTGCATTTTTAATTACTTTGCTACTGCTCCCTGTTATTGTAAAGAAATTGGCAGAAAATCTACTCTCCTTTGAACAGTTTTGCTCAATTCACACTCAAACGCTGCTACAGAGATGTCTAAATACAAATATTTAATATTGCTGTTCACACTCCCATGCACAGAAAGTCCCATGCTTCCTATTCCTGTTTATTTGCATCCACACAACTGCTGGGAGCCTCTAAGACTAGGGCTCTGCTACATTAAAAAAATATATATCCATCACAAGGTCTTGTTTTCATCATACAGGGATGCAACCCTCAGCCATGATGCCATAGTATCAATGCCATGTGTGTAGAGAGAAGAATGGGGACTCCAAAATCTGGTTCTTACTGTCACTTTCAAACACGTACATATAGCTCTACAGCAGCAGAGAGACAAATAGTGGTAAAATTCGGGTACACAGGAAAAACTGAGAGGACGGTACATTACCCAGTCAAACTCCACTGGATACAGCAACACCGTTTTAACTGGGGTTGCATAAAGATCTAGAATTATTCACTCTATCTACACAGAGCTCAACAGGGGAGGCAAGACAGTAGTAAGAATACAGAGCTGGTTTCCATTACAGCTCGGCTGTTCACTAAGCTGGGACTCAAAGTTCCATAAGAAAGGCTGGTCACGGACGGCTCAGTAAAATACAGAACTACTATAAATGGCTTATCCTTCTTTCTCCCAGGATCACCAAGGAGACTGAATCAAAGACAGAAATGTATTTAAATGCTTTCTCAACATTTTGTCTTACAGGCTAATGGGATAACAACACATTTTTACTGAATTTACGTTCTCTTCCTAGCTCAGTGCCTTATGCAAAATATATACTTACCCAGGGAAACCTGAATGGACAGGAGAAGGAGCCACAACACTGGAGTAGAAAGATGTCCCTTTGTTGTCATCCTTATTGTGGCCAGATGAAACTTCACTCTCTGTTAGACACTGCCTAGACCAAAGTCTCTGCATGGGTTTCTTTCTGTCTCACAAGTGACTACAAAGGAGGAAATATATAGATTCACATCCTAGCATGAGCTATATGAAGGAACCAATAGAAATATTGTTCACCTTTTTAGACAATATCAACAGATGATCTCAAGTCTGAAAGAACCAGAACCTCCAATAAAATTCGAAAATTGTACCTGTGACCATATATGCGGGATGTCTGTGTTTCTGATGTCATCATCGATATGGTCTTGTTTGACTATGGGATCAACATCTGTGGTACATACGGAGCAATACGTAAAATGCTTATTTCTCAACTGATAAAGCAATGTGAAAGTGCACAACATTGGTCTCTTCATGAATCACTTTGAAAGGAAAAAAGGGAATAAAATTCCAACATTAGTAACTCATCAATCTCCTTGGAAGCAGTTGTGTTCTCATTACAAAATCCACACAAGTGGGGTTTTGAGGTGAGGATTGTTCAGGGTTTCCTTATTCGGTCAAAACTTGAGAACTGTATGGGCAGAAGCTCTTGAAAGACCACCTTCATTAGGATGCGAATTACAGGAAACCCTTTTTTTTTTTTTTTTTTTTTTTTTCCTGCAGAGTTTATTTTTGTTTCAAGTCATATATGACCAGTTCTGGTAGATCTGCCCACTCTCTCTTCCACTCAGTTTATAACATTATTTATATATACATACATTTATAATTAAAAATAAACAATGAATTTAGGAAATAGAAGTTGCTGTTAATTTTAACTGTGGCTACTTTACATATTCTGGGAAACTGGAACAAGTTGCACTATTCTGTATGTTTGCACCAATTTGAACACGCAATCCTCTTTAGAAAACTGATGCACATGCATTTGTTGCCTGATGGCATCTATCTAATGTTCATCCAAAATCTCAAGTTTAGTGACATCCAAGCTGTTAGGTTCTTAGTGCACCAAAAAGCTCTCCATCTTCCCCTTCTCAGGGATTTGGCTGTCTGTTTTCAGTGGGTGTTCTGGTGGACGAGAGGCTTGACATGAGCCAGCAGTGTGCACTGAAGCCTGAAGGCCAACTGTATCCTGGGCTGCACCAAAAGAGGGGTGGCCAGCAGGGTGAGGGAGGTGATTGTTCCCCTCTAACCCTCCCTCATGAGGCCCCACCTGGAGTGCTGTGTTCAGGCCTGGGCCCATCAGCACGAGAAAGACATGGAGCTGTTGAAGCGGGTCCAGAGGAAGGCCACAAAGATGCTCAGAGGGCTGGAGCATCTCTCCTGTGAAGAAAGGCTGAGGGAGCTGGGCTTGTTCAGCCTGGAGAAGAGAAGGCTCCAGAGAGACCTCACTGCAGCCTTCCAGTACTTAAAGAGAGTTTATAAACAGGAGGGAGAACAACTTTTTACATGGGCAGATGGTGATAGGAAAAGGGGCAATGGTTTTAAACTAAAAAAAAGGGGAGATTTATGTTGGATATGAGGAGGAAATTCTTTACCCAGAGGGCGGTGAGGCCCTGGCCCAGGCTGCCCAGCGCAGCTGTGGATGCCCCATCCCTGGAGGTGCTCAAGGCCAGGCTGGATGGGGCCCTGGGCAGCCTGACCCAGTGGGTGGCAGCCAGCCCACAGCAGGGGGGTTGGAACTAGATGGTCTTCAAGGTCCCTTCTAACCCAAGCCATTCTATGATTTGAGAAAGGAGCACCTGCTTTGTTGAGCAGGGGGAGTGAGGCAGTGCCTGTGTGGTGCTTAGCTACCCGTTGGTAGCTTCTGGGCTTCTAGGGCCAGAAGTGCACCTTCACTGTAAACACGTGGTACAGTAGGCAAGAATAACCAGAAACAAACAGACTGCTTCACAGCAAATGGAACATTTTGTTGTTTTCATAGTGTCACAGTCAGATAGCTTATCTCATGTTGAGGAAAGCAACCTCTGGAGGACCTTAAGCCAGTTGACAGAGTTGAGCTGAGCCTGTTGTGTTGAGAGATAATAGCTCTGCTATTATCACGTTCGTTACACACGTAAGGACACTTGCATGAATGAGGACCATTCTTTCTTTCAAGGGCTCCTCTTGGCAGCTCTGGGGGTACTGTCTGGCTAAGGACTACTTCATTACACTGCAAGAAAATCTGGTGTTGATTCAGTTCTCCTTACTGGGAGGAGCAAAAGGCTCCTTGAGGGCCCATTTTTCAACAGGTGTGAATAACATTTTATTTTTGTACGCAGCAGTCACTGCATCCTAGGATGTGGCCTGAGATATACTACCCACAGCTGAGACCACTATATGCTGAGAGGTCCTGACTAATCTGGCAGACTCAATATTCTGAGTTTATCTGTTCTTGTGGATCCACAAGACTTCTAGTCTCCAGGCCTCACGTATTCTTGGGAGAATTTTACATGCTGCCTCTCAGCACCTACCTCTCCTTTCTTTCATTTCCTGACTTCTGTTTATTGTTTTTCCCCTCACACACATAGGCAGAGCTCTTATCATGCAAATTCACATAGCAGGGGCTTTTATGACAGAAATGCAATATCAGAGAAGAGCCATAAGCCATCCCACAAGATACTCTCCCAAGATTCCATCTTGCAATGGCAATCTTTAGCTCCAATCCCTCTTGACAGAGTTCTCTAGTATTTATGTGAAATTTATACCAGTGTTATGGCTACTGCACATTAAAACTTAGAATTGAAACATATACCACTTACTGCTACTTAACTGAGGTAAACATTTCCCATTTTTTTTTTTTTAAATACCCTCTACCATACTGGCACAGTTTCTACTTAAAAGTCAGGATCTATCCCTTCAGAGCTTTTTTCTACACTTTTGACTTCAGGGGTACACAGCTTTCCAATGAAAACTGGCAGAGCACAGCAGATCTTTGTAATTTGCCCGTCTACACCCAGCAAAGCCCTTCAGCATTTCACTGGCTGTCATCCTGAGCTGCTTTTGTTGCCCCTTGGCTACTCACCCCAATCAGGATGTGAAAAGTAGGCAGGTGAAGGGGCTGCTGCCCTGGCATTGTGGCAATGGCAGCTCTTCAATGTTCAGAAAGAGCCACTGTGCTGTCTGCTTATCAGACAGTGTTATCAGTAAGGGCTTTTTCCAAATCACCAGGGTTACAGGTAAACAAACAAACAAACAACTCTTACGCATTTATCCTACAGGGCTTTTAAATGGATTTATTCAGAATACAGGCCATTATGTTCAGAAGGCTGTAGAAATTTATAAAAACCTCCAGGTATTTAGACATTCAGTCCCGCATATCTGTGGAAGTGGAGAAAGATAAATACACATAAACACATATCTTGTGGTCCAAACTTACATTAGGCTGTTACAAATCTTGATTTTGGGCTATAACAGTGTATGTGTCTTTGAACCGCTGTTATCTTTAAATAAAGATAGATATTTTGTAAGAGATGGAGCTAATATGCTTCATGCTAAGGTAAAGAGAGAGGTGTCTGAAGGAAAATGAGCAGTTAGGAAGGAAACCACCTTCTTACTCAGGTTGTGCTGGAGGGATTTTGAGTTTCACGGAAACTAGACATATCCTGTGGTTAAGTTAAACCTGAGCTTTGAGAAGGGTTGATCTCTATATCTCAAACTGACAATGGTGTAAACCAACATCTCAAAAGAGGTTATCTGGAGTTATTTGTCTTTGTGAATCTTTATGAATCTATTCCTCAAAAGCTTCAAAAAGCTACTCAGACATCTTACTGCTCTCTGACGGACCCAAATTCTTATGGAGGGATGGCAGTCAGAAATTTTCTAAGAAAAGTATGTTTCTAAAAGTAATGACTGAAGGAAAGCATGTTTTAAAGAAATACATAGGTTTGCCAACATTTATTTTTAGGGAATGCTGAAGTATAAGCTGAAATCTTTTAACATATCTTGTAGCCCTCCAAGGGTTAAGAGCTCAGATGGTTACTGTCTCTTTATGATACCTGCCTCTACCTCTCCTCTTTGTGATGTCCCTGCTTTGCAGTACTTTTCCTTTTCCTCTTCTTCTTTCTTCTCCTTCATAGGAGGAGTTTTTTCACTTACTAAATGAGCTGACTTCCACAGCCATTGTCTTGTCTTGGGTGTAAAGGTGACTGATAACAGCGAAGGTTGGTTCCCTGGTTCTGCTGCAGGGCTTGTTGCAGAGGCTGGAGCAGTCACAGGGCCTGTTGCGTTGTCATCAGATCCAGAGGCCTTCCTTCCCCTTAAGGGTGCTGAATAGGACTGAGCACAGCTCAGTAGGCATGGCCCAGGCCCCAGAACGTTGCAGTGATTTGTGTCTCTTTGGAATTGCCAAGATGACAGCATTCTTTTCCCAAATACTCAGTTAGTTTTTCAGGATTCTGTACTTGTTCAAGGGTGAAGTTCCAAAACACTGAAGGTGTCCACTGTTCTAGGCACCTGCCCATCCCATCCCACACTCCCTGCCACTCATAGCTATCATGTCTTAGGGCAAACCCATACCTGATATTCTTAAATAGTTGTTCAATCTTAAACAAGGCCTGGAGCACATTCAGGAGACATAGTGATAGGAACATGCTGGTTTGAACATCCCAAGAATATTCAAAACTCTCAAGACATATTGTAACTAGCCTGGAGGAGAAGGTGAAGGAGAAAGAGAGGGTGAAGAAGTAGGACAAAGGTTCCCCTCTTACCTTCTCCGTAGACTGAAAGAGTATAATTACTAAGTTTCTGAGAGATGGTCCCGAAGTACTGAGATGACAGCAAATTAGTCTCATGATCACTAATGTCATCATATCACAAGCCAGTGTTACACAGTACAGCAAAATGATAACCTTAATCCAGCCCCCAGAGATGATACACAGCACAACAGGAAACATACACAGCAAGTGAGGTGCAACAAAGCACAACTCTGAGAACAAACAGAGCAACTCTGAGAACAGAAAAATTAACACTGTGATCAGTTGTCCTCCCATCTTCTTGTGCATCCCCAGCCTCCTCACTGGCAGAGCAATACAAGAAGCTGAAGAGTTCTTCACAGTGTAAGCACTGCTCAGCAACAACTAAAACATTGGTGTGTTAACATTCTTCCCATCCTAAATCCAAAGCACAGCACTGTACCAGCTGTTATGTAGAAAATTAACTTTATCCCAGATAAAACCAGTATAAACCCCTAGTTTGGGTAACCACCAGCTGTTATGATATATGCGTTTCAGAAAACACTAGCAAAATCCCATACAATGCTATCAATCCCTTGAATGTGCATTCCAGACAGATGTCTGTATGTGAAGAAGGGACAGGCAAGAACAGCAACATGACCAGAGATGTCAGCAGTCTTGAAAGCAATATGAAAGGAAATCCTTCTCTCTAGCTGTACTTTCTGTCCTTCCTGTTTGTGCAAAAGGGATGAGCTGACGGCAGTAAAATGCGTGGCCCATAACTTCCATTTCTGGTGAGCTGCACAGGTCATGTGCCAGGATCTTCAACTAGGATGCTGTGAACGTCCTTTAAGTTCTTCACAGTTTTGAGGCCAAGTCCTTAATTCCACCACAAAATTTAGGCACTTATTTCTTCCTGCCCCTGACTTGCCAAACATACAAAAAAGAGCAATATGCACAGAAGAGAGAAGGTGCAAGGCACATTTTGGGTTGCTTTAAGCACAGCATAGCCAGCCAGTTAAAAGAGATGATTAGCCCACTGTATTTAGTGTTGGATGCAGTGTGCAGTCCTGGGCTCCACAGTATAAAAGGAATGCAGAGGAGGGTAATCAAGCTGGTAGCAGGGCTGGCAGGCACGTCCTGTGAGGGGAGGCTGAGGGCACTTAGATTGTCCTGTCTAGAGAAGAGGAGGTTGAGAGGCGACCTCACTGCTCTCTGCAGCTCCCTGAGGAGGGGAAATGGAGAGGCACATGCTCTTCTCCCTGGTAACCAATGACAGGACACAAGGGAAAGGCACAAGGCTGTGCCAGGGGATGTTCAAACTGGATATTAGGGAAAATTCTTTACTGTGAGGGCGGTCAAACGTCGGCTTCCTAAAGAGGTGCTTGACACTATAAGCCTGGCAGTGTTTAAGAGGCATTTGGACAACGCCCTCAGTAACGTGCTTTAACTTTTGGTTAGCCCAAATGTTAGTCATACATTTGGACTAGATGATCCTTGTACATCCCTTCCAACTGAACTGTTCCGTTCTGTTCTATTCTATTCTGAAGCTGACTTTTCCGTAAATCTATAATAGTGTGTCTTTGAAGGTGTGTGCTAATGGCTAACAATTTAATGTTTCATAACATTCATTACAAGCTGCAGTCCATTGTGAGAAGCTCTTTAAATCAAAACTAAAATCACAATACAAGAGTGCCCTGAAGGATCTAGAGCACTTATCCTGAAGTGAACAGCATTGTTCGCATAGTCACCGTGCCTGGGTTTCTACACAATTTGAGTAAACATTGAGAATATTTTAAGGATGATGGGAAATTACTTTGCAGAAGTCATTAGCTTGTTTCAGAAACTGGAGGAAGCTGGAATTATTCTTGGGTAAATTTTTTTACTAGAGTCTGATTATACCTCTGTTTTTTGGGATTTTTTTTTCTTAGGGATCAAAGAGAGATTCAGAAAGAGCAAGACTGAAAATAACTCTAGCCTAAGAAAGTGATTTCAGATCTTGATCATGGGGATGCAAATCAGCCATTAATCGACTTTCTATCAATGCTTAGAATGTGTGCGTATTTACTTCCTGCTGTGCTAGTGATTCATTACCGCTAATATTTTAATTTTATCTTCCCGGTGTAAGTACATCAGGAGTGTGCTAGTGAACCCTGTTTTCATTGTTTAATAAAAACTATTTTGAGAAAATCATTATACATTTACTAGAAACATTAAGTAACAGCAGCTCACTTGCTTGATCATAGCATGAGTAACAAATAATGAGTAAGGGTCATAAACAATGACATGCCAGGTATTCATCCTGGATCTTAGGGGAAACTTTAGAAAACACTTTAAAAAAATAAGCCTTGGAATTAGAACTCATATTTGTGCAAAATTTAACAGATCTTGGACTTTATGAATAGTTTTATGATCCCTTACAATTTTTTTTTCTGATTTTCTAGTTCCTGTCATCCTCTGTTCTGCACAGACCCTTCCATATTTGTATTCTAACCATCTCTCTACTGGTTTCTTCAGTGATACTGAAGAAGTGATACAGTGACAGTTCATTATTTTTTTTTTCATTTCCATCTCTGTGAAACACTATTTATTTACTTCAGTTAAATTTGTTGCCATATGGAATATGTGAGTAATAACCTAGAAGGCTATTTCTATCTGCATAATGGGATACGACAAGTTTAATGAAGTCCAATTCAGGTTAAAAAAGAAAAAAAAAATAGAACAATGTCAAGAAGCGGAATTTGATGTATGCATTTGTCTCTGTGGAAGTAATCACTTAAAGAAAGACACTGCAAACTACGAGATTGTTATGTTTTTATATTACATACAATGTATGTACTATATTTATTAATATTTTCAACATACTCTCCTAAATTATTTACCACCTTTCACATCTGTACCATAGCTATACAGGCATTAAGCAAATTAAAATCAGGAAGATAGTACTGCTTGTAAGTTAACGTGCCCAGAACTCCGGGAAAGCCTCAAAGATACAAGACGATTTTCCACTTCAGTAGAGAGTGCTTTGATTCTGGAAGCCCAGTCATTATCACAAAGATGCAAACTACATTGAACAGCTGTTTGCATTTCCTATTTGGATAGTTTAACTCTTTCTATGGTCAGCCTGTGTGTCAGCTTTCTGTGTAATTCCATCTTGTACCCAGAAAGAATGAGAAATAAAATATTGCAAGCTGTGCCAGTTAGTTTTTATCTGTGTATCTGTTTTGTAACCAGCAGCTGAACAGCCGATGAAGAATTGAATGTCTTAGAATAGAGCAAAGCTATCTATTATCAATATCCAAGGCTCCGGTAAGAAATTGATTTGGTAATGCAAAGTGGTAGGATCCCCCCGAGGAAACAGTAACCTGTGTAAGAACAAAGAGCATCTAGGACTGTTCTGCTGAAAAATGTAGGCCAAGGGTGTGCAACCCAAACATGAACATGACATCATATTCCCAGGAAGAAATTTAAGTCCCTGCATGTAGAATTGTACCTGTTGGTGGT
>VXAV01004279.1:29039-40516 GCA_013399715.1 Alectura lathami
TTTTTTTTTTTTGCTTTTTCTCAATATCTCCTGGAGTTTTGTCCAATAAATGTTTCATGTAAATCTGATAATCCATAGATAGTAAAGGATCCAGAGAAAATCATGAGAATATTTTTTGCATGTTATCAGGTTGAAGAAGACATTAAATCCTGATCCTCTTCCTTGAAGAAGTGTTCTAGACAGTAGGCTAGGAAAGGGAGGAGAACCATATTCCTCTCTGACTAGCTCTGTGATTAAGCCTTGGAGCTGCTCAGCTCTATTGGTTTACGCTCGATATAGGCAGGGCAAACACTTCCTACATTAGAGAATTCAGGCTGAGTTAATGTTGGCAAAAGACAAAAACTTCAATATGTGCAACAATAACCAGAGAAAGAGACCACTGTCACACCATTTTCATACAAGAGCATGAAGCCTGAGGCCCTACAACTTCCTGTCAGGGAGTTTTTACAAATTCAGGTCAGTGAGAGTAGAAAAATTACTCCTCGAGAACAGCAAACCTGCTCGTGAAATGTTGTCCATACATGAGAGGGGTAAAACTGTTTCTCAAGTTAATTCCTCTGCAGTCTTCTCCTAAGTCAGTAGCTATCTGCAGCATCTGAAGCCCTGGCATCTCTGAGCTCTTGCTGTAGTCAGAGAGCAAGGACATTTCTTGAGTGTGTTGATTAACCATTACTAAAGATGAACTGCACTAGCTAACAGCAGTCTCAGCAATCCTCTTGTTCTAAAATTCTCAGTCACAGTTCTCATGCAAACTTGTACAAATAGCCTGTGAAAAATCCACACAGATACTGCGTGCCTGCACATTTGGATATGGGATGCGAAAAGCTTTAGTTCATAACATAGTGTTATTTGATGAAAGAAATTACAAGACTAAGCAAAGTTTACATAAAATTTTATTCTATCATTAAAAAAAAAATTCCCTGCAAATTCAAAAGTGAAAATTATTCAGACTTTGGAAATCATTTTTTAAGTGTCTGAAACTGTATGTAAATATAGGGTGAAACTATGGTACCAGTTACAGTAAGAACTTATTCAAAGCAACTAATTATACAATTACGTGATACCTGCACAGAGGAGTTTCGAAAGAGTTTGAAAGATTGTCTTGCATTCAGTAAAACACTGGGTACAACCAGAGTTGAAGAATGGAGCTACCTCCAGTGTAAATGGGGAAGAAGCACATACTGAGTTGCCAAGGAAAAATAACACAGAGCACAAAAGCAAGCTGAAGCTCCACCAATTAACTAATTCACTTTTGATTTCTCATCTCTTGTTCTCATAATCAGTCATATAACAGTCTGTTTTGCTCTGACCCTTTTTCTGCCCTGCTCCTGCACTTGGCACGTGTCTTGTTTGTTTTCTTTTTCAACTCTTTCTTCACTTCAGAGTGGGTGGGTTACATCATGCCTTACTCGTACGCAGTGGGATCTTCTTATGCTTTGTTCAAACCATGTTGGAAAACATTTTGGTCACTAATTCATCTCATACGTTTAAGGACAACGTCACTTCATTTTTTTGAAGCTGCGTGCGTATGTATGAATAGAGAAGTTTAAGTTAGATGTCTTACAGAAGTGATTTCTGCAGACAATGGTTTTGACAAAATATATACTTCAATGGCAACTTTTTATACACACGCACGCAAACACTCTCTAGAAGTGAAGTTGTGTTTAAATGCATTTTATTTAGTGGGAGAGATCAGATTTTGTACCCAGATCTCATTTTCTGCCCTTCAAAATAAGTGATTTAGGAATGAATATGAATATAAGATATAATTGCAGATGTACCCTTACTGTGTTTATGCTACAACAAACTGCATTTTTGACAACTTTTACCACAAACTTCCTGCATTCTTGGAGCAACTGATGTAACTGCTCCTAAACTTTCCCAAACACATATATGCTATCACTATGAAGTGAAATTTCTGCCCATACTGTAATCTAGATTAATTCAGCACATAACTTTGCAACAGCTTGAAGATAACAGAAATTACATTTTTCCGCTCTGAGTTTAGTGTAACATTCCAGATTTCAAAAAAGAACAGAGTTCTATTTCATGGGAGAGAGAAAAATAATTTACATTCTAAGTGTAAGTGTCATAATTTAATTCCTTCTTCATGTAAGAAAGGTACTAAGATGTTTCTCTTTAAGAGTAAAAAGTGAGAAGACAAATTCAAAGAGAGCTCCATTAATTTTCTTAGATAAACAGCAAAACAAGGCTCCACAAATTAAGCCCCCTGAAGATGAAAGAAAACAAAGTGCTAATGAAGAAAGTCTGCTTTTTTTTAAAGGTGTGTATTTTGATATAGGTAACTATCCTGTTTAATGTTGAAATTCTGCCTTCCATCTTTATGTGCACGAGAGGAGGTATAGAGAACCATCACCCAAGATTCCCGGGTGTTGGCATGTACAAGTGCATGTATATGTTCATTGCAGGACGGCGTGCGAGGAAGGAGTGGCACCCATGTCCTGTTGATAGGTTTTCCTGTATCTTACGAACCTGTTTGGATGGATATGGAGAAAATACAGTACATAGAATGTTTTCCAACATTTCAGTTATGAAAACTCCAGCTGTGTTTACGGGCATGCAAATGGGAAAGGGATCCTGTAGCGATCTGTCAATTGCATTGCACATCTTTGCATTTCTTGGTCTGAGCTAACTACCACAAGCAAATTACTGTTTCATTACTTGGAAAAGAGGCCAGACTGGGATTTAGAAAACAAATGAGGGTGGTTGACCTCTTTTCTCTGCATGGCTCTGATAATTTTTTTATCATTATGAAGGATTTTATGGTTTACTAAGGGTCGACGTGCTAGTTTAATACATTATATGGATATTATCACAAAAGTGCAGTTGTGACTTTCACACCTTTCTCTAATCAATTTGTTCAGTGCCCTTCTGCGTGTAAGTTCATCAGTATCCAAAAGTCCATAGTTCCATGCAGTATAAAATCAGTAACTTTCTGTCTGTTCTCTATAAAGGAAGCTCAAGGCTTACCATAGACCTTGTTAAAATATAATCATAATGTTGCAGTTGCATAATACTTCTTCTTCTGGAATTGAAATCATGGCACAGAGTAGTTTACAAAGAAGCTACCCCTTTGGCCAAAAGAACGGTTTCTGATTAAACTAGAAACTGAAAGAAACCCAGAAAATCTCCTTAATGGAAAAGAACTTTGTTCCAAATGCTTGCACCCCTGTTTTATACTGCACTATAGCAATTTCTTAGAATTTTTTTTTTTTTTTTTTGATTCTCAATGAAAATAGCTACACTACGTGATTTGTGCCATATGACTGTGATGGTTTTACAACAGGATGAGCTGTGAGCTCTTCTTGTTTCTGGATTTTATTCACTGTATACGGCTCTCCATACCCCGTAACTAGTTTGTTACAGAAAGAAAGGTCTACCAGAAGGTAGACCTTATAAGTTACCTTCCAGTATTTCTGTCTACTTTCCCTCTTAGTTTCCAAGATGCACATTGATCCACAGGTAATATTTTCACTTAACACAATGAGAAGGAAGGGAAGAGTTGGCGAAACAACACAGGAATCTCTTTCAAATCTCACGTCCTCTAAGGAACACGAGTAGCTTGTTTATTTGTTAGAAGGGAAAAGGGAAAAGAAAGGCTATGGTGTAAAACAAGTAACATGATAGTGTCCTGTTGAACAGCTGCATACCTGATAACTCAGCCTGGAGCAGGACAAAATATCTGTTATGGGCTGACCATACCCATATGTCTTGCTCATTCCTGTTCTCAGAGAAATCTGAAGATCTTACCCTAAGCCACCAAGGGGACATCATAAAGAGGAGGGAGGATAAACCAAACCTCCGAAAGTGTGTTTCATGGTGCTAAGCTGGAAACCACTGCTGTTCATGGATGCTTCCCTAACAATCGTGTGATTGCCTCAGACTTTAGTTTTTACTAGCTATGTTAAACGCAATGCAAAATCCATCTGGAAGCTACTGCTGGCACCTGTACAACAGTTTATGTTGTTAGGAGAAGATGGGCTCCAAAAAAAGTAATTATTTAATCCGGCATTTTGGAAAAGGAACATTTAAAATCCCAGTTCTAGTGCAAAACTGGCGGGAGATCAAAGCAGCAAAGGCATTCGTAAAAGGTAATAAAAGGCTGTTTATTGTGAGATCAACAGGCAGAGCTAAAGGCAGCAAAAAGCAAAAGCTAAAAGCAAAAGCCAAAAAGCTAAAAGCTGTTTATGACGCAATTTCTTACATTATATATGTACTTGAGGCAATCACGCGCTCTACAGTGATTCTTTGGCAAGTTACAATTGGGTATATTAAAATTATATGCCCCTAGCTACAATATTTGATAAGTGTTTAACTACTGGGCAATCACACTCCGTTATCCTTCAGTAAGTCCGTTGGAGCAATCTACAATTGTTTCTCGAGACGTGCCTTCCTTATCTTGTTGTCAGGGATACACTGATAATGTTCCTCTTCTCCCCGTCGACTCAGCAGGACTGTTCACAAGCTGGGTTGCTCACATGTCCGCTGCTCTGTAAAAAAATGCTTCGCAACACAAAAATATTGTGCTGTGTTTCAGACTGGCAAATATGCAATTTGTCAAGGAAATGGCAATCTATTTCTAAAGCTGGAGGGATTCCTTTGTATCACAGGACGCATCTTTGCGAAAAGTGAGACACTTCATGGAGATGTGCCAGTTTCTAGAAACATTTAAATAGTTTCATAACAGGTGTTTGAAAATTTTTATTTGAATGGCGAAAATGGTGAACTATAATGCTGATTAATTTTAATATTCAAGGAATTTAATGATTTTTCACAATACTTAAATTACACAAATTCACAATGGTTCTGAATTTGAGGAATTTATTCTCCATAGCAAAACCTGAAATACTAACACTTAAATTCTTTTGTCAGAAAAGTCTACTTCCAAGAAAATTCTTTTTCCTATTAGTCTTAATCATTCGGTTTTAGAGAATTTGCTAATGCATCTTTTTTAGGAGAAACACAGACATTGATTACTAATTCAATAATTACAGGAAGCTCAAAAGGTTGTGTCATTCTGTACAGAATCAGCTGGAATCTTCCCCTTTTAGAATCAACAAGCAGTCAAAAACACTCAATAAGAATTTCCCAAATACTTGGGAATTCCCAAATACTGGGAATTTGGGAACTCCCAAATTCAGTATGTCACAGAATCATGGAACTGTAGAATCATTGAGTCAGAAGGCATGTGGTCCAACTGCCCTGCAGCAAGCAGGGACACCTACAGCTGGATGAGGCTGCCCAGAGCCCTGTCCAGCCTGACCTTGAAGGTCTTCAGGGACGGGGCATCCACCACCTCTCAGGGCAACCTGTGCCAGCGCTTCACCATCCTTAGTGTAAAAAACTTTTTCCTTATATCCAGTCTAAATCTCCCCTCTCTCAGTAGTCACCAGAAACAGCCTTCTAGCCTCGTATTCACACATGCAATTTGAGTATGCCTGTGCTAAAGCACGTTGGTTCTATTAGGATTGCAACAGCCTGATTTGTAAGCCAGAATATAAACCATTTTATGAGACTACATTATTGTCTGAGTCTTGGCCTTATTTTTCTGCCATCTCAGAGAAACAGTAGTGATTTCCAAAGAAAAACACAGCAAATACAATACTTACATACTGCAGGCAATCATCTTTTAAAGCAGGAGAAAAGTTATGAAATTATTCATTACAAGGATCACATTCAAACCAAGTAACATCTCAGCTTCTTCATGATTCCAGTTCAGGGCTATAATCTACTCTTTCACGTTTGTATGATTTTATAGCTACAGTGACTTAAATTAAATTGATTTGGATCTAAACCGGAAAGAGCGGACTAGCCTATGGTCTTTTACCTGGATCTAGTTCTGACATAACAGTTTATATGGTGCAAAATCCTATCCTAGCAGGTAGCTTTCGAAATTTAGGGTTGCTCCAAATTAAGACCATCGAGTGTGCTGCAGGACAGGCAGCCATTATGGCCATACATATAGCTTCCTCAGTGCTGAATGGTAAGAAAATGCCAGATAACATGAGAGACAAGGCAATAAAATTTATAAGGTAAAGGAGAAGGAAGGAGAAGATTGACCTGATGGCACCAATATGGGCTTCTAAGCTGGGATCCCTGAAGCCAGTTGCATTATTTTGCATCTGTCTGGTATGCTTCCACAGAGATCTAATCAGCAGGACACTTGAAACAGCAAATATCATAAAAGGCAAAAGTATACCGGCATTACAGACAAAGATCAGTGAAAAGAAACTATATGGCACTGTGACTTTCCATTTTGAAGAGCTTGTCTTGATTAAAGGAGTACTGAAGTTGTTGTGCATGTTGTAGATATCCCATGAGAAAGGAAGAGAGGCTGCTAAGCAGAAAAGAGATGATGTTATCAGCATCCAGGGCATGAGACTGGAAATCCTTTGCTTCAGCCAGACGAAGAATGACTCGGTAAAACTGGCAACCTTGATACAATAGAAGACACTAAGCCAGGCAGCAAACCAGAAGCTAGAATAGTTCAGAAATACAAAAACCGTCTTAAAAGTTCCCATTAAATTTGCTTTATAATAGCAGTCTTGACAAAAAAGACCTAGGGACAATTCCAGCATTATCCAGGACTGCAAAAAGAATCTGGATAAACTCAGAAACATCATAATCAAGTCATAGGTGGACAACATCTTGCTCCTGATGCAACTGGTTGAACTGACAGCGAAGATAGTCCCATTTCCTACAAGTCCCATTATTGACTCAATTATAGCAAATGTTAAACAAATAACCAAAGATAAACTGAACATTGCAGCTCTCAAGAACTCACAAGTTTTACTCAGCGTTTCATAGGGTCCTGAAAGCTCTAGACATGCTCAGCAATATTAAACCCAACCAGGTGTTCTCAGCACATGCTCACCACGCAGTAACTGTTACAAGAAGTCATTAAACATTTATGTTACCTAACATTTGTTTGATGATTAATAGCCCAGCTGCTATCTCAAAATATGCAAACCGGATAAGCATTCGATTACTATATTTTTAATTTAGAGAAAGGATTTGCATTTAAAGGGCTCAGATGCATTTTTAAGGTGTGTTGTAACCCAGTTTTCACAGAGTCCTCTGAATTTGTGTATGTAAAGACAGAGAAAAGTTTCAAATGTATGCATTCTCTTTCATTTTCATATGGGATTGCACCCCATACGCCTGTGTGAGGGCAGAAAAAAAGACCTTTTCAGTCTCAGAAAGTGCAAGAAATGTAAGACATTCAGAAGCTGGCTACTGCTTGACTTTTCCTAACAAAAGAAATGATACGAGCTCAACTCTACCTCTTAATCACAAACTTAAGGACCAGTCAGACTAAAGAGAAATGTAGCAACCAGTACAGATTACAGTGACTGCAGTGATTGCAGCTCTTTCCTACCAGCTAACCGATAAAGTAAGCACAGATTTCTTCTTTCTGTCACGATGTGGATTCTGCCTTTTTTCTTTGCTTAGATTGCTGCCAGCCCTCTTCTCAATTTTGCCCTAAATTTTAACAATCCATGTTCTGCCCAATCCACGATGCTCTCTCTCTTTCCCTGCCTATGGTCTTTCCTATAAACATCCCATTTTAAGTCTCATGGAACGCTTCAGTCCCCTCAAAATATCCCATAATAAGTTTTACCCAGTTCTAAAGTGCTTCTTCCACTTCCTCCTATAATGAATCCTACACCCTAGTAGGCACCTTCAGTCTTCAAGGTGTTCTTGAGGGGGAGTTTCTTTCATCAGCTAAATTGGAAAGATGGATTTTAAGGATGGACTTGTTAACTCTCCCCTGCAGGATAGGGGAGAGAATCACAAAGGTAAAATGCAAGAATTTGTGGGTTTATATAAAGACTGTTTGCTAGGTAAAGCAAAAGGTGCATGTGCAACAAAGGAACTCGAGGAATTCATCTACTATGTGCTGCTGGTAGGAAGATGTTCAGTCATTTCTGGGGAAGCAGGGCGTCATCACACACAACATTTTCTTGGGAAGACAAATGCCATCACTCCAAACACCCCCACTTCCTCCTTCTTTACCCCGGCTTTTACTGTTCAGCATCATGCTACATGGTATGGGACACCCCTTTGGTCAGTTGGTGTCAGCTGTCCTGGCTGCGTCCCCTCACAGCTGCTTGTGCGCACCCGGCCTCCTCGACAGCGGGGCAGCATGAGAAGCAGAAAACTCCTTGCCTTAATGTAAGAACTGCTCTGCAACAACTGAACACTGGTGTGTTACCAACAACATTTTAATTACAATTCCCAAACACTGCATGATACGAGCTTCTCTGAGGAAAATTAACTCTGTTCTGGATAAAAGCAGGACAGTAGGCTGAGTAAAGCCCTGCATGGCTCCGTCATGAGCCACCTTAGAGCTGACCCTCATTTGAAGGGAAGTTAGATTAGAGTCCTCTCAAGGTCCCTGCTGAACTTAATTATTCTCTGCTTCCGCTGTTGGCTGTTTTGTCCTTCCCAAACGATAACATTTTATGCAGCAGTCTGAAAAAGAGATGTATTTAGAGAAATTATTCTCCCTTATTTACTGGAATGAATTACTTTTGCTATTCTGATGTGGCATAAGAAACTGACAAAGACAGAAATGACTGTTTTTTATGTGGCTATAAAAAAATATTTTTTTTTTATCTTGTGTAAGTGAGAATCCTTTGAATTTGAATTTTTACTATGAGAATTTTGATTTAGTTTCATTATCATTGCAGAACAATATACAATTTTGAAAATGAAAATAAATAAAAAGGAGGAAAATATTTAGAAAAGTTCATATTCTGCTATTTTAGTAAAATCTCCTTTCATTTGGATTCTATAGAAAAGGCAAATACCTTGTTATGAAGTCTCACATGGTAATTTATACCCTTTTTGGAAAATTAAGAGTCCTTTTCTGATCTCCATGACTGTCTGTAGCAGCTTAGTCCTTCAAATTCCTAAGACAACATATCCAAAAGGTGGAAGAAACTTGTGATATGTTTCATTAAGGAGTCAACCAATATGAGATGGCTAGTATCATATTTGCAAGTGACAAAAGAAAAAGGTATTGGACTGGAATAGGAAAGAATGTGTTCCAAAATATTTTGAAGAGTATAAATTTGTAATTCGGATTATTCTTGTAAGATTTACAAAGCGTATTGTACAGAAGACTGAAGAGATATCAGAATTATTTCAGTAGTCCTTGAGAACACCTGAAGATGAGGGAGGATGTGAAAGACAGAGGATTAACCAATTGCCCTTTTTTTTTTTTTTTTTTTTTTTTTTTGCAGTTTTCCAGAGAAGAAGCAAGAGCAAACAGACATGCAATGTTAAAGNTTTTTTAATACTAGGAAGTTATAAAATGGTCAGTTCAATTTCCAGAAAAAAAAATAATAAAAAAAAATCTTAATAGCATGTAGAAATAAATGAATATATGAATAATGTTTTTCTGAAGTTGTCAGTAGGGAATCATGCTAAACTTCTATAATTTCTCCCTTGACAGAGCAGGAGACATTTTGGATTAGGGAATAAATGTGAAAGTGATACAGCTTCACTCTTGTTTTTAAACATAGAATCATAGAACGGTAGAATCGTCCAAATTGGAAGGGACTTTTAAAGGCCATCTAGTCCAACACCCCTGCAGTGCACAGGGACACCTACAGCTGGATGAGGTTGCCCAGAGCCCTGTCCAGCCTGACCTTGAAGGTGTCCAGGGACAGGGCATCCACCACCTCTCTGGGCAACCTGTGCCGGTGCTTCACCACCCTTATGGTAAAAAACTTTTCCTTATTTCTAGTCTAAATCTCCGCTCTCTCCGTTTGAAACCATTTCCCCCAGTCCTACCTCAACAGACCCTGCTAACAGACCAGAGTCTGTCCCCTTCTTTCTTGTAGCCCCTTGTAAGATACTGAAAGGCCGCTATCAGGTCTCCCTGGAGCCTTGTCTTCTCCAGACTGAACAGACTCAGCTCTCTCAGTCTCTAAAACGATTTCAGGTGGGGCCTGGCGTGGAGCTCTCCACAGGATACAGAGTGGAGATCTGCTCTAGTGCGGTGCCCACTGTCTGCTCCACCATGGTCTACTCCATGGGCTGCAGGGAACTTCTGCTCTGGTGCCTGGAGCACCTCCCACCCTCCTTCTGCCCTGATGCTGGTGTCTGCAGGAATGTTTCTCTCTACATTTTCTCACTGCTCTCTACCAGCTGCTGTTGTGCAGCAGTTTTTCCTTCCTTGAATCTGCTCTCACAGGTGTGCAACCAGCACCACTCATTGGCCCAGCTGCTGGGCTCTGCTCACAGAACTCAGCCCTGCAGCTCCCTCCAGCTCCCCACACCTTACCACATAAACCCAATGCACTGCTTCAGCTATCAAATGATGATTATTACTAATGAATGATTAATTAATAATTATTCAATTTTTTTCAATTATTCTTGGTAGGCCAACCCCCCTGTCTTCCCAACACACAGGAGAGCAGAGGGTGGCTTGGATGATGATGCAAACCCTTTCTTCTAGGGACTTGCAGACATCCAGGCCCTCTTCCTTGGCAGCCTGCTGCACACACTTGTCATACCTGCACATGGAAGGTCTGAGCAGTCATTCTGTCCACGTCATAAACGAATTGCCCTGAGAGTTTCTGCTTGGTCCTCATCCACTCCCTGAGAGTCAAAAGATGATGAGAGCAGCTCATGCTTAGGCAGACCAGCAGAAAAAGACCACGCTGAGGCCAAAGCCGGGAAGCCTTCCCCACCTCCCTTGGCCCTGGCAGTATTCTAGCACAAGTGAGGGGTGAACCTGAGTCGGGGCACTTGGAGCAACTGCTGGCAGATCCTTGGCCACAAAGCACAGAAGCAGCCTCCAGAGGCGTGTGAGCGCCCCCAAGCGTCTCCAGTGCCCCTCGGCGGGATGCAGTGCGCTGCAGCAGCCCAGCCGCAGAGCTCTGTGAGAACCCCCCCACCAGGAGGACATCTCCGGTACAGCTTTGCCTTGGGGCCGGGGTCCCCAAGGAGAGGAAGAACAGGGCAGAGACTTACTGAGACAGCAAATTCTTTGGGGACGCTGCTGACTTTCCCAGAAGGAGGGACCGCCTTAGAGGTGTGCCAGATGGTGAAGGCTGTTGGCCAGATTTTCTGTGGCAACTGGATGACCACATGGGCCTGAGATCCTTGGAAAGCCCAGCAGTGGCCAGGAGAAATATCAGGCTGAAATGAGAAATACACAGCCGTCAGCAGCAAGGCAGTCAAAGAGTCAACAGAACTGGCTGTCTGGCCAGGAGCACAGGCCTTGCCTTCCCTAGGGGCTGCAATTCAACTACTAAATGAACACTGGTCAAGGGGCAGGAGGGGAATATGGAAGTGTTTTGACAAAATGTCTGGAGTCAACCACCTTCCCCAACCCAGCTCTGTTTTCCCATAGCCTGCAGAGGCGAGGCAGGTCTCCCTAGTGTATGTCACCCCATCACACTTCAAACACTGTGCTGGAGCTGCAAGGACCAGTTCATGCC
>VXAV01004286.1:0-10921 GCA_013399715.1 Alectura lathami
GGGGCAGTGGCAGAGAGCAAGCAGCCCATGAAGTGGCACTGAGGGAAGGTGAGGACAGCCCAGCTGCCTGGGGCATGTTTACCCTGCAGCCTTGCTGGCCTGGATCACAAGTTCTATGACTGCTCAAAAACTGTGCTATAAAAAAGAAAAAAAATGCTTCCTAGAGGCCAGCCTTGAACTGCTGTTGCTGGAGGCACAACCCTCTCCAAATGGAAGCACCCCACGGACTGAGGGAATCCTGCACGGGCTGCGCTGCGCAGCTCCAGAAGGAGGTGAGCAGGGGAAGGATACAGTAGCCTGGATCCTCTCTGTAAAACACCTCCTCGCAGCTGCTGCATCTGCACTTGTGTGGCAGTGATGGCACTTCTCCCATGCCCTGAAAATTTACCTGTGCCGTCCCAGACAGCGCTCACGCCGAGCTGCGACAGCCGATACGACACATCAGGGCTCCAAACGCAGGCATCCTCCCTGCCCTTTGCTTGCGCTAGAGAAACAGGTTGTTCACTAGCTCTTTGCTCCCTCAGCTTTGCAGACTGGTATTAGATCTACAGCGACACCCTGCAGAAAGCCTCAGTCACTGCAAAACACTCATGCCATTTCTCTCAGCCTCTTTTGAGGGGCAGGATTTACAGCCGTCAGAAGAAACAGCACACTGCTATAACAGAGTGAAGCTGCAGCACATCAGTAATTCTGCCGCACCTCCCTACATGTGTTTTTATTCTAGAGGAAACATAAAGCTTCCCCTTCTTTCTTAGGGGGCAAGTCCACTGCCTTTCTGTACATTTGGTCCTCTAGTAAATGTGTACAAAAACAAGTTACCACAGCAGAGAAGACAGGACAAACTCTCACCCAAGCTTTTACCACTGTGATTCCTTCTTCCTTTAGTCTCTTCTTTAATTAATTAATTTTAAGAACACAGTGCTATGTCTGGCAAGAAGCGTGGCAGCCATGCACTAGTACCAGGGACACAGAAAACAGAGGTTTAAGCACAGCACAAAGGCTGCCAAGGACCTTGTATCAGAGTCCAGGTTTATAAAGAAAATATTCTGCTAATAACAGTGCCACCAGAGCGGTGCATTCAACTCACAGAACTCAGCACTCCCACTGACAGCCAGCCCTCACAGCATCCTTTACCTAGAGGACTGCTTTAAAGAGCCACTGCACCTCAGCCATTCTCCCACATCTGCCACAATAAACAGGAGAGCCATGAGGAGGAGGCTTAGAAATAGTTCCATGTGTGACTGTCTAACCCAAGCATGCACGCATCCTCTCTCCATCTGGATGGAGCTTTCAAATCACAACAGGAACTGCAGTTTTCATGAGCACACTATGCAAAGAAATAGCGAGGTTAATGCCACAGGAGGGAACAGAAATGACCGGGCAAGATGCACGCTCTCTGTAACTGATCTTCAGCACGAAGGTTATTTTCAATTTGTCACTGAGTCGAAAGTAATAGTGGAGAGTATAAAATAGTGACAGAGTGATTAGGATGATGAAAGGGTCAAATTACAAGGGAACATTAAGGGAACCAAGTCTTTGCAGCTTGCTGAAAGGCCACTGACAGATCGCTGGCTGATAAGTGACAGCTTCCCACAGAAGGAGCAAGACACCCCGTGCGGGACCACTCCTCCCGCCCCAACGCGCTGCGGGGCTGATGCCAGCCTGACCCAGGCCCCAGCCACATCTGCCCCCGCCTGAGCCCTCTTCACAGCCCTAAGGCTAAGGGAAGTCCTGGCCCAGACCGATCAGGGCTTACCTGGAGTTCCTGGAATAGGCTTTCCTGTAGGGAAGGGGCAGCTTCAGCTGGCATCTGCAAAACAGGAGAATCATCAGTCCTGACTGTCAGAGGTCAGAAGAGTTGTCTTCAAATAGAGAAAATTACTTGTTGGAAATTGCAGATTAGTTTACCTGTAATGGAAGATGTCAAAAGCCCCAGAAAGTAAAGCCACCGCTGCCTTCAGCCTATCCTCAAGGCAGCAGGACTGGTCATTCATTTCCACAAGCGTCACAGAGCTGACCTAGGAGAGCTCCAGCATCCTGCCACCAGAGCTTCATCCAAGGTGGGGAGCCGGGACCAAAGCCCTGACAAAGCAGAGTGCAGACGTGCAAGCAACACCTTCAAGGAAGCTGATCGCAATGAACATGTGCACACAGACCTTCCCCACGACACTGCCACACCTGTGCATGGCGAGGTAGCTTTGCTTAGCACCACACGGCACAGAGAAATGGGAAAGGAACATTGCAGCTCCCATATTCATCTCATGGCCATAGTAGAATAAACCCTATCCTGTTACTGCAAGGTGCCAACTACCAATGCGGTGCCACAACCGAGATTTTAAGTATATAAACATCTGAATCCACATTCCTGTTTCCCCAGCAACAGCCACTCTGCATCCTGCATCCACCCCAACAGCACATGAGCAGCGATAATTTCCTCCCGGTGCAAACACAAAAGAGTCTGGTTGTGGCAGCCCAAAACAATTCCTCAATATTTTCCAGGTGCAGGCACATACCAGATTTTAACTTCGCTGTTTCTCTAAAGCATGGAATACACGGAAATGAATATAGAAATTATTTGGGCAGACTGATCTGAATTGTATATAAGATATATATATCTTTGTATATAAGATTTATATGCAAAAGACAAGAAAGTTCAAATACCTGTGTAATGTGAAAGTGGCGGTTGCTCATAGTCACAACTCTGCCACCAGTTATTTTTGGTACCTGCAATGATTATGTATTTTGCATAGGTGAAACGCAGAGAAAGTTTCAGTGTCAGCATTCATTGCCTAGGTTGACAGGTGCCCCGTGACGTTCTGCAATCCATATCTCTTCTGTTGTGGCAGCCCAGCTGTCAGACACCTGGAAGCTAATAAACAGAGCTGTCCAGACCCTTGGATCTCCTGCTGGGTGCCTAAAGCTCTCTGAAAACCCAACCCAGAGTCCATCATGGTAGGACTCCCTAGGGTAAAAGTGAAGCAGGCATCATGCTTGGATGAACACCAGGGGATGAAAAAAAAAAAAAAAAAAAAAAAAAAAAAGTAAAGTAAGAGACAGAAGCAGAGCAGACACCCTCAAAGTAAATTGATTCTTCATCCAGTGCTTATTTCAGTGCTGGAAAGTCTTAGTCCTGCTGGACTGAATGCTGATGCAGTTCATCACTAATACACCTACCCAAACTTTCTTTATTACACAACACAAGCCATGCACCTCCTGTGTGCTGCCCATAGAGATCACAGCTATCTCTGGAGCTGACACAGAAAAATCCTGCCTGCATGTGCTGGGGTAACATCCTATACAAGTTCATCACGTTGTGGGGAGATACCTTAAAGACTGAGGAAGTGATACACACTGTTCGCTGGGTCCCAAATCATTCTTTGGGTCAAGGAAGGAGAAAACTTCACAGTAATTCCAGCATAAGCCTGTGGATGTTGCTGTGCTCCTGTAAAAACGCACAGACTTCCAAAGATCCTTCTTCAGCTCTTGTTGTCATCTCTTTGGAGCAAAGACTCCAGGAAATTAATCTGTGGGAAATGCGGGTTATAAATAGATTCCCAGACCCTGTATTTTGCTGCAGCCAAAATCCCTGCAGAATTCTCATGGCTATCAGCAAGACGTGGTGGGAAGGGGATGTGAAATGTCCTGGGCTGATGATGTCTGCAGCAGGCAGGGAAGGACGCCTGCGTGCAGCGGGCCCGTGGATCTCCCTGAGGCACCCAGTGGGTGCCGTGTTCCCAGTCACACGATTCTGTAAAATCAGGACAAGCAATGGCCTTCTAAAACCAGCTGAAAGAAAAGAATGTCGTCTCTGAGGCATGAGGTGTCTGAACACTGGTTTATAATATCGGCCTGGAGTTTGAGGCAGGAGCAAACCCCACGGGGGCTCCCAGGGCTCCGGCAGCTGGGTTTCTCCGCTGTGCGTTACAGCCCGTGCAGATCCGGTCTGGCTCGCAGGAGAGCCTGCTTGGCCGTGCGGGTGGAAGGAAGTGAGGCACGGCGGTGTGGGGGGAGAGGAGTGTTCCAGCAAGGATTTCGGTGCTGCTGAGCGAGGCTCGGGGTCAGGGAGGTTTGGCCGGGGCGTTTGGAAAACATCTGCAGCAATTCATCACGCGGTCCCTGCGAACACCGCGTGCTGGAGCCTTCTGCCTCTGGTGGCTGCGTGGGGTTTCTGCCAGTGGGTTTTCTGACCCGCTGCAGTAGTGACAGGGTCTCGCCTCCCTTGCCCTGATAGAAAATGGTGCCGAACACAAGCAGTTCCCGTAAAACCAGGGGGCAGCGGTATGCCACAGGGGAAGCAGCGGATTAACCCCCTGCCTGGGGAGCGAATGTGTTAAGGATGATCACATTAGCACATCTTTGAAATCCTAAACCTGGACGGAGGTCTGGGTTCACAAGTGATCGCAGAGTCCCTCGGGGCTGTCAGACTGTGAAAGGATCTGGTCCCGTTGTGTGCAGAGGGACCCGTACCGCTGAGGAATTTATGGGGCTGTTTGACCCTTGAGGCTTCTTGCTTGCTGATTTACTGTCTGGGAAAGTGCAGCCAGCTCCCTCAGGGCTGCTTCCTTTTTTCCCTACCTTCTTGCAGCATGGGTCCTCATACAGTGGAGAAGATGGGGTTCCTGTGGCACAGGGAGCACCCACCCATGGGCCTGGGCTTCTGCTGATGCTGGGGTGAGGGTGAGCTCTGGGCCCACGGCCACTGGAGGCTGCAGATGCCAAAGGTTTCTTGGCTAAAAGGCGAAAAAATAGAAGCCACTGGGGAAACTGATGAGCAAAAAACACTGATAGAAATTAAATGCAAAGACCTGAGCTCAGGGGCAGGGGTCCCAGATCCGCAGTTTGCAAGAGGAGAGGAATGCTGTGGAAGTGACTCTGCGTGTTGTCTGGTTGCACACTGCATCCCACGCTCCTGCTGTTTCCTGCAGGCAGAAGCAGGGCACTGGGCTGGGTGTGATGTGACCCTGAGCTCCCTGCCTTGTCCCGGTGGGCAGCCTCTGGCCCGGGGCAGTGTGCATGTGTCCCTGAGGCCTGGAGGGAAACACAGGGGCTGGCCGTGGTGAGAGCCTCGGCTGTGCTGACCCCAGTGACACCCAGCCCCTGATGCCAGTGAGCTCAGGCTCTGGCTGATGCCGGGTGTGAGTCTAAGCCTCATGGAGGATGGAGGGGAGTAAGGGCCATGGGAAAGCTTCTCCTGTTTCTCTCAGAGTCGCTGGTAAAGTGTAAATGAAATTTATGTTCTCATCTGCTGCCGTAGTACTCATAGATAAAGGCTAAAACCTTGCTGGCTCTTTGTTTATTAGAAGAAGTTCAAACCTGGGGCATGTGTACCTTGGAGAGATGAGGCTGGTGAGACAAACACATTTACGCTTGTTCCCAGACGTCTTCCTTCCAATTACAGAAAGGAACACTGAACCTTTAACTTTGATGAGGTCCATCTTTTCCCACCTCAAGGTATCCCTGCCAGGACATGAGTGATAGCGATGTTTTGCTGGAGTGCTGAAGTGCCTGCGCAGCAGGGTGGGGAGAATGCAGCAGGGCTCAGCCTGGGCACCCCAGTGCCCTGCCACCTCCGCCGGGAATGGAACGTACAACGAGAAGGAAATCCCCCAGGTGCTCGTGTAGACATACACATGTCCACACCAGCAGTCCTCTGTGCTGTTCTAGGAGCAAAGCCGGGACAGTGAGCCATGGCTTTATGAAATGCTTTTCCTAATTGCGCTATTATTATTCTCCCTCTTTAGCTAATGATTTGGAGTCAGAGGAGAAAGGAAATGCCAGTTTGGAGTGCCTCATGTACAGTGTGGTGACTGGTGCTAAAGGGGCTGCAGTAATATATTTAGATTTTAATAGAGCATTTGACACTGCCTCACAAAGTCCGCTGTGCAAAACTGATTAAGACAGGCTCTGTGTGAAAGCTGATGATGGAAAGGATTGTATCAGCTGGAGGAAGGTGTCTAAATTTCTCCAAACATTTCCATCAGATTGAGGTCTGATTAATCAGAACAGGTTAACATCAACTTCATCTTTGCTGCTGGTCTCAGACAGGACCTTCCAGCTCCAGGCCATCGTGTCACCTACTGCACAGGTAAGAGCATCTGATGAGCCCCGTCCTACTCCCTGTGGGCAGCAATCATGCTCAGAACTGAGCTCATTGATTTGCTTTATTCAGTTTCATCTTCCTCACTGGGAATTCAAAAATTACTGCAAGGCTCCATATGCTGGAGATCTCCTTTTCATTACTGCCGAACCTGACCTAGTACACACGGCAGAATCTTTCAAGACACTTCCAGCTAGAAAGACTCCAAATTCAACTGTCCGTTTTTCATCTCTGAGTGCATTCGGCTGAGCCTGAGCAAGAGTCTTTCCAGTCGGTTGATTTTGAGCTGCTCCAGACGTGTAGACACACACACATCATCCTTGGAGAGACTTCTGATCTCTGCTGCTGTCTCACACTGGGTTTCTCACTCCCCCATCTGTGGGGAGTGCATCCTTATGTTCACTGCTGATGTCTGCACTGGAATAACCTTCCGTTTCACGCCCGTGTCGGCAAGGCCAGCATCATCAGACAGCTCCAGCTCTCAGATTCATTCTCAAAAGTTCCCATCTGCTGTTTCTGAATGGTAAAGGAATGTAAATTCTTAATCTCTGGGAAAAAAATTACCAGTGGTGAGTACTTGGACTGTCCTGGAAGGCCTGATGTTTCCATCTCATGCCATCTGCTTGAAGCAGTCATTCTCCATCTCCTGACCAGCTTCACACCCATTTAGTGTCCTCCCGAGTGGCCTGAGACACAGAGACTCTAATAATCAGTGGAGCAGTTATTAGTTCTTAATGGGAGGTCACATCAGACTGCAGAAAAGGAAGTTGCTTCAGTTTCCCTTCTATTTTGAAGCAGGCACTGATGAAGGGCCATCAGAGGTGCTGTCTCACAACCAGTGGCTATAGCTCTTCCAAGTAAGCTATTTTAAGATGGGCCAACCACAGACACCCTCTTTCACAGCCTTCTGATTTCCCCAGGCAATTTGACCACATCCAATCCTCTGTAAGAACATAGCGACTTTGAACTGTTTTTGTTTTGATCATATTAAATCAGATGCATCACACCAGTAAGCATCACCAGCTCTGCATCACACCTGGCTGTGAAAACACAAAGTGATTGCCATGTGAATATGGTGTTTATCTTCACTGGGGCAGAGCCCAGGCTTGGCATGGATGAGGAAGGGTCTGGTGGTGACGGGGAGCACAGGCACCCATGCAGAGCTGCTAGTGGGGCAGCTCCCCAGGCCCTGCTGTCCCCAGTGGACCAGCCTGTGCTTGACCACTTCTGTTTTCAGTGTTTCTAATTTTTAAGCTTTTTTATTTTTGTTAGGTTTAGGTTGAGCTCCCAAAGGCCCTGGAGGTGGAGGTGGCCCTCCATTCAGATTCAGAAGTCTCAGGTGAGGGGCTCAGTCTGGCTGTGGACATGTGGCTTGTCCCTCCCAATTTTTCCCTGATGATTAAATCACCTGGGAAAAGTCCATGCTCTCCTGCTGGGCTGGTGCAGGCCAGGGAAGGGCTGGGTGAGAGGTCTGAGAAGCTGGTAACAGTTGAATGTGATCAGAAATAAGATTAGTGCATGCCTTGTGAAGCCTCATCATCAGGCATCGCCAGAGACCTGTTTCCCTCTGAGACGTTCACTGACTGTCCTAGGACAGCTCCAGCTTGCTCAGCCCTGACAACTGCAGCTCTCACACTTTCCCCAGCACTTCCAGATGGCTTTTTCTGTCTCTCCATTTTTGGGGCCAGCAGCTGGGGCAGAGATCCCCTAAATCATTACGAGAGCTGCCCCTTTCCTGGAGAAGACTCCACCTAACCATGAGCCCCCTCCACCTCTGCCAGCCACTGCTGAGTGGCTCAGGAGTGGGGCCAAGGCTGGGCTGTGTCAGAAGGCTGTTCTGCCAGTGTCAGAACCCGAAGGCAGGGCCCGCTGCCATGACCAGCTCCACAGGGGACAGCTCCACCACCCTGTGAGCCCACGTGCCAGGCCTGGCTGGGCAGCAGGCTATGGGAAATGGCAGGGGTACATCTGCTCGGGAAGGAGAGCGCTGCACTGGGTTTATGCTATATCTGTGCTGCAAATCCCAAGACAGCTTAACACTCATGAGCTGTCAGACATGGCATTTTTCATCAACATTAAATTGATTTTTTTTTTAGAAATTATTGTTAATTACGCCCCCTGACTAGAAGGCATGGCTCTTTGATCAGCTCTTGGTGAAGCAAGTGCCATCCATTGCTGCATCCTGCGGCAGCTCATTAGCAGTTGCCTTCATTACTAACCATGCACGTCAGCTGAGCCTGAAGTCCTGGAGCTGGAAGCCTTGTCAGTGAGAGGAGGGGTGAGACAAGGTTTCTGTAGCCAGGTCTTGAACCCTATACTGCCAGTTTGTATGGAGGAGGCCTAGTAACGAAGGTGGTCTGGTGATGCAGCCCAGAGATGAAGTGTATCAAATGGGATGAGCTTCTGCCATCAGCTCATCTGCAGCCCCTGGCAGGGAGTGATGCTACCTGTGTCTGGAGCATGACAAACAGGAGTATGCATGCACCAGGTTTCTTGTAGCTGTCATGCACAATCAAGCTGTCATATAACAAGCTTTCCTTCCACACAGAGCAAAATGCCACTGGTTACTGCCCTGTAGTGTGAAACCCCCTTCCCAGCTTCAGACCGGAAAACGTGACATCAGACCGCCCTAGAAAATCAAGGTCCCTTAAGATCCAGGGATGTAAATAACCCTAGGAACCCCCTGGCTGACCTGCTCTGGAGGTGATGCCCCCTCAGACAATGGGAATATGCAAGGGGAGCTGCTCCCCAGCTCAGCAGGGTTCACCTGCCTCTGTGGCTGTACAGCCAGGGCACTGCTTGGCTTCACAGGTGCAGAATATCAGGGTTTAAGTTAGCATTGTTGTCTTTGATTCCACATTAGGCAATGATTTAAAGCACAGCTACTGTCCTGACTTTAGAAAGCAACATGCTCTGGAAGACTGTTGTCCACAAGGCTGCCCTTCCACTGCAGGGCAATTGTTTTTTATGAGCTCTTTGCAGAGGGCTGGAGAGACTTTCAGCATTCATTACAGATCATTAATTACAGCCCACTCTTTACAGCTGATTTTGAGCTGCCTGAAGAGAGGCTACGTTTTGTCCAGCTGTGTGGAGAAGCAATCTAATCCAGGAAGAGTGGGATGGAGGGAGCGTAGGGTGCTCAGGACACCAGGAGTGGTGAACTGCTGTCCTCAGTACACCCCTGCCTTCCTTGGCTGGGGCAGTGGCATGGAGCTGAGGTGTGGGTGTGAGTGTGGGGGCTGACCCCCTGGCTGTCTTCATGGCAAGCACCACTGGGATGGCACAGACCCCTGCGTGGGTGTGAGGAGCGGTACCCGGTGAGCCACAGGCAGTGCGTGGTGTCCCCGATCCATCCCTCTGCGCGCCGTGGCTGGGAGCTCTGCAGGCACCGTGGCTTCTAGATGTGTGCTCCCTTCTGTGTTTGCAGGCTCCAGCGCAGTCCCAGCCCTCACCAGGCTCAAATGCTTTGCATCAGGGGTAGAAAATGTTTTTCCTTCCTTATTCAGAGCGTTCCTCAAGCGTTTTGGTCTGGAAGTTCAGCTCATAGCACAGCTCCTCTGCCAGACATGGACCTGTCAGGTTTTTTGCTGTTTAATCATCCAAAGAAAAATGTATTTGTGTTTCCCAGCAAATGTTTTCTCTGCAGTATCTCTTTAGCCCTAGAGTGAATTTTCCCCTGCTGAATTACACAGTTTACTTCATGCTCATGTTTTGCCAAAGTGCCAGACAGGAAGTGTGAGGGTGATGCTGCTCTGGACACGGTCTCACCAGGCCTTTCTGTTCCCAGCCCTGAGGTAAATGTTAGGGCAGGCTTTCAGGGTGCTCCTTGGGCTGCATGTGAGCACGTTTACCTCTGAGTGCTCCTGGGCAGCCCGGCTGGGAAATCACAGAGGTCTCAACCTGCAAATCCCCAGGCAAAGCCTGACGGTAGGGGCGTCACTAATGGAATGCAGCTGCAGAAAGCACTGGGGCTGGCAGCACAGGCTGCTTACACAAATCATCCCTGTTGGAGCATTTTCAGAATTTTTAAACTTGGATTAAGCATTCTGTGGCCATGCAGCATGACAGGTGGATGTGCACAAAAACCATCTAGAAGAACACAGTGCTCCCTGTTCCCTGACTGAATGAAACACTGGTGCACACAGCCTGTTCAGGGCACAGTGTGCATCCCCTCCTGCAGCTCCCACCCCATTCATTTTAAAATAAATTTTAGAAATAGTTTAAAACCACCAAAATGCTTCCCAAGAACCGCATGAGGTCCAGTGCCCAGATGGCCCTAAGGGAACCTGCACAGGGACCAGGGGCAGGCTGCAGGTGGGCTGTGCCTGTGGGAATGTGGGCTGTGGGCTGCAGCTGAGATGCATTATCAGCTGTGGCTGCATCAGCCCTGAAATACTGAAGAGAAGTAGCCAGCAGGGTCTTAGGAGGGAGGAAACGTGAGGAAGAACAACAGGTGCTTGCTCTGCAGCTATTTCATCCTCTGCAGTTTCTCCTAGGATGTCAGGGTTTGCTATCCCACCATAACTGTGGGGCTGGCCTCACATTTGCAATTGCAAAACAAGTGTATATCCTACATGAAGCCCACAATGTACACCAGCATGGCATCTTTACAGATCTCCAAGGGAACATCTGCCTTAGGACTTCATTCCGCTCTTTCCAGCCCTCTCACTCTAGTGGGCTTTGGGTTGTGGCGGTGACCGCTCGGAGCCGACAAGGAAACTTTCACCAGGCAGCCGGCCCGGAGCGGGGAGCAGGCAGGGCCGGAGGAGAGCAGCTCGGCCCGCCCGTGCCCGCACCTCCGGGCTGCACCTGCCCGCTGCCGCC
>VXAV01004288.1:17766-29224 GCA_013399715.1 Alectura lathami
AAAACGGTCTTTGCTGCATACCCTTGAACATCATCCCTGTTGATGACAATCTGAATAACTCGGTACCACACTTCTTCACTGACATAGTCCCCAGCAATGCGAATCAGATTCAAGATCGTATCCACATACCAGGTATAATCCACTGCATACTTTTCTGCTAGAATCGCAACTTTCAGAACCTGTACACACAAAAGAATCAAGAAGGTTGTCTGTCTCCTGCTACAACCTGCACTTTTACATACACCCAGCAACACCCCACAGCAGCCCACAAGTCTCAGTTTCAGATGCATCTGTCAGCCTGCTGGCTCCCACAGCTAAGGAGAAAGACGAGCACTGAGGTTCTGTGCCAGCACACTCCAGCTTCAGGTACACACTACTTCCCCAGCAAGGCATTTAAAGACGCTGCATCTGTGGCTTTTTATGTATGTATTTAAGTGATCAAGAACTAATTACTGCGTATTTGTTTGCTCGCTGTAAAATCACTAAGCCATCACTGAGACAGCACTAATTAAGAAACTGAAGACTTCTCACAAACAATTGAATCATTTCACTGATCAAGAAAGTTCAGTGCTTAACTAATTAGATAATTACTAGAAGCACAGACTCGGGCTACCATTCTAGGAATGTCACTAACTGGGTATTTTGCCTTTTGCATTTTTTCCCTGCTGGGAGGAAGGAGGTAGACATCACGTTTCGCTTTTAGATGAGCAGAAGCCATCATTTGGGGAATCCTCAGACTGAAACAATGTCCTTAGAGTACGCACAGTATGAAGTTGTACGTACAAATAAAGGAGATATCACATTAATTTCTGAAGCTGTAGAACAGCTGACTCAAGAAGGATATAACTCTCAGATGTAGAGACTGTATTTGCTCAAGCATTGATAAAATTGACTTCACTTTCTACATGCAATGCCCTGACACTAAGGTTAGGTTGTAAAATTCCTTATTTTCAAGTGGTTTTTTTCCTCCCCTCCTCCACAAGTTTAACCTAAATGAAGAACATTCTTTGCCATTAGTCTACAGCCTTTGTGTTTGTTCTTAAACCACAGCCAAAGAATCTCTACCACAAACAGCACCCCAAATTATACATATAGCACCAAAGCCAGCTATGAAAAATTAAGGAACTAGAAATATCTCACAATTTCTTCTCTAATGGAATAATCAGCAGTCTCCAAGTAATTCAGCATTTCAGCCACAATCTGCTGAGCATTGCTTCGGTCACACATCGCATACAGGAGATCTACAGCTCTTTGCCGTACGCTCACATCTCTTTCAGTCTGCAGAAAGACAGACAGCAAAAGGTCAGGATAATTTAGCTTTATTTGGAAAGCACACAACTTAATGAAGAGATGAAACTTACTATAATTCATGGTCAAATTTCCAAAATCTTTCATATGCACAAAGAGCTTTTGTGAATGAGTTTCTGCTCTACTACGCGCTAGATAATTGGCACCACTGGCCACAAATGAACCAAGAACTGGCTGAAATTGCCAAATGGCCACCAGGCCAATGGGCAGTCAATGTCAACAACACATGTAAACGCTGAACTGTGAAAGTACATGCAAATAAGTCTTCCACCTGACTTTTGCTTTCTCACATAAATATGGCCTGAAAATTCATTTTCTGGTTTCTTGACTTTTGGAAAATGACATTCTACAGCTGATCTACTTCACTGCTCCCCATCAGCTACTGCAGTGCAGGTAAAATGTCTGATACCAGCGAGACAGTAACAAGACAAAGCCTTCCTCAGCATTCTCCATTTTGAATTTCAACCTTTCAACTTCACCCTACAGATTGAGAAGGGTACCATACTGTTACAGGGGCCACAGCTACAAGTATCAGATGCACTAGTGAAATAAACTAAAGCTGACTTCTACTGTTGCCAGCACAACATAATTAATAACTCCTGCGGTCCTCAAGTATTGCTAGCCTAACCAGGGATGAGGGGCTCTGGGGAGGTGAAGAAAGGGGCGTGGGGGTGGGAGAAGAGACTCAAAACAGACTGCACACAATATTTACCTTCAGTGCATTGATAACAGTTTCTATGTGTGTTTTCACAGCCTCATGTGAGAATTCAGAGCTGGCAAGCGTGCACATGCTTTCCAGTGCTAGGTAACGCAAATTAGTTTCTCGGTGCTGCAAGAACTGACCTAGCTGGTTACAGGCACGGACTAGTAGGTTTGGCTCACTGCACAGAACAGGAGAGAAAGTGAAAGGGTTAAAAGCAACAGATTCAAGAACATCAAATACAGAATACTATTTCTGCAGTGCAAGTTTCTTAAAGTGCCTCAGAAGGTGTCTGCTAGAATGTCCTGCTGGTGAAACAAAAATTTGAATACTGCAAGCAAATCACCTCTAATGGATTAAAGTGGTGAGCTCAACACAAAACACTCCCCCCGAAAAAGGAAGACAAGAAATAATAAAATATTCTGTCAGTGACACAGTTCATTCATGTTCAAACCAATTACTGTGGTTGTGCTCCGACTTAACGAGCGACTTCTTACTCCATTTCTTCCCATCCAGTAAAAATTTGTTTAGCGTTCAAAAGCCTTGACTTTTCTTTTAGAAACATCCTATTGTAACAGAACTGTTTTCACAGCTCACCTGTCATGATGTATGATTAAACTGATCGCCTCAAACAGCACGGCATTCTTCGCATTTGAGTGTTGTACTTTCTTTGACTTTGGTGGCTCCTGTGCTTTGTTAAGAATAGTTTCCAGGCATTCTGTGAGACGACCACGTACCGCAGGGTCTTCTGGAGAACAAGAAGCCGTTGGACAACTTCATTTTGCTCAGCGCCCTAACCTCTACCTTAGGCCTTCCACCTTGCGAAATCCAGGGATGTGAAGTACTCTGACACATTAGACAGTTTACCTGCACCCCCTTAACCCCCAGTGTGAAGTTATCAAAAATTCCAAGCCACATTGGTATTGAGAAAGAGCAAAAGCCAAACACAGTCTGCATTGCGACCTATCTTCAGGCTTTAATACAGTTGATAGCATCAAAGTATGCTCAAAATGGCTGTTGCAAATGGTTTGGATGTTGCACAATGCCTTGACACTACAAAGTTAAACACAACATAGTTCAAGAAAACATGTAGCTTAGAGCAATATGAAAAACTGGGATGTACAGGCTTCAGTATCCTTGCCTTAAGACACTGCGTTGCACTCCAAGTTATGGTCACACTACAGCACAGTAGCTCTCTACAGATAAGCACTGCATAATGTATGTCCACTGTTGTGATTTGTGCATTACCTGGAGGCGGATAGCATTGCAAGAGCCTCAGAAGTTTCACAGATAACCAAGGAGCAGGGACAAAATAGTACGTGTAGTCCTGAAGATCTGTCGATGCAGAAGTTACAATCTGTAAAATAAGCAGACATCATTTCAGCTACTGAAGTTAAGTGATTTGCAACCATGACAAGCAGACAAAGAGCACTGTAGGTCACCTTTGACAGAGGCGTACAAAACTACGTCACTGGAAATGCTTAATTTAATAGTTGAACTAGGTGCAAACTGTCATACTGTCAAGAACAGCATCAGGTTCTCTAATAAGTGAATTTCAGCAGTACCAACACGGTTTCTTCCTGAAAGCATACTTGCTTTTCTTAAGAATGAAGATGACCATCTCATAACATCAAAATGTTTAGCTAGAAGCTTGACTTTCTCTGGTTCAGCAATTCATATATTTAGGCTTCCTATTGGCTGATTCCAGCGTTACACTTGACTGATCACTGATGGGTGAAATTGGAATTTCAGACACAAGGTGCTATGGCAAACTGAACTAACACCTTCGTTACTACTCATTCTCCACAGCAAACAATGGGTGGCTTTCAGAGAAGAGCTGCACATGCATAGAGAGCGTGACAAGAATTATATCAGGTTTCAGCAGGAGTGCCCCTCTTTGTGGATTTCTTTTCCCCTTGGATTCCAGGGTAAGCATGAGTTTGGCATTAGCTTTGCTCAAGGAAATTCTGACTCCTGCTGCTCCATTACAGAAGAGTTATGCCCTTCCCTCAGCACTCCCTTGCTTTTAGAGTATTAAACAGAATCTCCATATCTGAAGAGAAATTAAGTTTCCCTGAATTGCAAAATAATTTATTTTGAATGTAAGATCATATAAATTGAGGCTTAACACACATCTGTGAAGTAGTATCCTCACATGTCTTGCACACTTTTGATGAGTAAAATAAAACAGTAACATATGTTTTCCAGCATGAAGATGCTAACTTGGAAACTTTGCATTTGTATAGAAATGCCTCTGCTCCCCGCCCTGCACTCCTTGGCCCTGCTTAATTCCCTGCACTCATTTACAGAATATCGAATACTTACAAATATCAACCTAGTGACATCAACAGAAAGACAACTCAAAAGAAGCTTAAATACAGTTACAAGCATAGGCTGTAATTTTTGAGGGTTCTGTGCAGAAATTTGTGGAATCAGTCCTTGAAAGTACAAGTAGCGGAGAGAGATAATGTTTTGCTGCACACATTTGCAGCGTAGCACGGATTACACCAAAAAAAACAATTGGGGCAAGTTAAGTTTTCTGTCCAGCTAGGCAAGAAATATTAAAACAGACCTAGCTGTATGAAGTAAAACTGAATTACCTTCACTTTTAATGGTATACCTAACTAATCTGACCTAGAAAAATGAATAAATAATCAACAGTAAGACAATCTGACCTAGATAGCTGAATAAATAAAGCAACTGTGAATGACTATCAGGGTTATCATTGGACTCACTCTGCTTAATCTAGACACTGCCAAGGAGACTGAAGTTTTAAACTCTTCTGGGTTCTTCTGTGCCAAAGTGGTGATCAGACTTGTAGCTGCAGTAACCACACCCTAGAAAACAAAACCACATATTCATTTTAATAACAGTTTAGGGTGCTGCTTGTTAACACCAGCATTCGCTGGCAGTAATTTTAATATAAAAGAAAGCAGAGTTCATTCCCATGACAAAGACCGAAGTTAAAAAGCCAGTTATTGGGCAAACAGCTAGACAAATTATACGTCTTTACAACTGGATGGGATTTTCAACAACATCATACTGCTGTACCTGCAGAACATTTCATGCTCTTTTTGTATTTGCTGTGTCTCATGTTTGGATAGTACATCTGAAATGTATTCAGAAAGCTACATTGAAATGAGGCCTGGATAGAAATTGTTTTCTTTTACAAGAAAAGCATGAGTAGAAAAAACAGGATGGAGCAGATCATCCAGAAAAGCATTCTGGCAACCCAACGTGAAGAGAAGGCATCGTATAATACAAACATTTTATATTACTGAAGACTAAAGTGCTCCAATTACTACTGAAGAACGGTTCTAAATAGACTTCATCCCTAAAGTAATCAGACAGAAGAAAATCTTCTGTTACCGAGAACAACAGGGTTTATTTTTCGAACCAGCAGGATAAGAATGGCAACATCTATACCACAGGACAGTGAAGTCCAAGTACTGTTAACTCAGGCCTTATATTTTTAGTGCTGGTTTAATCCTAAGAAAATCAGTATTACACCTACACATATGACTTAGGCTCACCGGGCACACAAGTAATTTACAGTCAGAGCAAACAAAGAACTCGTGTGTACCATTCCTTTCATTTGCCATTCGTAATGCAAGCAAGGCTTTGTTAGAAATATATGCAACAATTACTAAAAGAACAACTTTCTCTTCTGCCTCTTTACCCTAGCCTTAAGAAAACAGCAACCCACTTGGTGGAGAGTCTGGAGAAATAAATTCAGATACAAAGAAGCATAACTAAGCGGCTTTACCAAGTGCTGGTCATTGAGGAGATGTACCACTCTGGATGTCCAGTCTCCCATGGGGACAAGGTCAGGAGAAGTTCTATACAAACGCAGCAAGCATAAGGCAGCGCTCTGCTTCACGCTGTCCATAGTATCTCTGCAAGACAGAAGCACTGTATTTTAAACCCATAGTGAAGTCACAGCAATAGGCACAGGCTTGCACTATGCTACTCTTCGCACTGGCCCAGAAACCCCTGTGAGGCAGCATCTTTTCAACAGAAGTTTGCTAAATAAGTTCCTCTTGTGTAAGAGGATTTGTTCTGAAATCTGTCCAGTAAGTTTAACTAGTGAGGTGTTCAACCACTACAAATGTCTAGCGGCCTCTCTAATGATTTTCTGTTACTTAGACGCCTTCCATCTTGTCATGGGAGCTGAAGGTTCATCATCAGACCTCCTCCTTGAGTCATGACCTCATTAACTACTCAACAGCATCATCAGCAGCAGGCAGCACGCAAATTGGCTGGCTGTCACCAAACAGGCAACCCACAAGTCTGCTCACCTTGCCGTCCGTACTGCTGGCACAGCAACTGACTATTTTAAAAACAGCACACTACTATTCTGGTTTGGTGAGCTTCCGTTCACAGAACAGGGAATTACTGGTTTGATTTTGTTTTGTTCTCAAGTACATTGCATTTGTCACAACAGCTAAAAATAAGTATAGAGCATTAGCACTGAAAGTTTTAAGAGGCAGTTTATGCTGTGCAATCTTGGTTACATGTTCAGAAACGTCCACTTCTCCAACAGAAGTTCAATCCGCTTATTCTTTATGAAGTTATCAATTTTCCATGAGATCATGTGGTATTGCAGCTAGAAACAACACACACACCACCCCCACCCCCCAAAAAAAAATTAAAAAAAAAAATCCCTACTTCCTTCAGGCCCTGCAGACTTATCTCAGAACATAAAAAGCTGAGTGCTCAAACAAGCCTCAGCTGAGGCTGCTATGCTCTATCTGTGACTGATGACCTTAAGTGAAATTTTGGGAACTTTAAAAGTAGCTTACTAACAGCCATGACTCATCACTGCAGCGTTGTCTCCACTGTGCTGCATAGCGAACAGCACCTGGCAAGGACGTGGCAGGACAGGACAGCAGTAAGCCTGACAGGGCCCCACAGCGTGCCTTCTCCAGACACACATTACATGTGGAATTCCACATCTGAGAAAGGTGGAACCCCAGGATGGATTCTTCCCCATTTCATCCACCAGACCACACCTATAATGAGCAGAAGGTGCCGGCTGCTTATTCTTCTCTTCCTAGCCCATATTAAATTTTAGCTCTGCAGAACATAAAGAGTGTTCAAACGTGGCATTACAGAAACAATTTCAAGAGTTCAGAAGCGTTTCATGTGAATTTTGCCACAGCTAGATATTAATTACTACATCCTTCTTGTCAACAGCTTAGACACTGAGTAGAATAAACAGGTAGAATTAATGTTGCATAAGCACATTCCCAACATCTGCAAGCTCCAGGCCTTGACATTTAGAGCATTAATACATTTCCTATGCAAAACGTTACTTTGATAGATTAATGCAAGACATCGTTTTGCTATAACACAAGATCCATACTTTAAAGCATTTCATATCTATTACTGAGTTTAAATGCACTCTTTGCACCATTTTAAGTTTCAAAACAAAATAGTCTTGCAATCACAAGCTTTACCATAGATTTAGGTCACTACAGTTCCAGACATTTACCAGGTCTGATCAGAGACTTCCTATCAATAAGAAGTGACAGTTAGAGCTGGCTCTGACTACTTGCCACTTACACTGAATGCTGTTCACAGCCATCAGAGGAGGCAAGAACACTCACTCTACAGAATATTCTCACACTTCTTATGAAGGCAGGACTACTAAAAAAAGTTTTTATAACAAGACTTTTAGTTTTAGCCTCCATTTAGTTTCACTTATTTATCTTCTTTCCATCAAGAGAGACAAGGGAAGTAAAGCAGACATTTCCGTCTCACTACCATGCATTTATACAGAACAAAAACATGATCACTACACAAAGCCTAGTCAAGATGTTGACATAGTCTTAAATCCCCTACGTTGGATTTGTACACTTGTACAAGCAATTCCATCCTCAGGTTTACCAGAATATCTGCAGTTATGGGAGACCTTCACCGTTTGCACTGCTCGCACAGGGCTGTGTAGCTCTAAGCATGGATTCAGCTGTTCCTGTCGAACTGAGTCACTGAAAAGGATTATCAGTGCTGGCTTTGAAGGAGGCATGTCATACCTACCCAGCTACCAGTATTTTTGGAATTTCTCCAGCAAATGCTTCCGCCATCTCCCGGCTACCCACGTTAGCAATGCAATGCAGGGCCAGCCCCATGAAGGTGGGGTTGCGGCTGGCCAGATCGTTCTTGATTGCGTTGTTTATCAAGCGAATCAGCTCGCTGTTAGAGTTCACTAGGACGGAGATGAAGAGGTACCCCTGTGTGTCAGGAAAAAGGAAAATGGAAGTTTATTTTAGCTGGCACGTTATGTTTTCTGCTAGTGCTACAAGCAGTACTTTGAGACATACAGTTCTCCTCCAATACCAAATGTATGGGCAGAAATATATTTAGGCACCAGAATGAAGGCTAGAAAGATGAAATGCAGATGAATCAGTGTGATGTTTCCTAAAGTTATTATTTTTTTAGTGCAAGATGGAAGGCTCAAGGTCTGCAATCAACCTGGTTCAGCATGTACTCAAGTGGGATAATATTTGCATGGGAAGCAAAAGAAGAATTTGGTTTAGTGTTTAGGCACTGGCTGTTATACATATTTGATAAAATGACTGTACCGAGGAAAATTTCAAGAGATTCTGAAAATTAAAGGTCACTTGCCTATTATGGTTCAGGTATTTTATGGGTAGCCACTACATAGTGCTTGAAGTGAAACTCATGCTTGCATTATAGTTTGTTACCAGTTTTAGCTATCCTGTCTCGGAAGTCTCTTATCTCTACCTGAATGTGAGAATCAAGGCAATGACCTAACAAAAACAGTAATCTTGCACAGAGTACACATTTCAGCTGCTAAAATGAGTGTACTTAAGCACTGCAGCAACACCTCTCGAGTCCCTTACTAAAACCAGATGCTCTGTTCCCAAAGGTATTTACATGTTAGAATCACTGCTAGATGCAAAACAAAGCTTTCATTTGAGGGAGGGGAACAATCCTTACAGATTATGCAGCTGAGGCACAATGTTAGAAAGGTTTATCTGTCATAGAAAGGTTGTTACTCACGATTTGTTTTTCTGTGTATCTATTGGAACTGAGCAGGTTGACAGCCTCCATGTGACCAAAGTCAATGTCATGCCCCAGGAGAAAGATGAAAAGCAGCTTGCAGACATATTTTTTCTTACTGTAACCATCCAGAGCCTTGTCACCTAGAAAGAAGGGAAACAAAAAGCAATGAAGCCTGCATTGCTCCTATATCTGCTTTTCCTCCTCCCCAGAGAAGAGAAGCATCATCATAATACCATACTTAATGCTACACTTAAACATAGCAACGAGACATAAGTGCACCCAGAAATTAAGACTGACATTTGATTCACCACCTATTACCCTGCCAAACAGAATGAATGTGAGTTGTCACTCAGGTGACTGCATTTTATGCACCATCAGCCTTGGCATTCAGCTAACAATAAACGAAAACTTATCGGACCGCTGGCTTTTATAATCTCAGAAGAACTGTCTCATGTGTAACAACATGTAAGAAGAAGATAGACGCAAAGTACAGAATTTTTTTTTTGCAGTTTCATTAGAAAGGTAATTAATCAAATTATTGCAGTACTTGAGTTTCATAATTTATTATTTGAGCTTTTATTCACCCTACAGTGAATAAAATGCAAAAGATTCACTTACCTGTGACCTAAATAGGACTAAAAACCTTTACACCATTTTGTGCTAAAAACAAGTAAGCTATCACAAACCCTCATCAATATATCATAAAAGTAAGTAAATCATCACTTGGGCTTTAAAAATAAATTAAGAGTTATAGAACAGTCATAGAACACAGGTAGCTTGTATCTCTTCCCAATGGAGGAAAAATGCAGAAACAGAAAAAACTAAGCAGTCCCTGAACCAAAGCATTTACATATTAAAGTTAAATAGGTAATGAAATCTGAAATTCATGTATAGGAAAACAAAACAAAACAAAAAACTCTGAAGACTTTAGTGTTAATTCCATTTGCTATTGCCATTACCTGTATCTTAAAGTGCAGTCATGAAACAGTGCTATCACCTAGTCTCTGAATTCTCATGCTATGTCATTAGAGCCTTCTTAGTAAGAGGCAGGAAACTCAATATTGAACATAGATGCGCGTATTACTTCTGGTAAGCGCAGGTGTATGACTTGTGTACATGTGTTCTCTTGTTAAAGCAATTCTCAATTTTATCACAGGAAAAGGCCTTAACTCACCATAGCTCGCTCAGATACTAAAGATTGCCTTGCAGAAATTACATCATGTTAAACAAGTGGTCTCACTGAAGCAGCAGTACTGTATGGAGAACAAGACCTTCTAACTACTGATACCTGACCATCCAAACTCTGTCCAATTCTATTTGCCATTTCAAAGCACTCGTTTTTTTAAATATAAAACTTAGCTTTCTAACTACGACGGAGTACTCCTCATTGAAAATCGTCAGTGCACCACAGCAGAGAACTCAGTAGCAACAAAATAAAAACAGCGAGTCTCTTTTGAAAGGTAGGCTGATATAGCCTCGAAAAATCACATGCAATGTGATCAACATCTCAGCTTTACAGTGCTTAGGAAATGAAAGTATTCACACGTGTTTCAGTTTCAGAAAGAATACACCCAAACAGGTTTGGCTTTAAGTTGCAGCACTGCTGTGTTTTAGAAGTTTGTCAGCATGGTCTTTTAAAGCCTTTTATTCCGTATCCAGTTATATGGAATAGGAGAGAAGCTTACAGCTTATCAGGCTGCCTACTGCTTTTCCAAAAGAAAATGCAAAAAAAAAATGCTTTTTGCAAAACATTCTCTCCCAGTCCTAAACCGGGCAGTAAAGGAGTATGCACTAAACAAGACAGGCTTGAATGCTACAGAGGCTAGTCAGGGCAGCAAAATGCTGATAGATGCTACCACCTAAAAGGCTGCGTAAGCTCCTTAGCCTCTGCATTCTGGGCCCAAAATAACTCCTGTCAGATCAGTGTGCATTCCTTAGTGATGGGCAAGTTCAGTCAGAATAGCACTGCATAAAGAGAAGATTAAATAAGATATTCCCAGGTTGTTGCCCTTACCAAAAAAGCTCCAAGCTGCACTCTTAAACAAACAAAAAACAACAACAAAAACACTTTAGAGCTATGAAATGGGCAGTTAAACATATAATAAAAAAAGTCTTAAAGTCTGAATAGTTTCCCCTTCTTCCTTCTCATCTACTGGTGCAGGACCAGGTTAGATCTCCCAGGACAAGCATCACCGAAGATACTCAGTTAACCCTGCTACACCGGATCCTGTCAGGAGCCCCTCACTACAGCCAGCTCTGCAGAAAACTGGCCAAAACCATGTTTTCTTTGACTCACTTTTACAGTTTGCTGCCATTAAGCTATTTTGCTCCTGAGTCAGCAGCCAAATGAATCCTGGCTTGTTTGCTTTGCTAGATATCTGAATTCACATTAGACGAAAGAGTGAGACATCCAGATTAAGG
>VXAV01004288.1:30548-50155 GCA_013399715.1 Alectura lathami
ACAAATGTTGGGCTCCGTTTTTCCCCCCCCCCCCTTTTTTTTTTTTTTTTTTAAATACTCCCCTTGTTTTAAAATAGCATTTCATTAGCTGTACAATTTAAAAAAAAAATGTATTGCAGTCCAAGGTCTCACTACACTTATCTAAGTTTAAGCGTTTTGAAGAAGCCTTTGCTTCAGGTTCCTACTGGAATTCTAACTATTCAATTCCACTCCAGACATGTAGCATTTACTGAGTTAAAGGCTCTATTTTAAATACTATTAACAAGTCTCATAGCTTAAGTACATGCTAAAATAGTACAGCCCCTCCCAGATCCAAGCAAACATCCTAAAAACAAAAGCAGAAGGAAGTTTTGCATGTTCTGTTATCTTCATTGCAATGCACAATCATTTCTTTCAACTCAGCTCATTTTTAAATGCTTCCACGAACATTTGCAAGTACTGCAGATCAAGTCAGCAGAAACAGGAAGGATCCAGAACACGTCAGCAGGTTTTGAGCACAGTGGGCATTTCAAAGACTACTTGCTTCCCCTGACAAGTTTGCTAGGTCTGTTTCAGGCAGCCTTCCAAAATGGAAGAAATAAGGCACAAACACATTACAAGATCTTTTGGTTCCCAGGCAGCGCCCTCTGTCCATGATTCAGACCACAAGTTAAAACAGCATCTGCTTTTGAATCTTGGTCAGCACACTTCAAAACCACCCTGCTGCACAGTTACTGAGCCTGCTACCTGCCAGAGGAGGCTGGAAGGCAGTTCAGTCCTGTGGGATGTTCCCTGGGGGGCAGAGTGGGGAAGCCTGACAAGTCAAGTCCCTCCTGACAGTTGATTGNNNTGATTGCTATCTCCGAGCCTAGAACCGTGGCAGCTTTCTGAACTTCAGTAGTGGCTTGTATAAAACAAAGGGTGTCCAACATCCTTAAGTACTCCTCTGCCTTCAGTGTGCTCTCTCCCTTTATTACTTCAGCAGTATAACTTTACACATTGGCCTGTTTGTGCATAAGGCGGTTGGAACAGAAGGCCTGCTCATAGCTCAGAGGCCAAAACCAAAGTTACTTTTTGTGAATGTAACTAAACTTTAAGGCATGAGAAGATTTGTCTTTCCATGAGTGATACAGTCCAAACCCTCTAAACAGAAGGCTGAATATTTGTGACTGACAACCCATACAAATCCATTGGCCAGTACTTAGCTACTGTGCTACCACCAAAATAGCATTACTAGAGTGTCCCTACAACTCAGCTGATATCTAAAGCCTGGTTCTGCTTCCAACAATTCACTTTGTGAGCGAAGACACAGAAGACACTGTTATTTTACTGTCAGATCGTCTTCTGCTTGTCTAAGAGATGCATGAAAGCAGCGTGACTAAAACACTAGATCCATCTTATAAATAATGGCAGACTGCTTACACAGCATGGCAGGAAAGCCATGTAACGGTGGACTGCCTGTTTAGGCAGGTGTTTAGTGGCTTCCCTTGAACCTCTTACTATGGATTACTCTGTAGTTTGGGACAATACAGAAGACTTGCTCAAACTTGGGAAAACAAGTGAGCTGAAGTCAAAAAGAAAAACATGGGTATGTACGCATATATATCTCAACTGACATTGGTGTTCTCTTGCACAAGCCAAAACTAAGACACACCCAGCATGTCTTAAATCTAGCAGCTACTCTTCTAACATAAAACCCATTAAGCAACCAGGAAAAAAAAAAAAAAAGAAAAAAACACTCGTGTCAAAGCTGGAAAAAAGAACAAGCCTGAATCAAACAGAAAATACAGCTCCTTCAATCTGCAGAAACACCATACAGCTCTGCGGGCAGTTTCTCCATTACACAAATTTTCCTTTGAGAGATCAAAATTAAGCAACAAATCAATAAACCAGTTATTTTTCACTCAAGAAAGCAGATGTCCTTCACAAATAAATTAATACTCTGACATCCAGACTTCTAGTCTGGCTCAACCATGGGAACAAAATCAGCTTATAACCTGAATACAAAATAAAAAGCATATTTTTTCTCTGCTTCACACAACTCCTACAACTTCAGCTTTATTACACTGTTGTAGGTTCTTGATACTGCAGGCATCTTATCTCAGTTGATGCAGAAGCATTTAAAGCAACCATCAAGGACACACTGACCTTAGCAACTCGGCTTCCTCATGCCAAAGCAAGAGGCAAAACCACTTTCAGTACAGAGATCCTGGATTCCTTCTGAGCACGCAGCACAGAAGCCAGATCCAAGCCAAGCACCAAGATGTACGTTGCATGGGTTCAAGGAAAGCACAGCTTTTCCAGATGTGTGCAACCTCACCCAGGCTGTTACAAATAGCTGCTTAACGCAAGCATAAGGTGGGCAACAGGCTTTCTAGCTACTTCTGTGACAGACCAGGAATATTAATACTTACATTCTTACAGAGAGAGGCTATCCTGCAAGCAGCGTGGGATGGGGGGCTAGATACTGCAACAGAACATGAAGAGAACAAAAGTCCTGAGGAAGGAAAGGATAGCAGCCTCTTATGCTGGGCTCAAGTAAGAGCACATTTGTGACAACCACCAGCTCTGCTTCTTACAGCCAGGCCTTTCCCTGGTTACAGGGACAGAGCCCATCTAACAGCTGCATCTTCAACCAGGCAATCATCAGCACAGGGCCCCTGCATATGCCACAATTATTTAGCAAGAGATTCCATCTCAAGGGACTCCATCACCCATGTGCCTTATTTAATATTTTTATGTTAAATATGCCTTATTTAACAATTAAAATTTTTCTTACAGGGAAAAAAAAAGTCAGTGCTACATAGAAAGGAGTTCTGTTAAAGCAAATGATCTTAATTAAACTAAGAAGAAAAAAATGCATTATTAAGGTCTGTTCATTTTTGTGTGGATATCTGCAAAGGAGAACCACGCTGCACAAGCCCATGCAGAATTTCTGCAGCAGAAAGATACGTAGCTATCACCTCCTCACACCCTCAAGGCTGCAAGCAGTTACACAACAAGCTGCCCAAACTCAGCTCCATCCAAATTTCCTTCAGAGCATGTCACGTTATTGCCTTCAGCTGAATGACATTTTTCATCTTCAATCCACTCTAAGTAACCTGTACATGAAGATCATTTAATGGGAAGGCTTAGTCACATTCCACTTAAATTACTCCTTGAGCGCATACCGATACTTATTCGAAAGTATTTAAACTGTGCTTAAAGGATGTCACACATAAGGTGCACAGGCTGAAGTTATTACACTGCTTTACTGTCAACACCTCGATTCTCTGATAATCACCTAACTCATGGTTCTACACAGCTGGAGGATTCTGCAATCATTTCTCTCCTGCATCACGTTAACTCAAAGAAGAATTTACTGTGTGTGTACCGTCAAATATTTTTTTACTTAAGCCATGAAATACCTTGCAAAACTGAGGAACAGAACTTAACTGGATTCTGTGAACCGTGCCATCAGCAGCTTTCGCTTCTGATTATTCAGCGAGACAGCACACTGCCTGCACTAACCAGAGAACACCGGTTTAGTGAACCAAGAGCTTCACTACTGCCCAGTTTTCTTACAGTTAATAATATATTGACTTATATTGCAACTTTCATAAAGAAATTCACAGAAGGGAGCAGTGAAGACTACCTCTATCGTGATAGGCAGCCTTTTACTAGAGGTAAGACCAGCAACCCTAAATACCTGCTCACATGCTCTTCACAGGGTAAGACTCAGGTTGACTGATGCTAACAAAACACTGAATTATTTGTTATTGTTCACTCTGGTATCCTCTCATACTACTTACTATTGCACCTTACTAGCGAAGTGCAATCAGAACAGGAGGGGGGAAAAAAAAAGCACATTATAAGGCCACATTGATTGCTGTGGCCCAAACAATATTCTCCAATTCACTTCTTCCATTCTCTCAGAAGTTTATGGAAGTACACAAGTTAGTGGGTGTGGATGCACTCAGAGTTTAACTTGTGTGATGCAAAATATTTTTTCCAGAATGCTGAGATTTCATACAGAATACAGGTTTGAATGCAGCTTCCCTGATTCAGCTTGCAGAATGTATGACTAGAACTTCTCAAGAAGGGTACAAAGTTAAGGAGCTGTGCTGGCAAGCAGAAAGCGAGACACTAACTGCTGCCTGAAGAGATTACTTCATTGGGCTTGACCACAGCCAAACAGTATGAACTGAACTATATCCCTGCAAGCCAGTACTCAAACAGCCTTAACCATGATAAACTTTTCTGTAATTCCTCATTGCACTTATGACAGTATGTTTAACTCCATCAGCAAGGTAAACAGAACCTCATATTTCAAGCAGACTGAAACATGCAGTTGGCAACAAGGTTCTACAAGTGCTTCAATAATTGATTTTTCAAGGTGGATTGAAAATTGGCCGAAAAGCTAAGTCCATGGGGTGATGATTAGTGACACAAAGTCTAAGCGGAGGCCAGGAACTAGCAGTGTACCGCAAGGGTCAATACTAGGTCCAGTCCTGTTTAACATCTTCATTAATGATCTCAGCGATGGGGCAAAGAGCACCCTCAGCAAGTTTGCAGAGGGTACAAAACTGGGAGGAGTGGCAACCAGAGGGTTGTCCTGCCATCCAGAGGGAGCTCAACAGGCTCGAGAAACAGGCTGACAGGAGCTTCAGCTTCCTTTTCTCAGTGAATGCTTTTCAGATCAGTCTGCTGACAAAAAAACCCTCCATCTCTATTCTGCTGTTGGATTACATTTACTCTTTGCTTCACAGAAAGGGCAACTTGAGCTTCCTCTGAACTGCACTTGCACACAAGCCTTGCCTCTCACAACCAGATGATTTCTCCTGTTCTACATGCCACAAAGCAGGCACCACAGAATCTCCCAAGTTGGAAGGGACCCACAAGGATCATGGAGTCCAACCCCTGGCTCCACACAGCACCACCCCAAACACAAGCCCTGTGTCTGAGAGCAGCGTCCAACGCTCCTTGAGCTCTGGCAGCTCAGGGCCGTGCCCGCTGCCCTGGGCAGCCTGTTCCATGCTCACCACCCTCTGGGGCTGAACCTTTCCCTGACCCCCAGCCTGACCCTCCCCTGACGCAGCTCCGTGCTGTTCCCTCGGGTCCTGTTGCTGTCCCCAGAGAACAGAGCTCAGTGCCTGCCCCTCCGCTCCCCTGGGAGGGAGCTGTAGGCCACCATGAGGCCTCCCCTCAGCCTCCTCTGCTCTGGGCTGAACAAACCAAGGGACCTCAGCTGCTCCTCACATATCTTGCCCTCCAGACCATTCCCCATCTTCACCGACCTCCTCAGGACACTCATGTATAGAAAAAGGTTAAAGTTTGGACAATTCTCCCCATCTAAATAAAGTTAAAGCAATTCCAGATCTGCCATTGAATTTGGGAGCTAATTTGGAACAAGCAGTAAAACAGGCATTGACAAAGGCAGAAGACGTCATTAAGACACCTCTAAAATCTTGCGTGCCAATAGTGTGGAGGGTAAGTTAGGAAATCCTTTATGTGTCTCTTGATACTTTTTTCTTTTAGAAGCTTCAGTGTATTTTATCCAGTCTGGTTAAAAAAAAAAAAAAAAAAAAAAAAAACATTTCAACAGATCCCCATGTAGTTCAGAAAAGTTATTTCAGGCTTCATGCACACAATAAGTATCCCAAATAGAAACACTAGTCTAAGTCAGGATAGACAATTAAGCTAAAAAGTTTTAATCCAAAACCAACAGCCATGCATATGACCTCTGAAGCCATATATGACCCCAGCACTGCAACGCCTTATCTAGGTGCACACACTGCCCCATATCTATTTAAACAGAACGTCTGCCATAGCCACTTCTGCTGGAACTTCATTCAAAAGCATCTCAGCTACCTCTCAGAATGCTTAAATTTGAAGGCACGTACAAAACTTACCCACTTGAATACAGTTACAGCACTGGTTAAGAAGTGACCTACTGCCTCTTAAAATGCATGTGGATGGAATCAGTCACTGCACATACTTTGTTTCATATGAATAACCTTTATTGCTGGTATTTATGGGAGTGGTCTAGACATGAGGCCTCTTCAACTACACATTTTTATATCTTAACTTTCCCAGAAAAGAGCTTAATACATTACTTTCCTAAGTGTTTGGGAGGAATGTTTCATAAGGGGGTTGGAGGGATGTTTAGATATGTTCTGCTTTACTGAAAATAATTACACCCACCCATGTTTTTTTCAAACTAGTTCACAGCCTTCTGCAAGAAAACAGGCTGAGCAGTCACATGTTTGGGTGGCAAAGCATTAGAAAGTTTGAACAGTAGCTCAGTTCTTTGATAGAGGAGGGAGTTTTCTTCTGTTATGGCTGAGTCACAGGACTATCAAGAAGCTCTGTGCTTAAGAGAATGCTTTCAGCGGTTATTCTGAAAGCCTGGTCTAGAATTTTGCTTATGTCTGCAGTAGAGAAAAAAAAGTCTAAACATGTAAAAGCAAAACAAAAGAAAAATGCCTTGAGGAAAGTGAACTGTGTAGTTTAGAATAGGCAATTCACTTACCTTTAAATTTTGATCGAATGTTTGCTAGCTCTTTATTTATTCTCTTTATCTCTGCTTCTTTACTTTTACCTGAAATCAAAAGAACAGACATCAGAACACAGTCTTTCAAACAGCTCTCTGCCAACCCCAAGCTTCTTTCCACCCAACCAGGTTGCATGAATACAAAAACGTCAGGAGTAATTGTTGCTCTCCCTTCCCAAAGCAGCATTAGGACTAGATGAAGGTGAATTTCACAGAGTAACTTAAGCATCGCTTTATGTGGGAATCCAAGGAGCTAACAACACATCCATGTTTCAAGAAGTTTCACTTGCAGACCTCGAACAGCATGAAAGTCTCATATAATTAATCTGAGATGCCTTTATTGCTGACTTCCACAAATACCTCAGTTCCTGTATTCTTTAGAGTAAAATGGGAAATACAAAGAATAACTTCTGCTTTGATTACTAGGTTGACAGTGCTCTTAAGAAAGAATCTTCCTAAGTACAGTCATCTAAACAAACAACTTGTGGTACTCCTAAGCTCGAGGAGGAGCCAATTCACTGTTTCTCTATTGAATAGTCATTCAAACTGCTTTAAAAAGAACAGCTTCACATTCTTTAGGGACATTAAAAAGGAAAAGTAGAAAAAGCGGTGTAAGTACCCCAAAGACTGAAAGACTTAACATTACTAGACTTCCAAGATGTGCCACTGAAGTCTCTTGAGAAAACAGAAGTACTTACAACTCATATTTTCTTACACTTTTTTCTCAACAATTTACTTTCATATCAGCTTCTGATTCTAAGGACAGTTATTAGGTTTTCTGGAGCTAATTCAATTTAGAAAGTCAAAGAAATAAGCTGCAGTTTCCATTCTGATGATGCAAGCTTATTCAAGTAACACATTTTGTGACTGAAATTCTACAACGGTCTGGGTCAGTTACCTGCCACCTGAACGAGCATGGCAGGATAAAATATCCAGCTCAGGCATCACACTCAATTGCTTGAAGTTTGATAGAAGCAAAGGCAGTTTCCTTTACTCTCTATCACAAGTATTTAGCTACAAGGCTGTAAATAAAAGTTTCCTGCCCCTGTATGAAAGCGATCCAGCCTTATCTGTAGTGGGGACCCAATGTCTCAGTTTCACACATCCCTTTTCCCCACACCACTCCGATCACCGTCACAGCTGTGTCAGTGCAGGGAAGGTATGTGACAAGGCTTGAAGAGCAGGACCAGCACATCACCATACCTCCAGTCGCATCCCTTTCTTCCACATAAGCATAACAACTCATGGCATTCAAACATTGCACGACATTTGCATGTCCAAACTTCCTGTGCCACCCAGTGACTGTTTCTCACCCCTTTCCCATTCCAAAGATGATCTGGCAGCAGTCAGATGAATGTTGATCAGGTGGCTCAAGGAAACAAGTGACTCGGGACAGGTTAGTAATTGCAAAGAGGGAATCCCAGTCCAAATACAAAATATTCAGGCTTGTCAGTTCTTGATTTAGAGTCAAACAAAAAACACAGTTAAACTTACGCACTCCTAAAATAACAATTTTTGCATTTTGCATAGTACGCAGAAAATTGAGTTATATTTATATGCCACAATAATGGCCTCAAGAGCACAGACGTATCAGAACTAGCACACCATACAACCAGAAACAAGTCAAGCCCAAAACAGAAGCAGCTACTTCAGCTTGCCTTGTCATTTTAACAAAAATGCATACAGATTGGCTTAAATTTTTCATTCTCTGACATTGTTTCATAGGGGACACAACTCAGACCACTGAAGTATAGGGAGCCTTGGCAGCACTCCACACAACAGAAAGAACAGAGATCAGCTTCCCCCACACCCAACCCTGAAAAACCACTTACCTGTAACCTATTCTTTCACTTATTGTTTTTATAACTTGTTTGGCCTTTTCAGAGCTCAAGGATCTGCAATACCTGCTCTGAACCATAACTGTAGTTGCGATCTATATGCATCTTGTTTTTCAGATAAAGCTGGAGGTATCACCTAGAAAGCCCTATTAATTTCTGGGCTGACAAGGCAAGGGATCACATTTCACTTCCCTCACTTCCTGGGATGCACCTGCTTGCATCACGAAGTCTAATAATTTTTCACCAGTATTTCATGCAGCACACTGAGCCTTCTTCAAATTCACCTTGGTCAACCTAAAATAAGCCTGTTTTAAAGCACCTGCACTATTGTCTGTGCAAGTAGACAGCAGCTGATACTAAAACCTGAAGTGTCTTCTACTGCAGATTTTAGATTTGTCTTAATTGGATTAGATAATTGTCCTGGGCACGTGCAAGAGGTATTCAGGTGCTCACACCTAAGAGCCACACTGGCCAGCATTAGGAATGCAGTACTAGACAGAAGCAAGTCTTTTGTAACATATGCCAAAAGAATGCAAGTGTTAACATAAATAAAAAACATTCCAAGCTTCCTAAGCTATCTTCAATCAGCACTCTTTTTCAGACCTGGAAGCACTTATCCTCCAGCAGTTTATCTGCTCTAATATTTAAAAAATAATAATAATAATAATCAGAAGATAAAGTTTTAATTTCTATAGCTACCGATTTCTTTTCCCATTTACCAAGTGAAAGGGGCACATCATTTTAAAATGCTACCCTTGAGACTGGAGACTGTGTACTTCACTGAGATAAACTGGTCAGAGAACACTGACCTCAGCCTGGTATATCACTACCTTGAGTAGAATATTTAAATAATTAAGTTTGGAAGTCAAGTCCTTGCTCTCTATCTTCAGGCTTTGTCTGCAAGTGAAGTGCACTGTAATATTTACTTGGAATTATTAGCAATTGTTTCTCTAACCTCAGGAAGTGTGGCAATAATCACTGAAGTTTAAAATGGAGAAGGAAGAAACATGACAAGTCATAAATCTCATACAGCTTTATTTTAGCCCAAAATGAAGTCAAGGATTTTTTTTTTTTTCAAGCATCAAAAATTCTCTATCCATTATACTCACACATTATCAGTTACTGCTAGATACTGGGTTCCTTGTGTCCTAAGCAAGTAACAGAGCATTAAGGGAAGCTAGACTGAAATGCTCCAGGAATCTGTGAAGTCAGCACCCTTCAGTAGAAATGGACTGCAGCCTCAGCAAAAGAATAAACAAAATCCCAACCCCTGTACACACAGCTGAAACAGTGAGTTGCCTGGAAGACCCGTGTTAAATAGCCAGCTCAAGGCTGCATTTTCAGTTCCTCTGAAAGTTACAAACCTGCACAGCACACAACCCAAGCCATTCTATGAACACAGAATCAGCTTGTTTTTAGCAATTCCCGCAGACTGTTCTATTTTGAATGCACTACATAACCGCATCTAGAGCTTGACAAAACACGGGTACCATAGCAACCAGCTGGTGATAAAAACGTAACTCCATATATTGAAAGCCCAAGCTGGATGATTAAGTCCTAAATTGTCTCCTTATTACATTGATTTCATCCACAAAGCATCTGGAAATAATAAAGAAATTGCTTAATGCCTTCGGAGTTTCATTTAACAGGCTGCTGGAAGCTTGTCTAGAACAAGGCGTGATGGTGCGCGGCAAGCAAGTCACTGCTCTTTCATTTGAAGCTGCCACGTTAACAGCTAGCCAAAAAGCCACCTTCAGGATTCTAACATCAACAAAGCTGTAGCAAGAGTAAAGAAATATATATTTTTTTTGTCCCCCCAAATTGCCTTGGCACTATTCAAGTTCAACTAAAATGGCCTAAATAACCTGTAAGCCAACAAATGAATTTCACTATCAGCCATTCCTAAGTCAAGGAAAAGATCCTCTCAACGCCAGCATTTAAGCTAAAATTAAGCTGAAATATCTAGAAAACCACAATTTCCTGAAGCCTCCAGCAGTTACATTGCACAATAATCTTATTCAAACTTAACTTACTGTTCTCATAAGAGGATGACAAAGCAAAATAAAACCTCACAGTGGCAAGTAGCTTTAGTTTGTTATAGGTACAGGAAAAAGAAAAATAAAGAAAAAGACCAAGCATCAATTTTAGATAGATCTTCCTTCCCTTTGTTAAAAGAAAACATGTTTAACCAACAAGTCTTCCTCATATTATTCAGCCACAGTAACACTCACTGAAGAACTCCTACATATTTGATTTTGCCATCACTAGAAATGCTTCAGCATCCTCAAGGATGGTGAAAAATGAAGATAAGCCCACTGCTGATGACAGCTGATGAAGAAATATGCTGCAGAATTAGAGGCTTAGGTTTCAAAGCTTCAAAAGCAGTTGCTCCATCTGTCTCATTTCCAGTGCATTGAGCAGCTTCCGGTTCCAAGAAACTCCATCAAGGTCACGTCGTGTATACAAACCGATGGGGAGGACAGGTCGGACAAGATTCTGTCCAGGCCACATCCTTCTCACTTTCATTTACCCTGGCTTTTCCAGCTTAGTAAGACTACGATTAAATATCCACAGCCAGTTGTTCAAACAGCTGCCTTCAAGGCAGTAAGCTCTGGCCAGTTGTTCTGCAGCAGCCCTGTACTGTGTACGGCATTACAGCCACAGCGTAGGACTGCTATCAGCCTTCTCCGCCGTGGGTACCTGAGCAAACAGATACTGAGGCACAGCATGGTCCAAGGCCCTCAGCAAGCAGTTACTTCACAGCTGGCAGACTGCCATGCTTCAGACTGCACCGTGCTGCCTGCTGCCTTCATTAGGTCAGGTAAATTTAGTCTGCATTCTACTCTTATCTTTAATTACCATCTTGTTTAACAAAGATAGACTGGGGAATATCAAAAGTCATCCAGCTCTTCAGGGAATGAGCAACTACCCTTAACCTCTCAGTAATCCAGGCAACAGTCAAAGCTTCAGTACTGCATGGAGAACACCGCCACATCTATGTTTGGAATTTTCGCACTAAAGTCTACTTAACATTAAAACAGAAAAGTTACAGGAAAGGGACGGAGAGCACTTTAGAGATAAGATAATACTGATTTGGTAGGGCTGCAAGACCAAGCACGTACTTCAAGGTTGGAATTAGCAGGCTGCTTGCAGCTCATTTAAGCAGTGATCTGCTCCAGCAGGATTAACTTGTTGCTGCACTAACTATAAACTACCTAAGCCAAGACTGATGCACAAAGTGCATCCATGCTGATTAGATAGAACTGTAACACGTTCTTAGTTTTTATACAAACAAAGCATTTAGAGTTTGGTGTATTTCTGACCAAATGCACACACTTATTTCCCAAAGGAGCAGATAAACAATTGTTCTATACAAGTCAACGCAAACACTGAGCTGAGTAGATTTCTGCAGACAGGATTTTATTAAAATACAGGAGTACTGACAACGTTCACAGCAAAATATTTGCTTCACAAAAGTTTAGATCTTTCTAGAACTCACCTGGCTGTGATTTGCTTATGGCCAACAGCCAGGATAATGGAGCTCACCCACTGATTTATTTATTTTGAATTCAGGCACAGATCAGCACTGTTACATTGCGTTGTCTTGTAGCCTTAATTGCCCCGTGGCCATCCCAGGAGCCTGTGATTACAGATGTGCCATTATTAGTGTGAAGAGCCATAAAGCATACTGGGTAGGAGGCTCCATTCGCATGAGAAAGAGCCGGCCAGCATTCTGTCTTGCTTCTTGAAGGCAAGTAGTAGTGCTGATTTTTATTTGTGGCACTACCATTTGTCCAACAGAACATGTCTCTGTTCACTTTAAATTATTGAACAGGTCTTAAAGACATGACAACTCTTGTTTTCTGTTTAGGAAAGCAGTACTACAATGCCACCAAGGTTAAGAGCTCTTACCCCTGGAACTCCAGTGGTCAGGAACGTGTATTTGGGAAGAACAGTTCTCCATTTTAAAATTCCTTCAGAGCTGTTTCTGACTCCGTTAAGCTATCTAACTTGACACCGTTTTGCAAACATAAGAACTTTTAGGTTTTTTTTAGGTTTTCATTAGCCTCTCTGTTAGGAGCAAAGCTGACTGGGTAGTTAGGTGGGAGAGACTCCACGGCCAAACTGTAGCTAGCTTTCTTTCAGCAAAATATGTTGATGTCATTTCATAATCAGTTTGGTTCAAGGCTATTCTTCTTAAGAGACACCAGCTCCAGACTGTCCTTGGCACCACTCTCCCCCAGCATGCACACTCCTGCTACTACCTTGTGCTGCTGCAGTTCAGGACAGTTAGGGAGCCAGTACAGCCGAAAGCAAGCTTGGTTTACTTCATGTCCAAGTGGTAAGTCTCATCAGCCACAAGTGATAACAGCAGCAGAAGAGAGCAGAATAGGCAACCAGGCAGAGAGCAAGTTCACCACAGTCACCATCCAAGCACGCTTAAGCCAGCTTAAAGCAATCAGATTATCCACTTGCCTTTCCTATTGCTAAAAAAAGGTTACCAGCATGATACTAAGACTGCACAGTATTCTTAAATCTTGCTCTGTCAGGGGACAGAGAAAGAAACTGGTTGAAAGAGAAGAGAAGGTCCAAAAATCAAGACAAACGGTAGCACCTCTACAGCAAAAATCATGCAAATACTTGGAGGAAAAGAAAAAACAACAAACACATAAAACTAATCAGTGCACCTATTCTTGCATATCAGTACATTACATTACTGTTTTTACCTGCCAGCAGAACACAGAGTCATGTTACAGCTCTACAGTATAGATTAGCCATTTCCCCTGCAGATAATTAGCTTCGTGGTGTAAAACATTGAATCCATTCTCCACCTCTCCCTGAACTCCGACACAGCTGGTTCTTTAGCCCAGCAGGTGAGGGGGCTGGAAGGAGGCGTGGTACACAGCAATGCAGTAGGGTGCTCTGTTGGCTGTGTGCCTGCCTTTAGGTGAGCTAGCCTGCCTACATTCCTCCATTTGGCTAACCTAGCAAAAGCACTACGACAGAGGTGCAATTTACAGGTCCACTGGAGTATGTCTGGAGTAAGATGCTGGTGCTGTGGTTTACAAATCCACTGTGCTTCTAATCCAAAGAGCCTACTGAAAAACACTGTACCTTTGCAAGATGCTAGTACAGCTTCAGGTCTTTTTCTAAAATTGACCAGTTCAAGGCTGCAGAAAAAGAAGCTTTTTGCTTAATGGTTTAGCGTTAACATCCTGATACAAACAGAAATGTGAGTACATGCTGTTCTTTCACAAGATACGTTCAATCAGAGGAAAAAGCGTCTTGTCTCTTCTCCCTTCCTTCTCCCCAGACCCCAACAAAACAACAGTCTGGAATGGCACAAAGACAGCTGAAAACTGTTGTGCTTTGGGACATCCTGTTGTGATTAGATATACATTGCTACAGATGAAGAGACCAGTGACCTACTGACCACATCTAAGAACTGCCCTGCACGTTTCTAGCATGTTGCACAATCAGCAAACCAATAGCACAAAACTGACTTCTTCCTCCAGCATGTTGCTAAAGGTTTGTCACTATAACAACACTTCTCATGAAACAGCAGGGAGCCACAGGCTTTACTGTCATCCAGTAATCTATTAACTCCTTCTACTCTAAAGGAAAGGAAAGGAACACAGAAGAGCACAAAGCAGCTTTCAAAACCCACCACAATTCAGATACTCTCGTTGCAGTAATTTAATTCGAGTTTCATAAATTTGAGAGTCCACCACAGATATTTTTTTCTAAATAGACATCAAAAGTTAAGAAAAAATACTCTGAAGACCAGATTTTCCTCCAAATGAAGTAAAAACATACTGGAAGCTCATTATCTTAGTGACTTGACGACAACTGCAGCACCCATTTGGCAGTTTAGTTGACAGAAAGACATTGACTCCTATCATATGGAAGCTTCAAGCTAAGACAATACACAAAAGCAGAAGTGCAACACTAGGCTGTTACAGAAAGCAGCTCTTCTTCCTTCCCTGACTGATCAGCATTTAAGTAGTCATTTTCTTGAACAATATTTTCACACTGTACGGTTACACCCCCTTCAGCAGGGCAAGGCAGTATTCGCACTACACAAGTCACTGTGGACTCTTTTCATGTTCAATTAACAGAACAGTATCAAGCTTACTCAAAGTCTCCTGGTTTAACTGTCACACCTAAACTGGACTATTCCAGGGACATTAGCAAAACAATCCTGTATGAGCTCATTACCTGATGCAGCTAATGCAATATTCTCTGCAGCAGTCCTTAACTTCCTCTTAGCAGTCCTGATGGGCAGCCTTTATCCAAAGGATTTCAAATTCAGCAGATGCTATATTACTCCACTGACTCTGATGGACTGGTTGGATGTTACATGAAAGATTCTAGCTTTTTACCACCCCTCCTCAATTAATTATTATCTTTATCACTTTTCTCAGCCAACAAAAAGCTTCAGAGTTCAGAGAAAGGACCAGAAGAAAGTTAAGACAGAAAAGGCATGTGCAGAACTCGAGTTTTGTTTTATACATCCCCCTCAGATTAATCTCATGCTAATTGTGTTTTTCCTTAAATCACTCTTCTGCAAGCAGTAGCAAGTGATGCAAGACTTTGTACTCATAGCTTTAGCAGCGCCCTCTTCTTAGGGTTCTCTTAGGCCAGGAAGGGTCGGTGTTGCAGGATTGGGCAGGACAGCAAATTGACACCCCTTGCCTTCAAACTTCTTCCAGGAGATGAGTAGTCCATGCAAATACAGAAGAGTCATTGATGTCGACAGAAGGAACACAAGTCCTGCTTTAGAACAATGCCCCATGCAGATAAGAACCTGCACCTCAGAGGGGCAAGGCAGCAGCCTACACACTGAAAGCCGTACTGCTGATGCGCAGCACCAAAACAAGCTGGATGTGCCCAGCTCACCCGGCATGATGTTTCCTTTCCTTCACTGTGTGGCTGTTCTCAGCAAGAACAAATAACCACCTGCTTTTTCAATTCATGTGAATGCCCCTCTCACCTACACAGGTAATGCACCCCATTATTCAGCCAAAATAATCACCATGTGACCACTTCCATGAACCAGAATTTTTAACCCCCTCCTGCCTATCTGAAACCTGATGTTCCTGATATAGCTCAAGGGGAAAGGAACAGTATCTTGGTAGAGAAGATATAGAAGAACAAACTGAAGGAATCTTTCGTCCTCCTGAAAAGATAAGACAGTTATCAAAAACAGCAAGGGAAATTAAAATCTGCCTTGTCCTACAAGCCTGTGGTAAAAGCAGCTTTTGCCTCTGTACAGGCCCATTTCATCAGCCCAACAGTAGACGGCTTCCTGATCTTACAGTGGAGGATGGGGTTACCAGCAGCAGTTTCTATTATAGTATTAAATGTATCGCTACACCACCATCCCCAGAAGAAAAAAAAATAAGAAAAAAAAAGCCCACATAGAGAACCAAGTTCTCCTAGTTTTCAGAATGAACAGCAGATAATACTGCTGTTGCAACAGAATTCCTTGAGTGACAGATGACATAGAAGTTCACCACCAGATGAGCACAAAGCCTTTCTCACAAAGGGAAAACAGACTTGGGATGACGTGTCTAGCTGCTACATCAGCAGCAACAGCTAGAGAGCTTACAGAACACCATCTTGCATTTGCAAGATCACTTTGGCAACTCCCCAGTACATGCACAAAAAAAGAATAAACATACTTGAGTTTAAAAATATATATATATATGCATTTCTTAGAGAACTCCATCTGCTTGTATGCATAACAGATCCAGATCTCGTTGGGCTTCAGCTCACGAGGCACTTCATTGTGGCAGCAACAAGGGCTTCTCCAGACCTGAACTCCTAACTCTGGACGGCACTTCGCTGAACCAGAGCTGTAGAGCTCCACTACCACCACAATCTCTTTCACAGCACAGCCATGCCTTGCCATTTTCTCAGCAGGCCGCATTAGATAAGGGTTAATTATCTGTGCTACATTAACTAAGGGCTTCAGTTTAGCTTTCAAACTTAGCTTTCTCATCTCTTCTTCAGGGCCTACAAAAGTCAAGCGCAAAACTCTGTTTGCTGTACTATCCCGTATTTGTTACAACGCAATCCACCTGAGCAAGGGTCCAGAAAAGCCAATACATCTACCAGCAAGTTGTCAGGTATATTCACTTCTCTTTGAAAGTCCATTTTCTCCACCAGGATCTCAATATGCCAAACATATAGCCTGCAACAAGAAGTTGCCCTGAAAAAAAGTCTCTTGTGAGTTATCAGGAATCATTTTCTTACACTTAGGTTTTAAAAATTCTCTTCATATTTATGCAAGATATCTGAAGAAAGAACATTTCATTTTGAAGAAGTCAGTCAGTATTCAGTTTCATAGAGGCTAGCACAAAGTCAAAGCATTATGAAGCTCTTTTGCTTCTTAAAAAACTGTTTTATAATTTTTGCTACAAGCATTATGCTTTTTTTTAAAAAAAAAAAAAAAAGCTTTACAGGCTTGAGCAATCAGCCTATTTCAAGCAGACTTTTTAATATCACATAGAAAATAATTCTTATATTCAAAGTCACGTGTGATAGAAGCATTTAACACATAGACAAAGAAGTTTATCAGATAACCAGACAGGCCAGGTGCCAAAACATGCTCAACTGACACAGCAGTGACAACCAACTTGTAACTGTTGAATACAGACTGGCAGTGCTAGCTGTTAATTCACTTGCAATCAGTTAGAGTTGTAAGAACTGAAAATTGCTGTCAAAAATAATTTCTGAAGCTCTGTAACAGACTTGCAAAAATGGATAGGCAAGACGAGCATTAATCCTAAATCAGTAATCTAACTTACTTGTGAGAAAACGATACATTGATTAGTGCCACAGATGCTGCAGGTAGAAACGTCCAAGAAATAAACCTTGACATAAGTTCAAGCATTTCTAAAGACAGGGGGTCTAAATTTGCAGAAGTATCTCTTGAAGTTTTACGTTGCTACCTTGGAAACACATGCTCTGCATCCACCTAAGCAGAGTTAGCAGGTGCCTACATTTCCAATATTCAGCAAAGATCAGTCTATGATGCAAATTCCTTATCTGTGCAAAGTCTTTCAGAGTCTTACATTACTCATGATCTGAAAGGACTGTAGACAAATTAAAACTTCAGGCCCCTATGGTAGCATTACAAAGAGATAAATGAGTCAAACAAAGCCGTAATTAAGACTGACATTCAGAATGCCAGCAGGTAGTCTGCGCACCAGTACAAGCCTCAGCTCTTTAGTCTGATCTTCAGGCTTGAGCACAGAGCTAAGAGCTGTACTTGGTGTCCAGCTTCCCTCCCACCCCAGAGCAGGAATATTTTCTCAGATTTACATGTCAGAAGACCCTGTTTGGCTGAGTAGCTGTACCCTTCAGTTCTTGACAAATACCTAGCTCCTACTCTGAAACAGGAAGGACAGAACTCAAGCCAACACCAGTGCCTGTGAAGCACAGTCTGTCAGGAGTGCTCTCAAGTATATTTGGGAATCTTACTCAGCATACAACAGCCCATGGTTACCTGGCTACACTCAGAGCTCCCTTATCAGAAAAGATTCAGATGCCATTGGACAGATACCATACATCACCTACTGTCAGGAACGAACTGCTCTTTCACAGCTGTTCAGAAGATGCATCTACCTTCTTCATTACAAATATGAGAAGATACAAAGGTAATCACATCTTACAAATAGCTGGCTGGACAGGGACAAAACAATTGAGAGCTATCTGCGTATGTTTAAACAGGTAAAGGGTTAACATCCTATTTGTTTCACAAGCCAGTTACATCTTTGCCACTTTCACAGACACTGTGAGCATGAGCAGTTTGTTGTCCAAACTGAACAGAGGCAGTTGTTCCATCAGTTCTTGCACTCCTTATACAATGGAAAGCCTCTAGGGAAATCAGTAGCTAATTTGTTCTATCCTTCTACCTCAAATCTTTTTATTCCACACAGGTTAGATACCTAAGAGCTTGACTGCTTCTCTTGTTTTCAGAGAAATCCAGTGGAAGGGAATGCAAGAGAGGAGAAACATGTTAACCAATGCAAGACACAAGAGGTGCTTCTAACTCAATGAACGGAAGAAATCATTGGAAAACAGCTGAGAGAGAGGACAGCAACAAAGCCTTAAATTCTACCATCAGGTGAAACTATGTTACACATGCAGCTGGCATACAATAGTAGCCTACTAGTACGTCTTCAGAAAACAGCTGGCCCAACCAGCCAAAGCTCAAGAGCATTAAAGTCCTCTTGAAGTGATGAACAACATGTTTTGCACGTGCAGAAGAAGGCCTGTAAGAGTGACATTTGAAGAAACCTAACGAACTGCAACTCAGTTCTGAAAACACATTGAGACAACCTCTGCTGTTAAGAAGATCCAGGACTTTTGAATTTTATATACCATGTTCCTGTTTACATGGCTGAAAGTCTAAATCACCTGAATTTAGTTGAAGGAAACTGCACATTTAAGCAGTCTCATTTTATTGGTCCAATTTTCTCTGCAGCCTTTTCTGTAACTCCTGGAATAATTCCAAAGTCACCATCACAGAGCCCTCTGAAGGTGGAGACTTCTCCAAGCCGGTTTGGTTATCCCAATACAAGCCTAGTTAGATCACCATAATTTGCACTAAACGGGCTCCAAATCCACTTTCATCTGTCAGAGAGGAACCCTTGGTGCCATTCCTTTCAAAATAGCCTCAAGTAGTCCAAAGACACGCAGGTGGACAAAACATACAGCCGTTTCACCGCACCAACCACAGCGACCTTAGCCCTTCCCCAGGCAATTCTTGCCACATCGCACGCTTAGATCTCTGACTCAGATTAATATTAACCTGCTCTCGTCTGCAGTTCCCAAGGTGGGGGGGGGGGGAAGGCCAAGCGCCAGGCATCCCCCTGCCTTCATGCCCACCACACCAAGCGGCAGCAGCCTCCTCCTCCTCCTCTCCCGACAGACGGCCCTACCCAGAGGATGTCGTGCCCACATCCCTTAGGGGGCACCTACTCGCAGAGTTCATCCCTTTTTTAATTAAGCAGGGCTGCCTTCTATCAACGCAGAATTCTAATGGAAGCTTCAGCCAAGCGTAAACACGCGCAGCGAAGGCCCTGCCCGCAGCCGCCCTCACGGAGGCCTGCTTTCCTCCGGCGACGTTTTACACCCAGGGCCGCCTGCAAGACGGGCGGCGATGCCCCTCCGCGGCCGGCCACCAGCCCACCCGCCCCCGGCCTCACGCCGGCCTTGCGAACAACGACGGCCGCCGACCCCCCCAC
>VXAV01004288.1:99568-118827 GCA_013399715.1 Alectura lathami
CTTTCCTTCCCTTTCCTTTCCTCCTTTTTCCTCCTTTTTCCTCCTTTTTCCTCCTTTTTCCTCCTTTTTCCTCCTTTTTCCTTTTTCCTTTTCTTCTTTTAATAATGATTTCTCCTCCTCTTATTTTGAGAAGCAGGAGTGAGAGAGTGGTTGTGGTGGAGTTCAGTTGGCCATTGGAGTGAAACTGCCACAGCTTCTTAGTCAGGTGAAAAGTGGCTTAGCTAGAAATGGGAAGAATGGTCATCTAAACAAGGTTTCAGAAGGAAAATCAGTGTTTTAACCATGACAATTAATCTCTTAGGACCACCTGGTAGAGTCTTTATCACGTCTCAAGGAAGTGGACAGGCCTAAAGCAGAGGTGTTGATGTGTCTTGGACAGCTGTAGTCTGAACAAGAAGTGGCCTGTGACCTCTTAGAAATGTTTCTCTCTTAAACGTTATGCTCGGAAAGTAGGGTGTATCTTTTCTCTCAGTAACTCAGTGGTTTACTACTAAAGGACAGACTAGAAATGCAGGTTCATCCAGCACCTAGGTTGATGTTCTATACACTATGCGTCATGATGGATATTATATCCAGACCTAAACTGCAAAAAATAATTTATTTCACATTCAGTATTGGTGTGTGTGTTTTTGGTGGTGGTGGTTTTTTGTTTTTTGTTTTTTTTTTTTTTTGATTCTGCTCTTGTCTTACTGCAGTTACTAGCGTGTCATAGAAGTCATCTCTGATGAATTTCCCCTTTTGGGATGATTTTTATTTTTTTTAGACCACATAGAGGCAAATTTGGTTTAGATTCGATGGCCATTTCCAAATTTCCAAAACTGAGTACCTGTAGTTTTATTGTTAGCTGTTTTAAGTTTCATAGTGAACTATGCTGAACAATGTTGAACAGTGTTGTACGAGTCTAGTAAGAACACAAGTGCATCTGAGGAGAATGTTAAGGAAAGTGAATGAAATTTGCTTAATGTATCGAGATATAACATTTGTGTTTTTATTTGAAGTGTCTGGCTCTTAGAATAGCAAGTATAAGGATTTAATTTAAGCTGTCATAAAAAGTATTCATTTCTGCTTTTAATTTACTTCTTGAACTCAAACTACTTCATATTTCACATTATATAATTTCAGTATATTTGTAGACTGGTAAGGCCAGGTTTCCTCACACAGTAGATTTCTGTTAAGTGCCAGCTTTTCACAATCTTATCCAGTACATTTGTTAGACTCCAAATGAGGTATAATTTTTGAACTGTGTCTTCGGGTGAACTCAGAGACAAAGCAAATGGAGCTCTTCAGAGGTCAGGGTTAATTCCGTGCAAAGAGACTTCTGAGATATGTTAAATCATCTGCTTTTCCTATTAGTCATGCTGATGTCCTTGCCTTCTGCCCCTTTGCATTTGTGATCTTGATTTTTTTTTTTCTGCTTGCTATCAATGTTTTATTGTCATCTGACAATTTAATTACAAGGTGTCTTTAGTATGTATACTGTACAGCATACATAAATGTTGATGGAGTCTGCCAGTTCACTGAGTAGTTTGGAAATAATATTTGGGGCATAAAAAGAATGACAGACTTCTGGTTTACACTCGGAAATTTTTATTTCCATGGACTTTCATTGTATATTCTGTGCAGAATGTCTTGACTTTCTCTGTCCTGGTTTCCTCAACAATGTTTTTATATCTGCCTTTGAGTTTAGGGTTAATTTAAATATCAGAATGATTGGAAAACCTTAAGTGAAAAGAATAATAGATATGCAAAAATACTTGTTTATCTTTAGGTACTTTTTGTTTTTTTGACTCAGAACAATTCTCAAGTCATGAATCCAGTAGTTGGTTTTGAAACAGTGGACTGTTTCCCAAAGTTCTTTACTAGAGCAGGACTGACTGGTGCTGATTGAGCTGTTGAGTGGAGCTTGCTATTTTTTTTTTGCTGGTAAGTTGGTTTTAACACCATCCATGAAAGGATGTAGCATCTTCCCTGCTGCCAGATTTGTTCCAAGCTGGAAATTTATGCCCTTGCTTCCCAGATGGATTTTCTTTGTAGTTAAGTAGTTTGGATACAAGCTTACTTTGCAGAAAACCATGACTATATCCTTTTTAACCTGATGTTTTTTCCATTCATTGACAATATGTATGAAAAGTGGATGTTACTTGCCCTGTACACCCAAGTTTCATTAAAATACTACTCAGCTTAATCTATAATGCAGTCTGACTCACCATAATATCTAATGCACATTATAATTACTTTTTATGCTTTTCCCATTATGAGTAATCAAAATCAATTTACTGAAAATGTGTTTTGCTGGGGTTTGCGTTGGGGAATTGCTTTGCCTACAGGCATCCAGGTTGCCATGACATTGTTTCAAAGATGTCCTTCATTTTCTTTATTCTTGCGAAACAGCTGTAACTTGCAATTGCAGTAAAGGACAAGCAGATAATTATCAAAAAAAAAAAAAAAATTATGGTCCACCAACGGGTTCCAGAAGTGAAGATTTGTTTTAATTTGTTAAAAACATAGAGAGGGTTGGGAATTCTATTTAATATGACAAGTATATCGCTGGTTCTGACAACTTGAGACTGCTAGAGCATCACTGTGCTTCGTACAAATTAGAGCTACATAATCCAGCGTGTGTTTGGTCAGGTTCATTGACCTGACTTGCAAATATCATTCATGCTTTGTTCCCTTATGACATGACAGGTATGTTAAATGATTTATTCTGCCCCACGTCATAACCTGTACTCTATTAACTTATTTCCTAATGTAGGGGAACAGAAAGTAAGTGTTCTTTTAAAGTGATAAATGAATGTTGTTGTGCTCTGATGATCCATTCAGCACATATTATTGGATGGAGCATTTACACACTGATCCAAAACTGATAACAGTCAAAATAAGTGATTTCTTTTTATTTTATTGCTTGCATCTCTTACTGAACATCTTGTGAGTTTTTACATTTTAGTTTTTACATTGAGTTGGAGTTTTTATATTTTTGAGTGGTTTTAATGTGTAGTTTGACTAGATAGGGGTCGTCTGCTAATTTCTAGATCAATTAGTATCACTGGGGAGCTGTGAATTCTTCAGTATCTTCCCCTCTGCCCTCAAGAGAATCTCATACAGTCCTACAGAATCTGTGACTTAAACTGCTTTTTTTCCTTTGTAGTGTTCCTCTACAAGCCCCGCTCTCCCAGGCTATTTAGGATAATATGCAACTTCTCTACCTGTGTTTCAGAGCCCTCTGGCAAAGGACGTGGTTCTCCTTGCATCTTTGCCATTCGCTTAAGGCTTTCTTGCTTCCTGCTTAAGGCTTCCTTATATGCACTGCTGGTTTGATGTTATGAGTTCAGTTTGAAACTTATTCAGTGTTGTCAGGGAACCTGTGTGCATTAATTGGTTGGGTTGAATGGCTGAAGGAAGTCAAGTGTTCCTACAAGTCCAAAACTGTCAAAAAGTTACCCCTTTCCCCATAAAGCTGAACTAGGTATTAATCCAGTGCTAGATCTTATAAATGATGAAGCATAAGGTTTTTGCTTGTGTATTTTTTTTTTTAAAGAAAAAAAAGGCAGAGTGGGACTAAGAATTGCATTCCATTTTTCATACAAGAGTATACTGAAGGCTTAACTAGACTCTTGTGTGGTGCAGTTCATAGAGTGGAATTTTCTCAGACTGAGAGTGGAATGCTCAATTTCATAGAATTGTAGAATAGCTGGTGTTGGAAGGGACCTAAAGATCATCTAGTTCTAACCCCCATGCTGTGGGCAGGGATGTCAACCACGTTGTGAAAATGATTTTTTTTTTTTTTTTTAAGGACTAACCAGCCGGGAATGTTCACAAAGCAAGAATTTGATCAGTTGGCCTCAGCAATAGACAGCTTCAGCCTCATGACATATGACTATTCAACACCACAACGGTAAGACTCTAGCATTAGAAAAAAATACTGAAGGAACTGATTTCCCAGTTATGCCACTATGAAATCTACAAGATGAGGTTTGTGGTTTTTAAATTTCCACAAAGTAGATAGTGTGTATTGCTTGTATGAGATACTGATGTTTGGATTAGTGATCAGGACGGCTGATTTTTTGAACTAGACAGTAACTTGAGTTTAGATGCAGTGAAGATCTGGCACCCAGTATTTTAGAAGTCTTTGCATTTGAGCTAAATAGTTATTCTTTTATTGGTACTGTGACATTTATTTCCAGGTGCATTTATTTCATTTTTAGTTACTTGGCCCAGTTCTGGACAATGATCCAGAACATGTCAGTTGCGCTTTAAAGCTAGTTTTTTTCCTCCAATGACAACTCATTTGTGTGTTTCCTCCTGACGCAGTGGACTGCCTTTTTGCAGCACGCTGATGTGGTCATGCTTAAATGCATTTTTACATTCTTCCACTAGTCTCTCCTTTGTACTTTTACAACTGTTGTGCAATGGTTCAATAAACCAGCTGATCTAACTGAAAAGTAACACAAAACTCCACTCTTGCTTATGAATATTCATTTTCAGGAACTTACAATTTTTAACTCTTTGAAGGTAGAACAGCAACTGAGTTGAGAGGTCCTTAAACTCAGACTTTTAACATTACTATTCTCCAAAAGCATAGTTTATTTCATCTCCAAATTGCAGATGCTTTTTGAATTCCAGGGAGACTCGACAGATCTTGCTTCATGGTGACCGTCCAGGATTAATGTTTGTGGTAAACTGGCAGATTTAGAAATGCCATCACTTACGCGTGTATTGCATCACAAAGACCTCTGTCACCTGTAGTACACTAGCATTCTGATAGTGTATAGATAGGTTTAATAGGAAAGAACTGTTGTCTCTTCTGAAATAAACTTACCTACCTCTTTCTTGTCTCTTCCCAAGACAGTCTAGATTTTCAAGCCCAGCACCCTAGGGGAAAACAAATGTAGACAGTATGTTTGAAGTTAAAAGTTTTCTGTTACCCTCTTCTGCTGACATATGCAGCATAGAGGTAGCCATTTAGCTTTACTCTAGGTAGATCTGACACCTATGAAGATGATTTGCTAAGGGCTTTCATACAGGCTGTTCCAAGCCGTCTGAAACCCTGGATGCATTTTGAGATGCATGCTACACTGTAGGCTACTGTCTTTCCTGTGTGGTGAAGCTGTACCATGCTTTATGCCATGTTAAAATCACAGGTTCTGTTATGGCACGATCTCATCTTAATGCTTTCACTGCTGCATTAAGCTACTTAGATCTGGCTTGGAGCTGCTTTTTTTTTATACTTTGAAGTGGGAGGGAGGCAGTCTATAGTTAACACACACATTTTATTTGAAATAAATGTAGTTTCTGGGAAAGTATTTAAAACAAATAATTCAAATCCTGTTCTTTTGAATCTGCTTTGGTTGGTTTGAGTATATTAAATATGGGATAATACATACAGCAAAATTTCTGCACTGTATTAGTACGCGGAGTTTTAATGTCACAGATATCCTGAAGGCTTTGAGGCAGATAATTAGCAGAGTAGATGATCTTGATATTTGTAAGACTAGAATATGCTTTTACTTTTATAATGTTAGTGAATTTTTGCAATAAAACCTATTGCTCTCCTTTCTGATGAGCTAGGCAGAGAATGAGCCTGATATCCTGACACTTTATATAGGACAGTTCAACTACCCTGTGTATTCTGGTGCTACTCTTTTTCTTTAATGTAGCTTTTTGTTGTCAGCAGGCAATTGCCTGTTTAGGTTTTATCCATAAGTAGTGTACAAATGTTAAGCAATCATTGGAAGCTGTATTGCTTACCAGTCACTGCCTTTATAGTTCTTTGTACAAGTGGAAGATTTTGTCCCAGTATATTATGCCAGTGTGCAGTAAAAACATTTAGTATGGAATTGGAAAACAGCTGAAGTTGTACAGTTCTGAATTGTCTTGTCGGCATTGTACCAAGCCCAGTGACAGAGAAAATGTGCTAGAAGTTTGATGTCTCTTCGCCTTAGAAATGAATGACCAAGTCGAGTGGGGCAAACGTGTTCTGTGCATCAGCAGTTCAAGCTACTTAAAAACGTGCATTGAACTTCAGTAGGGTTGTAAATTAACCTTCGCTGGTTCTTGTGTGCCACATAGCTTGCTCTTTGCAATTACACTAGTCAAAAAGAAAAGGCTGGTGAGAATGAATGTGCACCTTTTCTCACAGCCTGTTTGATTTTTTTGCTAACTCACCAGACCTGGTCCGAATTCCCCGCTGCCCTGGGTACGAGCCTGTGTTCAAGTACTGGATCCTGATTCAAAATGGAGACATAAAATACTTCTAGGACTGAACTTCTATGGCATGGACTATTCTGCTCTGGGAGCCTCGGGGGAGCCAATCCTTGGCAGCAGGTATGACTTTTCTGTTTAGTACTTATATGTGAGAGATTCTCACAAACTTGGAAATTCATAGGCATTCTTGTTTAGAAGTATGGATGTGTTGATAACATAGAAATGGCAAAAGTGATACAGCTGTGCATGAAACAGTGGTTCACCAGTTACAAAGTAAGATCTGTTGTTTCCTGCACAGAATTGCAGATAGAAGGCACAGATGTTCTGTGAGAACACCAATGAAAAAAATGGTTTGTGTAATTTTCCCTCCTTCCTTTGTCTGTGTACATGCCATGTATCATCTTTGTGTTAGTGTTTTGCTTTATTCTTTTATGCTCCATACCACCTGGGGAGGAACAACTGCATGCATCAGTGTAAGGTTAGGGGCTGACCTGCTGCAAAGGAGCTCCGCAGAGGAGGACCTGGGCATCCTGGTGGACAACAGGTTGGCCATGAGCCAGCAGTGTGCCCTTGAGGCCAAGAACGCGGAGTGTGTTTAAAAAGAGCGTGGCCAGCAGGGTGAGGGAGGGGATCCTCCCCCTCTGCTCTGCTCTGGTGAGGCCACAGCTGGAGTACTGTGTCCAGGGAACTGCTGGAGAGAGTCCAATGGAGGCCTACAAAGATGATGGTGGGCCGGAGCATCTCCCTTGTGAGGACAGGCTGAGAGACCTGGGGCTGTTCAACCTGGAGAAGGGGAGGCTGAGGGGGGATCTTATTTAAAAAAAAAAAAAAAAACACGGAACACGGAAGGTTCCATACAAATTTAAGGAAAAACTTTTTTACTGTGAGGGTGTCAGAGTCCTGGAATAAGTTGCCCAGAGAGGTTGTGGAGATATTCAAAACCCGCCTGCTCCTGTGCAGCCTATGTAGGGGAACCTGCTTTAGCAGAGGGGTTGAAGATGATCTCCTGAGGTCCCTTCCGACACCTGTGATTTTGTGATTCTGTGATTTTTGGCATTAATTCAGTAGCCCTAAGGATTTTTCTCTCAACTCCTGAAGTTGTTACTTGTTACTTTCGAATTTGATGTTGGTTTCAAATAGCAATATGCCACCAAGTTTCTTTTGAGTAGAAAAAGCTGCAGTAAGCTCACCTGGAGACAAAAATCTATAAGATAAAGGGATGTATTCCAAAGACAGCCTGAAATTTTATATTGATTCTCCAAAAATAATGGTTGTTTTAGTTTTGGGTAATAACCACGTATAACAAGCAGCTTAACAGAAATAAAATAAAGGTATAGCGCATCAAGCCAGAAGAGAAAGCAAGAAGTGTGAATTTGGCAGGAAAATCAGGCTTGTTCAGAAGTTTGATATTAATAAAACCAAACCAGATGGAAACAAACTTTGAAGTACAATAGGTGACTATTCTCATTTTCACTCACAGATTACTAAGTTCATGACCCCACGATATTTCAATGTATTTTTTTTTTAATTAGGCACTGAAGTATTAAAGGATAGATTGTATAAGGCAAGGGTCTTTTTACATCCATGCCTTCAGTTATACAACCATTTTTGTTATCATTTTACTTGCCTCTGCTGTCTTTGCGCTTCACCTTGGCTATTTGCTGTGATGTAATACATGATTCTTTCTGCTTGCTGAATTGCCTGAATCTGGCTGGATAATAGAAAATGACTACAAGGTGGAGGGAGTAAAGCCATTGTCTGTAGTAGGAGGTACACAGGAAGTATATCGGGATGGCTTCTGTACAGCTGGTTGTAGTGGTTAGGCAGGAATAATACCAAACAGTCAAAGCTTTGTGGGTTTGCAAGCCTAATTGCGTAAGCTCAGCACAATTAGTGCAGCTTTGCTGCCCTTTTGTGGGCAGAAGTGTTGTATTATCTAGCAAAATAAAAGGATCTTGGGATTTACTGAACTCCAGCTTTTGCAACGATGTTCTGCTTTGAAACCATACTGCGCAGCGGAGTGGTGTCTACTTCTCATAGACTGTTCTGGACTACGTTGCAGGATTAATTCATGTTTTTAATTAATGACAAAAAGTCTCCTAGCTAATAGCCATGTATGATTAACCTCACTGTTAGCAAAAGATATTGTGTAGCTGTGTGTAGGGCACTCGTGCACAATAAGGAGCAATAGCTTTATATGAAGAGTGGTCCTGTTAGCATATTTTTTTGTTAATATTGATACTGACATTTTACATGTATCTACCAGAAATGGTGTTCTGGACAAAGTCTCTAAGAGTCTGTTTGAATTTATATGCAAAACATGTTAGATTTCACTCTACTACCCTACCTATTAAATGTTTGTCAGTGGTTGTTTTTCCAGAAACATATTTTGAGCATGCATACTTAGGTATTAGTCTTTACTGTATGTTTCATATATAGTAATGTAAAACAGGTTCAATTAAAATAGTTTCAAAGGAAGCCAAGCTTCTGAATTAGAGGGGGAAAGAAGAAGGTTGTTGGCGTGAAATAAGCTTTCTGCCTCTTCATTGGGAACAAGCTGCTTAGGAGGAAGTCTCAGTTTCTAGCATCTGTGACTCTTTGAAAAGTATCAGCATCACATCCAGCTGAATCCCACAGTGGGCGTAGCTTATTCAGAGACCCACTTCCTTCCTCCTTCCAACAAAGCTTCCCTCTTATTCCATCATTAATACTGCAGCTACAGAGCTATTTTCTTCCTCTCTAAGAAGACACGTGGCTGAGGCTGATCCTATCTTCTCATTTTTGTATCAGCTTTATACTAGATAAAAAATATAAACTTCAAGTGTAGAAGTGGATAGTTTCTTTATTTATGTTTCTCATCTTCACTCCTTAGTGAGTTTGAGCTTCTGCTTTGACTGTAATCCAGGTGTTGTTCATGACTATAGAAAGTGTTGAAGGATTGAGTCATTGCTTTTTTAAGGCACCCTTCATATGTTGCAGTAATAGTGTTGTTAAGCTAAAGCACTGTTAGTAAAATTAAAATCTTCAGTTAAGTTCTGAATGGAGGTATCAGCTTTTTCAATGTAGACTTTTTTTTTCGGTTTGTGCATGTTAAATTTTTTGCACATAGATCTTCAGCAGGCCAGTGCTTAAAATTATTAGTGTGTCTAATACATTACGTGCAGAGTGCAGAAACCTTTGCTGGTCTCATGCTTGTGTTTTTCTTTGGGGTAGGAAGGAATTATGTGATAAAAAGAGGCTCTGAATGCAGGGAGATCTCATTCACTCAATATATCTTTTAGTTTAGAAGTTCATAAAATAATTTTCAATAAAATTTCTATTTCCACATCTGTTTTTTATTGCAAAATGCAATCTAAAAGTAGAACTACTTGGTTAACATTTTGCTGAAAAGATATGCAACGTTTCCATATAATATCCTTTTTCTTCATACACGCTATAAAAAGTAGTACGTATGTGTTTTGTGCCTGTGTATGTATATATATATATCAGAAATAAATGAAATGAAAACAATTTTTCTTTCACAGCACACTGTAGTTTGTCTTTGGGAGTTGTTGCAGTAGGAACTATAACTTATAGTTGCCATAACAATGTGTTGGTCTTTCATTTGCAGCTCAGTCACAAGTGTTATTTGTTAATACAATGAAGTCCATCTCAGAGATGATGGCACATTTTTGCGCTTTCATCTAATGAGTTCCATTGCTGCTTAGCTTCAGGGAAGCTACATTCCCATGTATATTTACATGGCATAATCTGGCATAATTTGAATGAAATGCCAAGCTGAAATAAAGGTTATATGCCTGTGATTCCCCAAATCACCTCTAGTGCTTCTGGCAATGTTTACTGCCCTCTGGCTGTCAAGAATGAGGGTGTCTGAACTGCTAAGATGCAGTCATTAAAACTTACCACTGTATTGAAGTCCTGTCAGAGCATAACCACCTGGTGTGGCTGACTTGCTGCTCCAATGATCAGTTTGTTCCAGTGTGTCCTTTGTTGATACTGCAACCTGACAATATTTCTTTACCTCAGAAGATGTGCATCTTGAGTAAACAGTTTTTCTCTCTACCCTGAAGCTGAAGAAATTGTTCAGCCTTTCTGCAGAATCTTTACCCTGGAGATTTGATACCTGTAGGAGGTCAGCAAGCCCCTCAATCTCACAAACGTTTACCTTTGTGAATAATTTTTCCCCCTTCAACTATCTGCTCTTCAGAATCTCTCTTTATCATTGGGATATTATATTTCAATTGCAGCAATATCCACTCTTTGTCTTCTTGTGGGAGGTTAGACAGCAATGCAGGGGTGTTTTCCATCCCATCTAAACTATATAGCCTTTATGGCCTGGACAAAATGGGAGCTGATAAGCTTCGCTGCTAGCTGTGAATTAGAAGCCATGTAAATCAAAGGCTATCACATGGCAATGGTGCCACTTTGTTTAATAAATCAGCCTTAGTTATTGAGCACATCCCTGCAAAGTTTAATCTGTTGAAAACACTTTGTCCTTTTGTTGTATAGTACTGCAAGAGGGAAGATACATCTTTGATGTTCCACCTGGCCGTAGATAAGCATATATTCTGCATCCAGGCTGCTTTTGTAGCAGATGTGGCTGCTGAAAATAGATATGTGAATAACTCCATTGTCGTGAGACAATGCTGTATGCTTACCTTTTATTTAAAGGAATCTGAATAGGGATTTTTATGTTAATTTTTAAATACTTAAGATGATTGATAGAATAAATTGGCAGTTGAAGCAGGGGAGAAACTAATTTGACAATGCATTGTGCTATTTAGAGATAGAAAATACGATGACTTGCAAGCTGTGTGAGGATGTAGAGTTGTGCTGAGAATTTCATTGTCTGCCTTCCATTCTCTAAATAGCAGGTAATAAAAAGTGGTACTTCTAAATAGTTAGAGGTGAGCTTTTTCCCTGAATTACTATTTTTTTTATTAGCAACAATTTTTTAGTAGCAATTTAAGGAGATTTGAGCCAAGTGTAACTCATGATTTTCTTTCAGAAGGAGAAAAAAACAAGACAAAAACCTTATGCAGGGGAGGATTTTGCTCTTCAAACTTTTCAAGGCTTTTACAACATTTATCTTCATGATGTGATTCTCTCAGGACTTCTATTACTTCATTGCATCAGGATTCTGTCTCCTGATTTAATCCATTTTGCTCACCGTTTATATAACTTTGGGCAGTTACTAATATCTCAGATAAACTGATGATGCAGCTAGCCCTGTGGGAGTGAACGTCCTCTTGATCTGTTGGATGTTTTTCCACTTCATTGGAGAGACTGTTAAGCTCTTTCCTAAACTGCAGATGTAAAATCTGTGGCAGTGATAGAAGGAACTTAGAATTGGGCCTGAAATTGGAAAAAATTGCTTCTACGTTAGAGCTGCCTGAATAACTTAGGAGTATTTCAAGAGGTTTATTCTACTAAATTCCCACCATGATACCCTGTTACGTGTGGTTTCCATGGCATGTCTGTCTCTTCCTCCCCTTAGGAATAGAAGGTGAAGTTTGAGCAAGTGTGTATCTGTTTAAAAAAAAAAAAATAGTAGTCAGTTGTGGTGTACATTTTAAATGCTGGGCATATGCTTTTCTCCGTCTCTGAAGATCCTTTATTTAGTGGTCAATTTGCTTGCTACAGGCAATATTTAGGCACTCAAATGTTGACAGAATTATAATCATATAATTATTTATTCTCTCCTATTTGAACATCATAGCATGATGGAATGGGGAAAAGTATGTCTGTAGCTTAAAGCAAACAAATAAGAGCCACAAACCTTTTAAGCCGAGTTAAATTTGACTTGTGTTTACAGATTTGCGTGTGGATGTCTGCACCCAGTGTACAGTAAAGTGAAAAAGCTCGTTGCTTTGGGAACTTTATTTGGGCTTGTGAGATCACTAGTGGTGGACCTAAAAGCGCTTCCAGCCCTGACTGAATATCTTTAAATATATGATTAACAGAAAATGTAGAACAGGCAACACCATCTGTGTATCCAAATTGCTCTGCTGTTAGTCCCTTAGCTCCCTGTTGTCCCATCCTCTGTCATGCTCAGTGCTGAAAGGATAATTATTAATTTTTGCCTGGTGTTGACTGTCCCCATAAGACACTTCCCATATTCAATTCCATTGCAAATCAGTTGGAGTAGTAAAAAAAAAAAAAAAAAAAAAGGGCATCCTGAAAATGCTTAGTGTCCTTATACAATACAGCCTAGAGGACGTTGCAGAGCTGGCTAAATACACTGTGCTAGGACAGTTTTCTGTGTAAATTCATGTGCTTTCAGAATGGACAACTTCCTGCAAAGTCCTTCTCTTTTTGAGCCAGTAAATGGCAGTTTGGACGAGGCTTATCGGTCGCCTTGGGACATAGCCACCGCGGATGTGGGTGCATGGCCCAAGGCAGTGGCTCTCTGTCCTGTTTCTATATTGAGAATGTTTCTGTCTTTTTCCTGAGAAAGATGCATCTTTGGTTTTTAGGTCCACATAATTTTCCCTATTGTTTTTGGCTAGGTGGAACAGTTTCTTTTTGATTGTGTCTGACAGCTAAAAGATTGGGCTGACTGAAATAAAGTAATGGAGTATATGTTTCTGAATACAGATACTGTAAGAAAGGCCTTGTTTGTCTTACAACTTGAATAGAGGCAGGCTCCGATAGTGTGTGCTCTTTATGAGAAAATTGACATCTGTAATTTGCTAAGGGAGGGGCATTGTTTGATGTGTAGAATGTTGGTTTTCTTTTGAACAGACAGGCTTTTATTTTAAGCCTTAAAAGAAAGCAGCTTGGAGTTTTTCTAATTGTGTGTTGTGGGTTTTACAATCCTCATTTTAACGTTAATCTGTTCAGTGGATTGAATCACCATGATTGTTGAGGAAGCAGTCAGAACTCCAAACAAGATATGATGTGATCTTTATCCTTCAGGATAGCTTTCTGGCATACAGGTATTGTAGACTTGACCCAGACTCTGATCAGCCTTCAGTCTTTTCATTATTGGCTGGAATAACTCCAGATTTTTTGTATGATTGTAAGCTGTTCCCTAAACCTATTAGTCTTCTTCATCTTACAGCAGGTTAGCAGCTGCACCCCGTACACCACCACTTTTCTGCTTTTTGAACTGGCTGCAAATCTCGCTGGTGGGAGCCAGATGGTACTGTCAGGAGAGAGAAGAGTTGGTGACCGAGTGTTTTTCCCTTTGGTGAGCCCTTGTTGCCAGAAAATACCCTCATTTCAAAGGCTAGTGGAACTTAACTGCTTGTAGTAGACCCACCAGCCATCTTCCTTTCCTGTATGCAAAAGCAGAGCATGAGAAGGCAATCCATAAGAATCTCTATGAAAGTGACTATTATGCTGTACAAAGAATGCAGAGGGAGCGGAAAGTGTGTGCAGATAGGGAGGAGGAGTTTGGTGTAGTACTGAAAACAGTAAATTAACACAGTGGATGCCCAGGAAAAAAAAAAAAACACACCACATTGTCCCTGATCTTCCCTGTCACCGCAAAAATCCTGGACAAACAAAAAACGCGACCACCGAACCTTTGGGAGAAAAGCCACCTTATCATCGTTAGTGTAATAGTTCAGTAAAGAAACCTGTTCTGAAGCACCTTCTTCAGCTTAGACAAAGTTGGGGTGTTGTATAAAGGTGTTGGCTGGCCTACACAAACAGCTTTCTCATACATCCTGGAAAGACTTCACATACATCGTCACCTTTTCTGCTGCACTGAGACATTAATTCTGATGTTGAACCCCTTTTTAGAGGTCTGTTGAAACTATTTAAATGTTATCAGTATGGATTTAGAAGTTGGGATGAACTTTCTTAGTAACTCAAATAATTTCAGTGGTTGAATTTATATGAAGACAATTTTATAAGACAATTATAAATTCCATTTGCTAAAGAGGCTTTTTTTTTTTTTTTTTTTTTTTTTTTTNATCTTAGGGATCATATGGTTAATCCCGATAAAGCATGGTATTTTTTTTTCTGATCTGCCCAAGTCCTTATTTGGCTGTTGTGAGTGTACTGTCAAGCAGAGTGGCATAGCAGTGGTGTTAGGGACCTACTACTTACAATGTGTTTGGGGTGTTTTTCTTTGGGCTGGCAGTGGTCTGCTCCTTTGGACTGACACTCATGTGCAGTTAGTGTGTTGTTGTTTGATCCAGAAGACAATCCATTTGCACTGAGACTGCTTCATGATTCTTTACCGTTGTATTAAAGTTTATTTTAAAAGCTCAGTCCCGATGTTTGCTAAAGGTTGATGTACAAAATTGTAAAATCTAAGTGCCTCCTGTCCTTTTGACAAAATGTTTTAAACAGCAGAATTACAAAAAGCAGTAATGTCACAAAAATATTGATTACTTTTCACATAAGTCAGTGGAAGAATTTCTGCTAAAAATCAAAACAACAAATGTTTCTCACAGTTCTCTGGTTTAGTGCACAGTCATTTTAAAGGGCAAGAAGGAGTGTGTATGTTTATTATGGCCCTGGAGAAAGTAGCAATCACAGCAACAAAGTATGCAGAATGATACAATTCCTGATGGAAGGACTTGGCAAGTGAGGCAAGAGTCGCTCTGTGAAATATGTAAGGCTGGGAACAGACTTGAAGTAACACTTACAGAATGTAGTAGTGGCGCATATAGCTCCAGAGTCTTTGAAGTAATAAAGTGCAGATGTGTTCTGCAACATTAACAGCTTTTGATTTGTGCAAGCAGCTTGTTTACACTTGAGTTATACAGCAGGTGATTGAGTGAGGTTTCTACTGATAACACCCACTAGCGGTATAAGGTTCAATGAATATTTTCTTCACATTTTTATGAGACATTTCTGTATGTTATTAATACCAGGAAGTAGAAGGAGACTTTATTTTTTCCCACCACTGATTTTTTTTTGTGCTTGTTTTGCGGAAATGGATCTAGAAATGCGGAGTAACAAATTCTAGCTAAAACAGTTTTGGATTTTGCGTACTAAAAGTAGGAGAGTTATATTTCAAAATGTTACTGGAACATAGGGTTGTTTACAGCCAAGATGGAAATCAAGGCAGACTCCGATACTTAATTTTCTTTACAAAAAGATGCACTATTACAAAAATTATTACAAATGCAGTATTTGGAAAATGAATGAAAGGTACAAGACTATGCCCTAAATATATCTGTATATCCTTGATATTGGCTTCTTTCTTACCTTTTGAGGTAAGTTGTTTCTGTGTTTGAATGAAGTGTAGCTTTTGTTTTCTATTTCAGAAGGAAACTGTCTTTGAAAACCTTAACATCTCTCCAAATACCACATCTTGTATGAATAACTTCAGCCCTTTTTATTTACCTGCCTTTATGGTTGCAGAGCAGAAAGAAAATTTCTCCAGAATTGTATTTCATATGCTGTTCAAGGTAGCTGTGTTGCCAGGCCTAGAGCGCAGGTACATGCACTTCCCCATTAGTGCGCGAGGACATCGTTCGGGCAGGAGGGGCAACATGGAGTGCAAGACTGGCGAGTCCTCCTGCTAACCTCAAATACTGGGTGGGGCAGCAGAGCCAGGAAGTGCTTGTGATTTTCAGTATGAGAGCGAATTACCTGCTACAATGATTAAACCCAGAGGAGGCTGTCTAATCATTAGCATTTCCTTATATTTACCAAAGTTTAAAGGCATCAGTGTTTCACAAGATTAATTTTTTCCTGTTTGAGTGAAAGCAAAACTTCACTGAGTAAGCAATATTCCAGGTAAATACTGACTGAGTCCCAGTAATTTATTTTTCTGTACTGAGTTGTGGGTTATAGGTTCATTCTTAATATGCTGATCACTTGGAGCTGTAAACCTGAAAAGGCAGAATTCAATGAAGCTGTTGCTTCCCATGTTCTTGCACTGCTTTGAGTTAGTTTTAAAGGATTTAAATACAGTTATTTCACTGAATTCCTCATTTCATAGTAATAAGGAACTAGGAAGTTTAAGAAGACTTTATAGAGGTGGAATATATTTTAGTATGGGCAATGTGAGCGAGAAGTTATGATTCTTATTGGGAATAATAATCTACAGAATTGGTTCTAGATTTTAGCATCTGTGCGTTATGAGTGTGTATGGAGAGAAATCGATGAGACGTGCATCCTCAGGGAGACCTTTGTGTTCCAAACCTGTGAAAGTAGTATCATCATTGCAAGCTGGTGTTGCTGAGCCCTCATTACCCAGTGAATACATGATATGGTGGAAAGATCCTGGGAACCATAATGTCTCAGCAGTTAACAATGAAATTTTCTGTTATAAAGATGATGTGGGTGTCCCATATCCTCTTGGCTGCTACGTAGTTACTAATCAAAAATCCATTTTTTTCTGTACTGGGATTGCTCTAATCTTTTACATGTGTTTTCTTGACATTAAGTCCAGGCTTTCTGAAGCGTTGAGTTTACCCTGGTTTTGTTTCTGTCCTCTTATTTTCACTGATGTGTGTATTCCTTGGGAATATGAGTTAGAGGACTTGGGAGTTGGTAAAATAATTAAAGATGAATGGTAAATTGCTTATCACTCAATTGTTCTTACTTTTGACTCTGTAAACCAGTGCAAAATGGCTATCACATTGCAAAGATTTAAACCTTTAGCGGCAGCTTCTCCATGTGCCTCACTCAAAGATGCCAATTTAAAGGACTTTTAGAACTATGAATTAATAAGGGCAGGAGAGTTGGTGCTTCCTTTTAAAGTAAGTGTAACCAAGTATAGCATACGTGTGCGATACTTTTTCTGATTTAGAAGCAATTATACTCATATGTTTTAGTTGTTCTTTTAATACATCTACACAAATCTAGTCCTGAAAGAAAGCTGATAGAAGCTGTCAGCCAAAGACCAGCTTTGTCTTAAGAAAATCAATTAAAATTTAGGTCAGGAGAAACTAAGGTGCTTGAGAAAGCTTGTATCTAGTTCAGGTTTATCCCCAGACAAAATAATAATAAAAAAAAAAAGCCCTGCACCACTGGCAGTAGTGTGTCAAGCTTACAGAGAGCCCCATCAATAAATTTCAATCAGATCTGAAAATGTCTACAAAAATGAAGTGTTTTCTTCTTGCTCCTTTACCCCTGGAGTCTTCCTTGAGAAAATCCATAAAGGTAATACTAAGCGTAGAAGATGCCTGGAAACTTGTAGCTGGCTGGCAGCATTTATTTAGCAATTGCATTAAGAAAAATTGAAAATCTGTTGTATTTTTTTAAATATATTTTGGTTTTGTTTTTAAAACAAGAGTCTAGTATTGAATGATGAACTTGCCTAAAGTAAAACAGTAATAGTGTGCGAAGAAACAGTTTGCCGTTAGTCTTTTGTGAAATAGTCATTATCAAGCTGCATAATAAAAGATTGATTGCATTTTTTACCATATATATATATATATATATAAAAGAGTGTGTTAGGAACATAAACTAAAGTCTTCAGGTGCATTAGTAGGTAGATTTAAGCATCCAAGAGTCTGTGGCAACAGGCAAAACAATTTGTTCAGGACTCCTTGGTAATCTTGTGCTTGAATAGGAGATGATGTGATCTTCTAGCTGCAGTAGGGAAAAGTAATTTTGTTTTTTTTTTTTTTTTTACAGTTTACTTTTCCAGAAAAGGTAGTAGTTCTGGAGCATGGAAAAGATTTCTAGAGCCATTTCATGGAGCCATTTGCCCCAAGTGACATTAATGTGCAGATTTGGACATGGGCTGCTCAGGATTACATTCTCAATTTCTGTTTGCTTTCTTCGAGTTTACTGCAGTTGCTAAAATTCTCTTCTTAGCAATGTGCACAGCTTAAGCTGACTGTCTTTGCTTTTACATGTTAACTGTTTCTCATTTGAAATTTCAGATTTTTTTTCTCCACGTGGTTCTGATGGGAAGTTGTTTTTGGAGTTTAACAGCGATGATTTTGGTAAATTGAACTAAGCAATCCAGTATGATTCACTGATACCTATAGAGGAATTAAAATTACAGGAGAATAAGGTTATTTCCAAAATTCTTCTGTCATCATTGTTATTACTTCTTTAGTGTCCTGTATTCCAAAATGTGCTTGAAGACCACTGGAGTAATATTTAGCTAATATACGTTGAACACTGTTCAGAATCTTTCTTGGATTCTGACATGTATTCATCTTCTGACTATATGGCCCAGTTCTTCCTTGTATAAGTTCAGAAATATATTCAGTTAAAACATTTTGTCAGCTTTAATTTGTTCAGTATCTAAATTTTAGTAATGGGTTATTTCTTGAGCTGAAAATTAAAATAATAATAATTTTTAAAGAAGCTAATGCTATACACAAAATTTTGTTCACAGAATTAAAAAAAAAAAAAATGTTATCAGAACTTGGTTTGTTTTAAACCCAAAATGTTTATTTTTGTTGTTATTATAAACAGGAAGACATTTAAAAATGGATTTATTTTAGTGTATTTAATAAACAGCATGTATTGAACAGCTTCAAATACTCGGCTCATCCAGATGAGATGCCTCCTAATTTAGGGGGTGCATCTGTAACCTTAGACAAGAACTTCTGAACCCTGTTGCCTGAAGCTGCACTTTTAACTAGATGACCCGCCCTAGTTTTAACACTTCTATTGAAGAGTTTCTAATTGTGCCTAAATATAACTTTAATTCTTCTAAGTTTAAGCCATCCTTGAAGCAATCAGTCTGGTAACATGGGAGTTTCATCTTCCAGAGATGTTTCCCTGGAGCTGTCAAAATGAGGCCAGTGTTTTTCACTGCTGACTACAACCAGTGTGGTATCTGAGATCAGGGCAGCATAAATGTTTCCTTTATTTTGCTAAATCTATATTTCCAATTGGTATGCTTATAAATTATTGTGTGTTGCCAGGGGAGCAGTCTCCCCCCATCCCCTCCAAAGCAGACTAGAATTAATAAGACTAGAAATGCAGTGGAGTCTGGACAGCAAATGCTAGGAAGCTTATTCAAAACAGGCATCCATGCAGGGACCCATGTTCTTTTGGCTAACTTAAGATAAAAAAAATCATGGTTATATTTCTGAAAGGAAAAAAAAATACGATGGTGAAAAGGAAAACTTGTTAATAGAAGTAAACTGCTTTTTTTTTTTTTTTTTTTTTTTTTTTTT
>VXAV01004288.1:118891-145772 GCA_013399715.1 Alectura lathami
ACTTTCTCAATTCTGCTGTTGAATTTGCTTTGAAAACTTAGGAATTTCTTTAATCTCTTTTGCCGTTATTTGAACTATCAGAAAAGCAAACGTGTATGTATTTTAATTCTAAGAGCAATGCAGATAAGAGAGAGACATTTAAACTTTGACAAATACTGAGACTTTTATTACAGTGTGAAACAACTTGAAATTGATTTTGGTGTGCATTTTGTGCTTTTGTAGCTGTTCTGCATCTAAAATTTTAAAGATATCACATTTAAAAAAAAAAACAACTGTGGTATGTTGTTCAGAGCAATGGTGAATATAGGTAATGCACAATTTAAGAACACTGGGCAGTGATAGTATAGTAAGTATTTGTATTTTAGCTGGAGACTTTAACTGGAGTGTTCTTCTGTTTTCATTTTTATTTTTTTGGTAGGTTTGTAGGGTTTTTTAGTCATATTCATTTAAACAATTGTTTAATTAGTCCTAGGCATTATCTCTTGTTGTTATTGATTCCTGATTCCTCTGGTTTCTCTTCAAGGCTATTGCTATTACCCTTGCTTACTGCTTTTTATCTTATATGTTCATACTCATTAGCTCATTGTCTTCATTTGTTGCTGAATGTCATCTTCATGAATGGAATCACTGTGCCTTTTGCCTCCAGGCAATTTGACTGGAAAGTAGATTTTGGACAGGTGAAAAAAAGGCCTTTTTGTTTTAAACAAGCGAAACTTCTACCATGTTTGCTGTAAAACTGAAGTGGGGGGGTGGGAATAAAAAAAAAAAAAAAAAAAAAAAAAGGGAACATTTTGGGGGAAGAAATTTGTNAAAAAAAGGTGACACTTATGGGGAAGTAATTTGTACTTTTGCTTCCTAAACATGTTTCATACCAACACTGGTTCCAGGTAAAAGACTCTAGCATTCAAGTGAGTTTGCAACAATGAAATGATCCAGAGAACCCTGAAGAACAAGTGAGGGTTATGAGCCATCAGTGCGCCCTTGTGGCCAAGAAGGCCAATGGTACCCTAGGGTGCGTTAACAGGAATGTGGCCAGCAGGTCTGGGGAGGTTCTCCTTCCCCTCTACTCTGCCCTGGTGAGGCCACAGCCGGAGTACTGTGTCCAGTTCTGGTCTCCCCAGTTCAAGAAAGACAGGGAACTGCTGGTGGGAGTCCAGCGGAGGGCTACAAAGATGATGGGGACCTGGAGCATCTCCCTTGTGAGGACAGGCTGAGAGACCTGGGGCTGTTCAACCCAGAGGAGGGGAGACCGAGGGGGGATCTTATCAACGCTAATCAGTATCTAAAGGGATGGGGCCAGGCTCTTTTTGGTGGTGCCCAGCGACACAACAAGGGGCAGTGGGCACAAGCTGGATCAGAGGAAGTTCCATCTGAACATGAGAAAGAACTTTACTGTGAGGGTGACACGGCACTGGCACAGGCTGCCCAGAGAGGCCGCGGGGTCTCCTTCTCTGGAGACGTTCAAAGCCCACCTGGACGCTTTCCTGTGCAACCTGTGCAGGGAACCTGCTTTAGCGGGCGGTTGGACTGGGGGATCCCCAGAGGTCCCTTCACATTCTGTTATTGTGTGAAATAAGGAACCGGAGCTCCAATAGAAAGTGAATGAAGAGATTTAGACTAATGTTTAAAATTCAGCTCGAGCTGCTGAGAGAGGTAGAAGCGCATGTTAATCTTAAAAAATAAATTGGAAATATAAATCAAATATTTGAAGTATTACGGGACTTTGGATCACCACAACCTGCATCTATTGAAAAACATCTTTATTCCAGGCAAGAGCAAACTTAAAAGAAAGCTAAGCATAGAGATATGAGAGTGGGATGCTAATAATTCACAGTTGCAAAGTAGAAATGTAACAACATTTGAAAAGCAGTAAGACTGGCTGAAAAACTTGCATAAAATGTACTTATTTACCCATGTTATGGCACTGTTAAATTGCAGAATTGTGTTTCCAATTGCTAGGAAATGTAAAATGTATAAAAATAAATTCCAAGCATTCATTAGAGTAGTCTGCAAAAAAAAGAAGTCTGTTTTGAGGACCAGGCTAAAGTAGATTGTGTTGAGATGCTAAAAACTGGTTTTTGAATTAGCAATGAACAGTAATGCCACTTTATGAACTGCTTGAAATCTCAGAGTTCTATTTGCTTTGAGATGTGTGTTTGACTCTTTGTATTCATAAATATATGAATGTGTGTACTCAGGCATTATAGTTGTCCTGGTTTCAGCTGGGACAGAGCTGGTTTTCTTCACAGTGTCGGGCATGCTGCTAGGTTTTGGCTTTAGGGGAACAGCGCTGATGACACACTGATGTGCCAGCTGTTGCTGGGCAGTGCTGAGGCAAGGGTCTTTCAGCTCCTCGCACTGCCCTGCCTGCGAGGGGCTGGGGGAGCACAGGGAGCTGGGAGGGGACAGCACCAGGACAGCTGACCGACCTGGCCAGAGGGATATCCCACCCCATACGGCATTGTGCAAAACTGTAAAACGGGGAGGAGATGGCCAGGGCAGGCTGCCGCTGCTCTGGGACTGGCTGGGCATTGGTTGGCAGGTGGGGAGCAACTGCGCTGTGTATCACTTGTTTTGTAAATATATTGTCATCATTAGTATTATTATTTTGCTTTTCCTTTTCTGTCTTAGTAAATAGGTGTTTTGTTTTTTCTATCCCCACCCACAAATTCTACTCACCCCTGCCCTGATTATCTCTCCCATCCCACTGCGAGGGGGGAATGAGCGAATGGCTGTGTGTTGCTGAGATGCCTGCTGGGTTTAACCACAACAATTGGTTTTCATTTGGTGCGCTTAATATCTTGAGTGATCCCGATTATTTTTTTCTTGATTTCTTAAGGAAATAAGTCTTATGGCTCATATTGTCTCTGCAGGTCATCTTGTCTGTGCAGTTGTTCACTGCAGCGCCTTTTGGATATATGGGCTAATTTAAACCAAATTTTACGAATGTAGTAAACAGTGCATTTAGTTGGGTTTAGAATATGTTGTCTGTGCATTTCTCATGTTGTGGTTCTTTGGATGTGGTTTGCATGAAATATTGCAACAGTATCTTAATGTTAGGTAGATTTCTAGTCCTGACTGATGGGATACTTTCTGCTTGACCGTACAGAAATTTGGCAAGAATGCTTAGTTGCTTTATACTGATCTGAGACTTGAAAAGGTGATAAAAGTATTTGCTATCAAGTTGCACAACAAGCAATATTCTGTTGGAAATAAGTTAGGTAAACTTATTTTCTTAATGCTATTTAAACTGACAAGAACAAATGATACCCAAATAGCAAGCCTGTCTGAACGGTAACCAGTGTCAGTGATCAGATGTCAGATGACCTCAGAAACTACCTTTGTTAGCTGTAATGCATTATTACTTTCATATTTGGCTCCATAAGGAGGACATAAAATGATCAGATAACGTCCAACTTGGGATATTCTGTGGTTCCATGATACAAATCTATGTGATAGATACAGATGCAGTATTAGGTAGTTATCTAATAATCAGTATATTCCAGAGGAAACTTTTCCCTTTTTTTTTTTTTTTTTTTGAATTGATAGTAATGGTCTTAGTGCTTGATAAGGGAAAAATGAAATAAACCTTGTCTTTTCTCCTTATTTGTCTTTCATCTTGAAATCCCACCATTTTTTTTTAATGTTGGTTTCTGAATAGATTCTACCATACATTATTTGTATTTTAGTAGCGTGTAGGAAACCTAGATGTGGACTACACAAGCAGAGTACAAATGAAGAATGCACTGTCTCACTCACAGTGATTTTTGTCCTGTATGGATGCTTTATTTAGCACTAAGTAACTTTTCAACAATTTTTTGTAGTTTTTCCTACAAGGTCTCTACTTTACATGACTGCGAGCTGTTACTGGATTTTACATTCCTTAGGGAAAGATTTGGAGAAGCAGACTTTTACTGGGTATTTAAAAAAAAAAAAAAAAAAAAGGAAAAAAGAATGAGGAAGACTTACAGGTACCAAGTAGATCAGAGAAGTTGTCAGTGAAGTATTTAGCCAGATTGTATCATTCCTGTTTATCAAATGCAGATGCTGTTTTCAGAGAATGAAGGCTATTGATGTAGTAAGTAGCTTGCTGGGAAGCAGGTAAAGAGTGGTAATTCTGTTTGTCTCTGTCTACTGTATTCCCCCCTGTTTTTTTTTTTTTTCCTTTTCAAAACTGTCTGACAGATGCTAAGGTTAATTAATTTTAATTTTAAATTGGCCTTTTCCTTGGGCTGCTGACAGTTTCTTCTGTGCAACAGGGACTGTTCTCTCCCAAGTCAGTTCGTGTTTCAGTAAGAAATGGAACATCTGATGGAAACTTCTTCATAAATAAGTGAACTCAACTGGAGCACAGCCAAACACTATCAGAGCTGGCTCCCTGAATCCCAGTCTTGTGTTTCACAGTAGTATGAGAGATTAGATTCATTAACCTCTCATTAGAAACATGTCAATGTTAAAATCCCATAGTATGCTAGATTCAGCCTATTAGAAACCCCAGAAGGATGGTTAGTGTAAAAGAATTAACATTTCTTATTCCAGAAGTTATTAGTATATTTCTCATTTGGCTTGGTTCCATTTAGTTGGTCTAGTAACGTATTAGGTACTTTCTTTTCGTTTAGAAGGAGCATAAGTTTTATTAATCCAGAACTATATTTGACTAAAAAATGGCTTACATTGTAGTGGAAAATACAAGCCCTTACTGCATAAAAATACTGTTTATTTCAGTTTTACATTTTCTATATATGTATATGCAGTGATTATGATATATATTTCACATATCCATTTAGGAACACTTGCAAGAGTTATCTCTGTACCAGTGATATGTTAATACAGACAGAATTTTCTATTTATAGAAGGATATTAAACCCTGTTTGAGCAGATTCAAGTGCATACAGATACTAAAGCACTACGTTTAATTCCAGGTGGAGCTCAGAGTATGAGGGGAAAGAAACATCTCTTGCCTTTGACCTGGGGAGCTTTCTCTTCTAATGAAAATAAGCACTGCACAATAATTTGAGTAAGATGAAATTCATTCTGTATCAGTCATATTACACAGCTTTTGCTCACGCTTGATGCAAATACCTGTTAAAATCCATATCAGCTAGTAGCAAATGAGTCTTTACTAGCAATATATCTTTGTGTGTATTCATCTGCTACTGTGAACAAGACATTTCCCTTTTGTGTGGATGCTACAAGAAGCATAAAATGATGCTTTAGAATCACTTAACACCACTGCTGGAAATGGAAAACAAGATTTTCAAAGAAGTTCCACCTTTCTGTCTGTCATGCCAAACTATCATTATTAGCCACCTTTATTAAGTCGTTTGGCTACTATTTCAAGGTAGTGCTTATTGAACAGAATGTGATTAGTAGGGAAATGCTTTAAAAGAAATATATGTAAAAGTCATTTGGGGCCTGATGGGCTTTTGCTGGATGGAGGTATTAATGTCCATGTCACATTCATTAGTACATACATCCTTTAGTGTGTGCAAACTGTAACCTTCTGCCTGCTGGACTTGTTGAAATAGGTGTGATATGAGCAAGAATTTCATTTGTATTTTGATTTGATGAGAAAGCGTCTGATAAATTGCCTCAAAATATCAATAAAGAAACATTGGTAAAGAAGTTAAACTGTCTTTGTTATGTACACTGGCAGCCGTTGATGTACGAAGAACAAAATGGTTCAAAAATTCCAGAGTCAAATTCAGCAGAGAGGAAAGTGTGCACCTTCCAGTTGCATGTTGTTGTCAGTACAGGCTTAGCTTACACTGATAAGGTTTTATAATGTTGAAGAGGTGGCTGTTAGAATATTAGAGCTTGGGCTATGTTTTAGCATTATCATGAAATATCAGAGAAGCTTTTTTCCAAAAACAAAATTTAGGGCTGCAATTTCATTTTACAGGTTTGGACTGGTCTCAGGAATTTGCCCCTGCTTCAAGTAGTGCGCTGGGTGAAAATGCATCTCAGTTGCCTTGGTTGTTAGAGATGCATTTGTTTCTATTGTGCACAACTTAGAGAAATCTTTGTTTGTTTGTTTTAGAGATAACTTTCTTGGCTTTTTGTAAATAATGACAGTAAACTACTACTTGGAGTGCTAAACTGAGGAGCAGCTGTTTGAGGGAATAGCTGTAAAGGAATAGCTTCCTGCTTTGTGCTGGTGATACATAGTTGCATGTATGTTCAGTTACCTAAGGTGGAATTACTGGCCTGCATGATATGAAGAAAGTCAGTGAGTTGTGCCTTTGTACCTCAATGTGGAACGATCTGAAGAGTTGTGTTGAGTTTTAAAAAAGATTATTGAGTTTTAAAAAGATTATTGCTATTGCTGGCATTAAATGCCAGAGGCAATGCATCATATTGCTTAAATTGATGACATTAGTATAAAAATCATACTTGTCCACACTGTATTAATTCTTGTCTAACTTCATGTACAGATAGAAATTTTGTTCATGTTGCAACTTCCTAGGAAATGCAGTCTACCAGGAGCTTCCATCAGACCTGAAAAGCAAAGCTGCTTAATGCTCACACGGCATATCCTGCGCTATTATGTGGCCAGTGGGTTTTTCCAAGTGTTGGCATGATTATGTGTATTATTCTGAGTATATTCATTTGCAGAGTTGTGCTGTGTTTCAGAGTGACATCTTATAAAGCTCCTTAAGATTTGATGTTGATTGACATGGCTAAAATGGTTATAAGGACCTTAAGTGTCAAAGGCTTTTTTCTTTAACTGTGAACACCTGCTGGTGCTCCACCTCTGTAGCTCTGATAAAGAGGAGATGCTTTTGAAGCCTGTGGGTGTCTCTGCTGAGTTTTAGTTTTACATTTTTTTCCCCTTTACTCTTATAAAACAAACTAATGCACCAGTGATTAATGTATAACTTACTTTTTAAAATGCAACTGGTGTTCTCACAAGGGTGGTGTATACTGGTAGCACACTTAAAAAGATGCAGTAGATGCCTCACTTCCTTAATGCATTGTATAACAAGTGTTTTTCCAGTTCTCTACTGCATCAGCTTCAGAGGGTAAGGCCTCTATTACACATAGTATATTATTTGAAGAGATGAGTTGAAAATGGAAGGAGATGATTCCTGACCTCTCTACTGAGTCACAGTTCAGCTTGAATTTTATATTCTTTCACCTCCAGATAGCTTGAACTCCTGGATGTAACACTGTTGGCAACACATGCTGATTAATTTTGCTGTGACCTCTGAAAATCACAAGGCCACATCATTTTCTTTTTCTTCTAGCACCTCATTCTTTTAGTAGCAGTTTGGTGCAGCTAAGAAAGTTCTTGTAACATGATAGTGAAACAGTGAGCAGTGTGATTTGGTGAAAGTATAGCTTGCTGATCATAGGTTGCATCTGCAGTTATTTCCATGAGAGCTGCGTGTGCTTTGGATGTGAGTGGGCATTATCTATCCTTATCTATTTTGAAAGGTTTGTGAAAGAAGAGTTACCCTCTGGAAATACTCTCTTTAGTTTAAAGCAGTTGGCAGATTAATGTTCTTGTTGTGTGTATACTTCTATAAATATTAGACAAGCCTGGAAACATACTGATGGTGACACCATATTTGTCTGTTGCACAGAACATTTTAATTTACTGTAGGACTAATCTGGGCTGGTGAATCCATATATGATACTGAACATTGGACACACACCTTAATGCTAGGAAAAATAGTGGCTTCCTAGAAAACTTCAGGATACTTCACATTCTGCCTGAAATAACAGTAAGCACTTTATTAAAGATGCCTTGGTCAGGTCTTGTATATTAGCTGCTTTTTCTCTTTCCTTTCCAAGTCTTACCAAGTGACACCACTTAACTTGAACTCATTTTTAAAGTGAGAAATGGGTGATCTGCTTGTGTACAAACTGTGAATTGTCATTACTTAGCAGGCCTCTGCAATGTTGCTTGCCTAGATGAAAGTGGAAAATTACTTTCTACCTGTTTATTGTCCTGTAGATCTTTGCGTTCCAACTTTGGCAAAGTAAGTTGTGCAACATTGACTTTAAGACCTCTGAGTAGATGTTTAATGGGTGATTGAATCATAACATGGCAATTCTTGCTAATCTAGTGGTTCTGTCCAGTTGCCCAACAGCTCTGTTACTGTTGTGGTTTAAACCCTCGGTATCTCACAACAGTAGCTTGCTTTGCCCTCCCCCTCTGGAGAGCAAGCTTGAGGCTGCCGGCGTGCTGCCAGCAGCCAGTATCAATGGGGGGAGGAGGGAAAGTGAGAGGAAAATAAAAGGTAGAACTCAAGAGTTAGTATAACTAACTTTACTACGATATTAAAGGTGAATGTAAGAGATTTGGAGTAGAACAATTAACTTCCAGCAAAAGACAAGTTCTCACCCATGCGCCAGCCCGACTGCCCAGAGCCAGACCCCCGAGCGCCAGGACCCACCCCACTGCGCCTGCCTGCACCGCGCAGCCCCACACCAGCCTGACGCAGCTCCGCAAAGCGCGGCTTTTCCCCCTCGCCCCCCTCCCCTTTTCCCGGAGAGCAGGGTGCCATGATGTATATGCTATGGAATACTCTGTTTTTCCTTAACTCTGTTTTCAACCATGACAGTTACTAAGCCATGTTGATAGATGCATGCAGTTACACTATTTCAGTGACCGGGTCTCATGCACTGATTATAAATTAATGCAGATCAACTGTATGTCCTTTACAGCCACTAACCAACAAATACATTGCTGTGTATTTCTAGAGCTAAGGCAAGTCTAGGCTTCCAGTGGCTGCCTACAATCTCATTTACAATTATTTTTATGTTCAGTACTCATTTTTCATAATAGATGATTATGCAAGAATTCTATTTTTGTGCCATTCGAGCTGTGGTATACGAATAACATTTAATGATCTCTAATAACAGAAATTGCAAATATATACTTCAGAGCATTTTCTTACTGAGATTTGCTAATGTCTGCAATTCATAAAAACCTCAGTGGTCAGATTGTTCCCCTTCTGCCACTCTGCCTTGCATGCTGAATTGACATTCAGAAGCTTTCAGCTATACTACGCTGGCTAATAAGTATACTTGCTTTAACAGTGGCTATTAGTAGAAAGCATACTTGGCATTTTATGTATTATTTCAAGATGACACAATTTTGGAAATGGTATCCAGAGAAAGGTGGGTCAACGTTTCTTAAATGATGTTAAGTACGTGGTCCTTGGAGTGGCAGCAAAGAGCCAGTACTGGATGGAAAGGGCATAATCCTTGTGGTGGCCCACATCAAGCGTAACTGACCCACATGTCTATCTCAAGATCCAAGTGATATATGAAGGCCTAATATTTTGTCTTCTGTAAAATTATAATTAGCTTGCCTTCAGGTGATCAATAGTTTTAAAAAGACCACAAATTCTTACATATGCATCACTTTCTTGAATAGCATTAGTGGCCGTGAAATTGTGTAAACTTCAGTGCACGTGTCTGAGATGCTTGTTAGGTACTCTAAATGTTTTACATGGTCACACAGGTTTTTGTTTGTTTGTTTTTCTAAGTCCACCATCGTAACTTCATGTGTTCACTCAGGAGGCAATTACCAAGGGTGATGCTTACCACCCACAAAGAATCGGTGTGTACTACATCCTTGTAGTTTGTCTTCTGTCAGCACTCTGTGTGCCCTCCTAGCTGCCTTGGCAACTCCCGAGCTACGCGCTGATGCGTAGCTTTACATTTCACCAGCATCCCCATCTTTTCTGCTTCTGGGTGTTTTGCTTTCAAATTATAGGCTTTAAATGCATTTATCTATTTACTTGCAAATTCTGTAGATACAGTGAAAGATGTCCTCAGCCCCATGATGACTGCTACAAGTGGAGGTACTTGCATGTCTAGAATATAAAATAGGTTCTTAGGCAGCCTTCCTCTACAGGAAATATAAGCTGGGTACAGGGATGCTGGCTGGTGGAATGATATGTAGTCTATTAACCATGCATGAGAGTGCTGTACTGATGACCCTGAAGCACGACGTTGAAGGTTTGAGGAAGGGTCAGAGGCAAATGCTACTGTTTACAACCATTTTTAAAATTGGATTGCCCTGCGCTTACTTGATTTGACCTGTTTCAATGTGCAGGTGCTGCATCAGTGCAGTGGTGCCCTCAGTTTCCTGTTGTTTATCCTTGTGCTGGAGTGCTGTGCCGTGACTCTGCTGGAGCCCTCCGCAGAGCCTTTTGTAATCTTGGGTCGCGTTAGTGTTCCAGCGTTTGCGGTTTTGTGGCCTGCTGCAAGAGATGGACACAGCTCCTCTTGCAGCATGCAGAAGGCTGTAATTTAGATTCTTGATGTTTCTTCGGCAAATCTGAGTTTTTCTGTCATGCAGGCTTCCTTTACCTTTCTTGTCTGTCTTCCTTGTGACAAAATGCTGTCATAACTGGGGAGTCTCAACAAGCAAAGAATAGTGGAAAGGAGAATGTAATATCTGGTAACATAAGTACAAGCTCAGCGAAGGAATGCTTCATGAGTGATGTATGTAGTTAACCTGAGCTGGCTGCTGCAAGCAGTGATTTCGTTAAACAAATATTCCTTAACTGCGTAATGCATTGTATTACCCTGCAGTGGAGGGGTGCTGCTGCCCACGCTGCTGGTGGCCAAGTTTTGTTGTTTATTCTACTTACTTAATGGAAAATTGCTTCACAGAATGACTGATTTCCGTGGCAAAATATACTCCTGAATTGTTTACTATGTGTGTGCGAGGTGAGAACTTGGCCTGTATTTTGTACCTGAAATATTGCAAACTCTGTGAAGACAGGACTTGTAAAGGAGGCAAGTTGAATAGCAAATGTCTGTCAGGTGTGACTGGGATGTTACAGGTGCTGAATATATTTTTATGTTGATATGCCAGGTAGTGCAGTAGTTCATTTAAAACTGTTTTGTTATATTTTAGTGTGCTTATTTTAGAATTCATGCAAGTGTCCCGGTTCCTGCACTGCTTAAAAATACTTAGTGAAATGGCCCATCTTGTGCTAATTAAATACTCTTGTATGGAAAATATGCTTGTGTAGCAGTCTGCTAGATTATTAAAATGCAAGCTATTAGCTCAGAAAGCTGTTGAGGGAAACATCTTCTAGACTTCAGGATAACACATTAGCCTTTTGATTTTAAGCCAGAGAAATAGCAGTTCACTATCTTGCTCTCCACAGAGCCAAAAAATAAGGGGAGGAGGGGGAGGGCAGAAATAACTGCATTGCTTTTTTCTTTAGTGGCCATTGGAAAAAGCTGTATGTAGTTCTAGGCAAAATATACTTTATTCATAATTTAGAATACAGCTTTCAGTTTAAAGATCTGCATTGTTCTGAGCTGGTTTGGTAAAACTGGTCAGGATGGACCTTCCAGTGTGTTTGACTTCATGTTTAGGAATCTGTCTCATTGCTGTATATTATCTGGCTTCACTCATCCATGTGCACTAAAAAGATCATCTTGTTCCTAGGAAATTGTATCCAGCTCACTGGGAACATGTGCACTGGGCTAGTGGAGCCAATACCAGCACTTCTACTGTTCTGTGACAGCTGTAAAATAAAAATGTGTGTCCAGCTGGAGACTTTTAGCTATTTGTGTGCAAATGGATGGTCAAAACAGGAAAGGGTCGGCTGGCATGTAAAATAGTGCTTAAGGGACATGGGGGAAGGGATGGTTATTAAGAATAGATGCACTAATATTGTCTGCTTTCTGGGATTCAGAAGATAAATTCTATGGAAAAATGCATAGGGGGCAAACTTCAGCACTTTCTGAATTGGAACAGACAGCTGTGCAGTGTCTTTGAGTAGAAAATAAAGAAAACTCCACCTGCATAAGTTGTCTTCCCTGCTTTTTCAGGAGGCTTAAAAAGCTCCAGTAGTGTCACAGAGTGTGCATTTGTTTGTGTTTATTCCATCAATGTAATTTCCTTGCTTCTATTAGGAACACGTGTTGCTTGCCCTTACTTTTTAAAGGACTTTGATTAGCAGTTTAATGAATGCAGCAAGGAACTGGACTCTGCTCGTGATTCTCTTATTGACTTGTGTAGCCTTTGGCAAATTGCTTAATATTTGCAACTCTAGTATTTGAAAAATGGTGGTACTTATTCTTGTAAAATGCTGCTGGGCGAAGCTGGCTTTAGAGCGAAAAATTACTGCATAAACTCATGCTTATTTCTATATATTAAACTTATCAGTCTTGGGTTTTGTGTTTTTGTTTTTGTTTTTGTTTTTTTCCTATACTAAGTTCCTCAGGCAGAAACTTAATTCAATAATATCATCTTTGTGGTACACTTGCCAAAACTACTTTCAGGGATCTGACTGTACTGTCAAGATATAGGGGAGCCAGAAGGAGGGAAATCAGGTGTTCATATTTTGCCTCGAGCAGAGCAGAATTTAGGTCTGAATATAGCAGAATTCTTGTTTCACAGCAGAATGTCTGGATGGGCATGTGGCAATGGAGGGAAAAGGTGATGTGTTACAACTCCAGAAATACAACAGGAGCTGTAGCGGCTTGAAAATCAGAGAATACCACTGCTTTTTAGGAGTATTTTAGAACAAATATTTAAGTAGTTACTAATCTAATTACTAACCTAATCAACATTCAGGGAAAACAGCTGACTTCTTTGCTGGAAAAATGCCAGTCATTATATCTACATGAAAGAAACCATGGGTGAAATCTCTCTGACACAATTTTCCATACTTTCTGAACACAAAATATCTGGTAAAGGTGTGCTGGAGGTTTGTGTGTTATAAGCTAGTAGATGTATAATAGCAATAATGCAAATACTCCAGTATTTTCACCACACTATTTTGAATTTGGCTTTACCAGATGTATACAGAACAGTGGTTTAAAAAAAAAAAAAAAAGTTTTAAGAATTATTTTTTTAAAAAATTACTAATCCACAATATATAGTTACATAAATTAGGACTAAATGCAGAGATCAGAGAAGTTCTTGGAGCAGCACCATGCTGCTTATATCTTAATGTTGTGGGCTACTGATGAATGCCTTTGCTTTACTAATGTATAAAATGTATGAAATCTAACATTTATTTGAAAACCTTCCCTTTCAAATTTCCTCATGCTTCCCCACTTAAAATCTATTTGAAACCTCTTGTCTATTGAAAAACTATGGCACCAGCTCACTTTTCTTTATGCAGATAAATATAATGCTGATCTTTTCTTTTGATCTTGCAATAGAAAAAAACCACAAAATTTCTATCTGATGCAGGGTGATAGGAATGGATAGTCTTAAGAGACTTTAGTCATTAGTACCAAGATGAAAATGTTATTTATGGTCAAATAAGATAACATATATTTAGGGTACGCAGTTGAAGAATGATTTAAATGGGCAGCAGCCTATTAAATGTAATTAAATGGGCATAGTGAAAATAATATTCTACAGATCTGAGTCTGTAATTGTCAGCAGTTGCCTGCAGGCTTGCCCAGCTCTGTGTTCATATCAGTGCTTGTAAGGACAATGTCTGCCATAATTGAGTACGTACAGAGATATAAACGCAAGAGGCATGGTGCAGTTCAAGACTCAGATGTGTGTGTTTGTGTGTCTGCATGCAAGTGCCTGCATGTGAGCCATGCCCCTGAAGTATGCTGTCACCAGGGGATGACTTGTTAGCTCAGGAGTCCTCTGTCACAGGGGCAGCCTCCTGCTGCCTGCCTTCTCCAGCAAGGTGTCACAGGGCAGCCGTGGTGCCAGCCACAAGGATATGTGGCTCAGGTGTTCAGGGCACAAAATGACCTCAAGTACAGCAACAACCACGAGACTCCAGTGCTTTCTTCTCTTGGGGCTTTAATACTGCCTTCCCTGGAGGGTATGCTGCTGCACATTTGTTCTTACTGGTGGCTGTTCCTCCAGTTTTCTGAAGGATCTTGGCCAAAATAATATAAAAAAGTTTACTTACATAAACCAGTTGAGCTGTCTTTATTCCATTCATGGTTTTGTTACAGCACATTCTGATGCCCTTTAATAAACGAGCATTTTTGATCTGTCGTTCTGCAAACAAGTAAAACTGTACGTGGCACATAGACAGGATGGGTAATCTCAACTAGGAGCAAAACAATTTGTATTTCTCTCAATCAGCTGTTTCCATCAGAACCAGCAACTGTTTCAGGGAAAAGATTACATTCTCTTTTTTTTTTTTTTTTTTTAAGCATACAAATCTCATTGCATTCAGGTAATTAAAATGCCGTAACAGTTTGCACATTTCGTTGCCTAATTAACAGCAATAAAGGCCACACTAAATCAGGATGAATCTGTAATTTCAGCACTAATCACACAAGTGTGAGTGTCAGCATCATAATGAGATGCACAAATCTGGAGGTAATGAGGCTGTGGCTGTCTGGGAAATTAGAGCAAGTGCTGGCACAAATTGTAGAGCAAGGTTTATTCCCATTTTATTAATTATATGCTTGCACAGGGAATCATAACCAACCCAAATTCCTTTAATTTGTGGAATTCATGTACCAGCTATGAACTCGATATCTGAGAGTGAAGTTGGGTTCCCCATCCCTCCCTCAGTTCAAAAATGACAACAAAAACTCCAATCCCTGTAATGTTTATTTAGATGTGAAGACTTTGTTCCAGCACGCACATGTATACTGCAGATCTGGCAGCACTGTTGCACAGTGATCGTGTAGTGATGGTGGCATTGAAGAGAACTGCGTAGGACATCAAGGCTTTCTAAGGCAGAAGGGGATTTCAGTAATGCTGAAGTTGAGTACAAACATTTTGGCCGAGGATAATGACCAACTGTAATTTCATCTCTTACCCACTGTACTAAGCATCTTGGAATGATGAACTGAAAAATGCCAGCTGCACTGTTTTCTTTTCTTTTCTAAGTGAAAGGCTGCTAGCATGTGGTTTTGCATTCTAACAAGTGTTGCAGTGCCACAGACTGGAAAATACTGATTCAAACTTGTTGATTCATGTGAGGTCGGTTGGTTTTAAAATCTGATCATGCAAGTTCATCTGTTCTTTATATCAGGATGATTAAATGAATTGTGTCCATTCTGTCCTGAGGGCATGCAATAAAGTTCTGAGTAATTTGGAGGCTTATGCAGTGGCTGAATTAGCCATTTTATGTTGATAGCCAGGGATGACGGTCATTTTTCCAATCTTTTATAATTAGTTAGTATTCAGCACCCAACTGTCATACCTAATTTTTCACAAATGGAGATGGCTGGAGTAGTAAAGGACTGAGTATTTGCAAAGCAGTTGCATTCAGTCATTCCTGCATCCAGCCATGGTAGTAGGCTTAAAGTCTAAACTCTTAAGCTACGTTTCTTAAGCTATGCTTACTTATCTAATGAAAAAGAATAAATGTGCCTTCATTATATCAGGATTTAACAGCTAGAAAACAGTTCCAAAAAGCATGGATTCTTCCTCTGCTGTAGCCCTACTGAACTGCGGTGTTATCTTTGGCTGGTACAAAAAAGTGTTGTACTCATTAAATTTGAGACTGGTTCCAGCTGGTCATCAAGAAGGAATGCTCTGTATTACCATCACAATGGATTGAATTCTGGGTGACAGACCAAATGAGCAACCATCTTTTATATGAAACAGTTGTACGTTATTTTAGGTGAGACATGTCTTTCAGCAAATCACAAGAAAACCATGATGCATTTTAATGCATCTTTTCTACATAATATCTTGGGATTTTGCTCCAGTTTCCAATCTCGTTTGGTCTTTTACTTCTTTGCCTTTAACAGTAGCCTTCTAAAACCTGCAGTGGTGCAAACAGTTGCCTCTGAAAATGGGTTTTCTTAATCAGCCTAGCTGGACCTACTCCTTACTTTGCAGATTTTCTGCCTGCTAACCAACTTGTGGTGTTTATCAAGATTCAACTGAAAAAACATACTAATGATTGCCAGCATAAACACAGTACTCGCATGTTCATCTGGTATTAACAGATGGTATTAGAAAAGGTTCAGTATGGCCTTTCATGAAACTTGTTGACTGCTACTTTAGAAGGAAATTTTCTCTGCACTTAAGAAATTTGTCAGAAAAGTCGGGGTTTGATAACACCATGATTCTGACACATACCATAAGGCTGGCTGTTTTGTCTCTAGATGCCATCTGTCAAGGTCCTTGTTTTTGGGTTTCCATTCCCTGCTAGAAGATGTTGGAAATATCAAAGCTTTCAAAGTTTTTGCCCTAAAAGGACAGGTGATAGACTGCAATATAACCCACACTGTCAGTGGCTGCGTCCTCTGCTCTGAGATTACCCATAGCGTGGTGCCACATCCTTTTGGCTCTGACTCAGAAAGAAAGCTTACAGTGGAAGTTGTCTTTTTTTTTTTCCAGTTTTGTGCTTCACATTACCTCACAAAGCAATTGGATATTTTCTGAATTCAGCCCTATTGTACAGCTGTATTAATTAAAAAGAGACCTTTTCTGTGACCTTTTCTTTGGCTGTATGAATATTCTGACCATCAAGTTGTTTTGGAGTCTATTAATTATTTGCATCTCAGTACCAATGTGCCACACTCAGGTGTGGAGTCTCATTTTTTGTTAAGGCTTTCATTTCTCTGATTATTCAGGAGCCTTATGAGGCTTGGAAACAAATAAATAAAGGGAAAGTAAATTTCAGGATATGATTTTTCTTAACATTTGTTTTGATTACTGGTTTAAATTCTTTTATTCAACATCTTTTTTCAGTTATTTTGGTTGAATAGGACAGGTGAGGCTGGTTGGCTGGGATATCCCAAAAGCTGTCAGAGTAGCACATGCCATTGGTGCCATGCATGGTATGAGTTAGGTCCAGCCACCGTTACAGCTTGTAGGGTCCTCAAGAGTTTCTGTTTGTCTCAAGCTGAGATTCAGAAATGTGAATTCTCTCAAAATCTAACAGAGGAAGAAGAGTAGACAATATTCTCCTCCCAGCTTTCAATATATTATGTCTATGAATAATTAGTATTTGTAAGGATATGCATAAGAATATACAGTGCACTGGTGGAATTCAAGGAAACAATCACAAAACAAGTGAGAGTGCAAGTCGGTCTGGAGTAGAAAGGACAACTGAAAGAAGCAAATGTTTTGTCTTTTTCATCTACAAATCGTAATGCTAATAGTATACCTAGTTATTACATAGTTTCTTCCCTTTCCTTGGCCCACTATATAAATATATTTAAAGATGACTTTTTCAAGGGTAAGAAATATTGGAACACTATTAAAAATGGAATACGTACATTCATTAGGAAGGACGATCTGCATTAACGTGTATAAGACTCTAAAACAGTAATAAAATTGCAGTTGCGATAGTTTTTTATGACTTGATAAGCTCACACTAGCTTTACAAGCACTTGGGCTTTAGTAGCATAAACTATTTTAATATATAATTATCCAGTTGAACTGCAGTTAAAATTATTTTTTACTTAATTATTCAGAAGACTGTAGACTTAGTAATAGCTTAAGACACATCATGCATTTGTAATGCATCAATTGACTTCCAGCGTTGATCACCACTAAGGTATAATTAGCAATCAGATTTAACGATCGGCGAGGATGACGCTCTCTGATGCATAACTACTGCTGGTGTTGTTCAACAAGCAAAGATAAAGTTTTGCTGGATTTCAGAGTGCATTGTATCAAGTTACTACTGGAAGGCAAAGTAAACAATAATATGCTATGTGTAAGACAAGTTTTAGAATTTTAGTGTCAGAAATGCCTAGTTGTATTAAATAAGGGATATGTAGTTTTAAAATATACCTTAGATTGTATGTAAGAATAATTGAAAAGAAATTAGAACATTTTTTTGTCTGATAACACCCTTCAGCAGCAAGAGAAGTGGAAGTTCTAGAGGAAATCGTTGCCAATATTTCACCATCACCACTTTTATTCCACCTGCGTATTTACAAATATATAAATTCAGAGGTGCAGCAGGCTGCTCTCACCGCTTGTGCTATTTCTCTTCACTCAGGACCTTCAAGGCGGACTTCTGTAGAAATACGGACTTCAGTGCACTGCTTGAGCTTCTCATCTATTCTGAATGAATAGGTGAATGTATATATAAACACTATATGCATTTTCTTCACCAAGGAATTGCTGCAGAATAACCCTGTATCAGAAGAACACTTAGTTTGTGCTCTTGACAGTGAAAATCTGGGCACTGATGTCCAGAATGCGTATTGATAAAGGAGCTGTAATGGGTTAGTGTAGGTTTGAAATCTGGAATAATGCAGTATTCAACAAATATGGATCAGTGTCAGTGTCTAACAGGCAGAATCTTGATGACATTCCTAATGTCATGTTGACTTTCTGGGTTGCTCTCAGAATTCTGGAAGAGCTGATAACCTTACACAGGCATCTGCAGTCCAGCATGAAAGTCAACTGTTCCTACATAACAGTTAGGAGCTGTTCCAGGGAGCAAAAATACACCTGATGTTTTTAAACACAACCTTCATATATACAAGCAGTTAGAGCTAGTTGTTTCTGGAGTAAAGGAACTTTCTGCACATTAAACATAATTTTATCTCTTGAAATAGAGTTCAAATAAAACTACACTGCAGCTAATAATAATTGTGGAATATCATCATTCCTACAGTTCCAGCTGACCAAATAGTGGTTGCTAAATGCTTTCTAGTGTAAATACTTGCTTAGCTGTGTTGAGATTGTGTAGCAGCTGCTCTGGGTCTTGAACAAAGACTGCGAGATGATGTAGTAATCCCTAGTCAGCCCAGCATAACACTGCTTATCAAACCAGGACACTGAAAGACTTTTAAAAACTTACAAAATTAAAAAGATTAAAAAAGATTGTTCTGTCTGCAGATTTAACCTAATCTAGTGTTTCTCAGAAGAAATGTTAAGTGAGGAGAAACTGCTGTGTCATCCCAGAATATGAAATCACAATAAGAGTCTCCTGCAAAGATGAATGTGAGGCTTTTTGGGAGTAGACGTTATTGTACACATGGAAAGAATCACAAGCCTTACAGACGGACACAGCTGTAGCAATTAGCCAATTAAACAGTTTTTACTGATGATCTGCATTAGCTAACAAACTCTTAACAAGCTCTAATGCACCCCGTGGATCAATCTTGCTATGTTAATAGGCTGGATCATAACAAACACTTATTAATTCTAACTAACATTGTTGTTTGGAAATGGAATAAGCAAGGGGATTGTATGCCAAATGTAAGAGTGGAGATGGCATTCCAAATAAATTATGATAATTTAGGGAATATTTATAATTTATTTCAGTAGATAAAGCAATCTTTTTGAAAAACAATGTTTGGTGGTATCTTTTTAGTTTTCTGTGTTGTTAAGCCAAGGGTGAGACTTCCATCTATGGATTCACAGCAGGATCACAGGGAAGCTGATGAAGAAAAGCAGGAAGGTTTGAAGGATGGTGGGGTGGTTTTTTATAGTTCTGTATTGCACCAAACCATCTTTAGGGGGAATTTGGTTCAAAACCACAGGCTTAAGTAACTTTAGTAGCGACTTGGCTGAAAGTGTATTTTTAGCTGATTGCCTAAATGTTATGTTTCTCTACCAAAATGGTTATTTAAGGTTACGCAACAGTATTTTGAAATTTTTAAGGGTAAATAGAGAGATAATAGATATATAAGAATAAAGAAGTTGTAGAAAGTAAAACATAGATACTGTTTTAAAGTTTAAAAACAGCATAGGTGGTAAAAAAAAAAAAAAAACTCAAAGCATTTAATCAGTCTTACAGAGGGTAAATTCACCTCGATTCCTAGGATTCAGAGCAGGTGACTGATGGTAAAATGCAACTTTGCCAGTTTTCTTGGAAGATTCTTGCCACATTTCCAAACAATGTCAGCTTTCATAGCTTACATGTTTTAATTTCTGGTATCACACTTATGTGTGGTTAGTCCAGCACTGCTATTTCAGCGATACATTACTGGGATGTCGGTTCAGCTGAGAATTCAGACTGCTTCTCAGGGAAATTGCTGTGGTGCATGTGTACATCCAAGCATGGATTTAAAGACAGAATGTAATTCTGCTTTATTTGTGTCCTCTTTTTTAGCTCTAAGCATGAAAAGCACTAATCTAAGTGTTTTAATGTTACAATAACATAAACCCCATACATGTAAGAGTTTGAAGATAGGTTTCATGTCACATGATGTCAACAACTACAGGGTTGTTTCCTGTTCCACAAGGTTTTTGTTTACCTTCCTCTTTGATAGAGGATTCTGATGGAAATTTTCCATGTCTAAAATAATGTGTGATGTCAGAGCAGTTTTGCAACTATTTGCGTGAACACCTAATAAATATTTGTACCAGTCTGCAAATGTTTGGGGTTGGCGCTAGAAATATTTGTAGGCATCACTACCACAGAAAACATTCCCTGTGTAAAGTGTGCGAAAGACACTGCATACACAGAAAAATTCCTCATTTGCCAGATAAATACTTTAACAAGCAAAGAACCACACCTGTAACCATCACTCCTGTCCCAGCAGATACTTCACTTCAGCTGCAGTTTGCTGGAAAATTACCACAGGTATCTTGGCCCTGATTTAATTGAAGATATAAGGAAATAATACGTAAAAGCCACTCTACTGAGGAAAGCCTTGGGGTGTAGTCTGTTACTACAACAATATAGGACTTACCTGCAAGTTGAACAGAACCAATATAGAGACCTCAGGTGACTTCAGCAGGTCTGTCTTGTTCTGAAATCACTATGAATGCACATAGTCTAAAATAGTAAAGCATGGAAAATTGCACGCGGTAGTAATTGTGGTTCCATCTGCTGTGCAGTAAAGTAGCCAAACTTTCTGACGTGAGCCGTGACCAAATCTCTTAACTGGCACGTGTTCTGAGAAATACTGGCGTGAAGGGCTAGGCAGAGTAAATGGCAAAGTGTCCACCTGTAATGGCCCATTCCTATGAAACCGAGGGAGTACAGGGGTGAGTTTTGGGGTATGGCTCACACAACACTTGGAGATAAGTTGTTTCTGATGTTTATTCTCCACTTGCGGCGGCGGTTCTGATTGGCATAATTAATGCTCTTAATGTGGTGAGATTCTGTTGGGGACTTCACAGAAAAATAGTTTCTGCAGTTGGTGCTTTTCTAGGAAAATGTCTGCAGGAGTTGGGGGGAGGAAAAAACCATAACAAAACAAGAAATGTTGGCGAGCTGTGAAAGTGACTACCCAAGTGCTGCTTGCTTCTGTTGCTGCGCGTGCACGTTGCTGGATTTGAAGTTTGCCATCCTCGTGCTCTTACCTTTAGTGGGTCTCAGTTGCTTACGGTGCTACTGTTCTCCCTGCCCCCCTGATAGGTTTCTTGGAGGGAGGTCCTTGCTGGTTCTCCAGGAAGGGATTGTACCTTGCAACTACGTTCCCAGATCAACATGGATCCTGTAGATTCACTGGCCGTGCACACTGTCCCTGAGCTCTTGCTGTATAGTTTCATTTTGCAGTTTTTCTTATCAGATATTAGTGATACTTACAGGAAAATCAAACAGCTAAATGCCCACTAGGACTTCCTAACAGATTCAGGAATACAAGCACTTCTCACTTAAGCTAGAAAAAAAAAAGAAAGAAGACAAAATGTTAAACATCTCTGTATTTATCATGAAATTGTGAAAGCGATGTGGTTTTTGCAAAGCTGTGGGTGGGAAAGAAGCGAATGAAGGCAAGTCTGTTCATTGCTTTCACAAAATGAAGATCGTCAATGCAAGGATTGTGGAATTCATTTCTGTTTAAATCTATAAATATTGTACTTCATTAAGAGGAGACAGATTGCATGCTTTGTAGTTCTTAAATTGCTATTAAATAGCAAAGATGTGCTAACAAAAGCAGAAAAGAAACACGAGGTGCATTAGATTCTCTAACTTCTGGGTATTATTTGGAATCTATTTGTGGATTCTGTTACTTCAAAAATCTTCATTTTTTATGTTTTCATAGTTTGCTTCATTATTATTGTTTTCACTTGCACACAATGACAAGTGGCTAAAAAATGCTGGGGTTTTTAACACCTCTGTACTGAAACGAAGAGAGCAAATTGCATTGAAACCTGAAATCTCAGTTTTTCAGAGAAGACATAAGTTTGACCTTGTATGCTTGTTAGTTTCCCGTGACAGTCCTATAGGCGTGTTTCCATGTTGCAGGGCTGACAAAGTGGTGTTGAACCGTGACATGCTAGTTACTTTCATGACTTAAGTGTGTACCATTTGATGCCTGGTCTTCTTGACAGGGTTTTTTTTATACATTTATTTTAAAAATCATGTTTCATTTTTTGAATCCTCAGCTTTCACAGCATCATCTGAAGTATTGTCACTTACACGCGTGGTCTTGAAGTTGTGAAATTCCTGAAGTGTGCATCTCTGAAACTACAGTCATAGCATTCGGGCGTGGTACCGTCATAATGCTGGCTTTGTTTATGATACTGGCTTGCTTTAAAGATTTAATATGATATAGTTACATTTTTCAAATGATGTTTGGAGTTTTATTGCAAATGATGTTTACTGCTTCCTTACAACACCAGTTGGAAAATAATTCTGCCATTACTGTTTAATTTTAATACAGGGGATAAGTTGAAACCATTTTAACAGATCTATATGTTAACCAACATTTCAGTGGCAATAAATGCTCTTTTTTGGAGTCACTCTATTTCGAAACTTGGTAGTGCAAAAGGTTGGAAACCATAGCTTGTCTCTATCTGCAGCTCACTTGCTGAAATATTGTGACTGCGATCAAAAATAATTGCTCCTTTATCAGTAATTTATCAGATGTTAAATCCCAGGTATTAAGGGAAGTCCATTTTGAAAAACTCGTGTTTGATGACAAGATAATAACTTAATTACAGAACCCATTCATAACTGTCAAACCAGTGCTTAATGTTGTTTTAAGGTGTTTCTAAGCATGTTTTTATGGTGTATATTTCTAAGAAACAGCTGTCCTACTGAATTTCAAAACCCGGGATCCTTCAATTATGCTATACAATCTAGTTGGCAAATTATATCATTGAAATTCCAGATCTGCTGTGATTAAAATTAAGAACTTGGTTCTGTTTCTAATGCTCTTCTACATACTGTAAAATTAACATGCCTACTTAGATTTACTTTGGAGTTTGGTGTGTCTCCTGGCAAGATTTGTGTGCCTAAGAGCATCTCCTCCTTTCCATTTCCTCCCCATCCTTCCCTGAAATTTTCTGATGATTGACAGGTTATATTAGTGCTTTTTCCCATATAAATTGAGATTAAACCGTGACTAATGGAACTGTGCCCCAGACTTTTTCATTTCCTAGTTGTCTCTCATCTACTGCAGTGGCACCTACTTGCCCTGTGGGAAAAAGAAATTGAAAGAGGTTCTCAAACAGAGATAAGTTTTACGTTCACCTGATTGCACTATGTATGGGCCAAGTAATACGAATGATTTCTGGTTTGTTATTTATTTCTTAGTTCAAGGGCATGTGTAGCAGACAATGGCATTGGCTGGAGATCGGTCAGATCCTGTTTAAATGTGACCCTTAGCTGCATGTTGCTGTATAACTCGTTAAAGCGTGCTTCATATATCATAGGCTTTGAAGCGCCACAACTGGGAGCTGCATTCAGAGTACTCTATAAAGTGAGTGTAACAGTTCATCACTTGCAGTTCATGTTTCCCTGTTTCTTTCTTATTAATTTCTAACATCCTGTTTGACTTCTTGAGAACTTCTGAGTCCAGCCAATGCCAGCAGAGAATCATTTATAGAAACACCAAGGTCATTTTTCTGATTGATGACAGCTTGTTCAGAACCAATGCTTTACTTCTCTTATAGTTATTACTTTTGTATTTATTGGCATCAGATTTCAGTTTTTCAGTTGCCTTTTCACTGCCACATAATTCATTGCCGTGAAATTGTGTAACTCATGTCAGTACATTTTTGTATAATCAGCGCATTTTTGCACCCTTGCTAATTTCTCCCTTTCCAGATGATTTATATTGAATAGCTAAGGTCACAACACATCTTTTTGAAGTGCTTTGGCTTACCTCCTTCTCTTGTGAAACCAACCATTTGCTATTGCCAGATAAAAAAGTCCAGATGTCTACTGACTTGATGAAGAAGTCTTATTTGGTACAGAGCTTCGGATACCTCCCAGTATCTTTTTTCTGTCTTGCGAGGTCTTCAACTCGGCAAAAGCCAGGCTTCTGAGGTGTTGGAAATACAAAATCAGGGCAAAAGTCCACTCAAGAGCTGTTGTCTCTTTCAGTGATGCACCAGTATCCCCAGCATTACTCCTGCCCTCCGCAGGAGATGCATTTCTGTGTCCCTCGGTCACACTGATAAGTGTCCTTACACTACAGGGGTTGCTGCCTTCTAGTTGCATAATTTCACTTGCACACAGTTAAATCTGTAGGCCACGCTCTGCTCCCGTTTACCTGCTGACAGTCTGAATAACAGAGAATTGTAGGCTGACCAGCCTACATGTTGCTGCTCATGGCACATCTCCAGCTTGATTGCTGAAGCTGGGAATGCTCAGATCTCTCCAAATGCTGATGCGGCTCTTTCCTGTGTGGGGGCTAGGCTGAGAAGCTTAGAGGAATGCCTCCCTCCCCTCCTCCCCACCACCAGTTAGAGCTTTGCCGGGCTATTTCTGTTGACCTCACCCTGTAACTCTGGAAGTGCCTGCACTGCACACAGGCAGTTCCCAGTGTCAGAAAAACAGGTGACAGAGCAGTCGTGAGCTTCAGACACCTTCACTCCTGCTCAGGCTGAGCATTGCAGGAGGGCATGAATGCCATCAAGCAACCTTGGAATTACTGAATTTTTTTCAGCAGTGAATAATACATAAACCTTGCTCTTACTGCCACCAACAATCCATGTTGTTTTGCAATGAAATATGCGTTTCTTTGATATTTGAAAAACATAAAGTATATTCATTTTGAGGGCAGTGCAAAATTTATGATCACCTTAATTATTCATTTCAGTGCTTTCAAAGTTTGTAGGTATATTAAATGACATGATAGATGACCACCCTGTCCCTTGTCAACCCTTGAAATAAAATCTCATTGGTTTGCAATGCTTAAGGCCTGAGCCTTCTGTGCTCCCAGTACAGTTAAATAGCCGCTCTGCAGTCCAGATTGCCAGAGCCATTTGGGCACTCGGTTCTTACACAAGCCTTCTAAAATTAGAAGTCTTAATAGAAATGAAACCTGTGAAAACTTTAGAGAAGTTCGGATTTACAGCCTGCAAGGCAGTGCTCAGAATGACAGAGGTCCAGGCCCAGCATCCATGTTTTGTGCTGCTGTGCCATGTGACAATCAGAGGTGGAGGCATTCAATTTGTGCTTTCGGGCTTTGTATGTATACCTCTATAGCTAGTACTCTATTTCTGTATTTTGACAATAAGGATTTTTTTTTTTTTTTTTAATCAGTATTTATCTTGGTAGTTGACATGGAAGAACAGAAATTTAGATTTAAGAAAAAATAGTAATAAATCATGATTTCTTAGATCTGGATTGTTACATCCCAGGCTTGTGACTTTCTTTTTGGTCTCCTCTATGAATGCAGCTTCAGCACTGGGAAGGGACCCACCCACTATTTTAATGTACAACTAATTCAAATGCAGCAGCTAATGCTGCCACAGAATGAGCGTTAAACACAGCGTAACGCGGGAAAACAGCGTGCCCTCCCAACTAGCCTCTTATTTCCCTTGAAATCATATTTAAATTCAACTATTGTTCTGTCTGACATATCAATTTTAACAGACCACATATTTATTTTTGCAAGGTCCTCTTCTGCATTTGACCTAGCTCAGCTTGGGAGTGTTCCACAAATTACTTAATTCTCTTCGCTCAAATGCATCACTGGGACAGCCAACGCCAGAATGTCACTCATCAGCATTTTCTTTGATGTATTTAATGTTCTGCTAGAGAATTAAAGGAAAGTCTGACATTCAGTGCATAATGAATGTCTCTGGGGCCACTCTGAGGTTCTATAACAAGGCTCTTGCTGTCCAATTCGATTTTGCATCATCTGGTAGGGCTGCCGAGGATCAGAGTTCCTTCCCTGTGCTGTGGAAGTGCTAAACCAGAACCCTTGCCATTCAGCTCCGGCTGGGAGAAGCTTGATCAACAACTGCGAGCTTCTTGAATGCTGATTTTTCAGACTATCTACTTGGCTATTTGAAGTTAGTCAAAATAAACTCAAAATCCTTATAATCGTCAAGTGCCATACTGTCAAACGTTGCCTTAGGTGTCAAATTCTTTCTTGCTTTTTTTTTTTTTTTTTTTTTATGGAGGATTTAACCTAGTGCCTTTGGAAAGCAGATAAAAGATAGCCCAATGAAAATGGATTTCTAAGTTTTAAATTTAATTTTTATTTTCCTTTAAACTTTCTATACTGGGATTCTCTTGTCAGAATTTTAAGCAAAAATAATTTCCATGGCTCAGTGGTTGGCTGTCAGCTGGATTTAGGAGTTAAGTTATAGTGTGCTAATAACTGGCAAGACAGATCTTAAACTGCTGTTTCCAGTGTTGTTCTTTGTTACCTCAGTGTTTGTTTACTCAGTTCATTCTAATGAGCTACTCGTTAGACAGCATGACGCTCTGGACTTGATTTTTCCAACATCTTATTGTATCTTTGGATTTATTCCTGAGTTAAATGGAGGCAGCTGATATTTCAATATACCGTGTCATGTTTATTGAAGTCTAAGTGAAAATAAATGCCTGAGAAACGGAAACTAAAACAAAACGTCATATAAAAAGCAAAATCAGTTATATAGTTTTCGTAGTTAAGAATATTTTCTAATGGTTGCTAGCTGGGTTACTACAAGGGATTTTAAAGTATTGGGCATCTACAGATAGCAGAACAGTGAAACCAGAACTCAGACAAAGATTGCTGCTGAATCCTTCATGGTCCTTTCTAATGTTATAAAGTTACAGAATTTCTTTATGAACAGTATCTACAGGTTAGAGCCAAGTGCACTTACGTAACCCCCAACATCTAGTTCAGCCTTATCATCACA